>JARQOD010000005.1:151214917-151273930 GCA_033576555.1 Oophaga sylvatica | reverse complement strand
AAGTCCAGCAGCAGGGAAGGAGTGCGCGGGCCCAGCAGGGCGGAATGAGGACGCCGAGGATGCTGGTGGTGCTGAGGACGCTGGGGGCGCTGAGGACGCAGAGCGCTGGTAAGGGGAACGGCGTCCCTGCCTGGCAGAGGGCCGGGACGCCGATGCTACAGTATCCCCCCCTCTAGGCCCCCCCTCTTTAGGCCAGAAAGAAATTTAGCTAGGATGAGAGGGGCATGGATGTTCTCCCGAGGCTCCCACGTTCTCTCCTCAGGACCAAACCCCTTCCAATCCACCAAAAAAATAAGTCTTTCTTCCTACCCTTTTTGTGGCCAGAATGTTCTCTACCTCAAATTCATCATCAGCAGACACTGGAGCAGGAGGTGTACCTGTAGACTTGAAAAAAGAGTTAAGTACCACAGGTTTGAGGAGAGACACATGAAAAGAGTTAGGAATTCGCAAATTGGCCGGAAGTTTCAGTTTATAGGACACTGGGTTGATCTGCCTGATGACCTCAAAAGGACCGATAAACCGAGGACCTAACTTGTAGGAAGGAATTTTGAGCCGAACATATTTGGACGAAAGCCAGACTTTGTCCCCAGGACGGAATTGAGGAGGATCCAGATGTTTCTTGTCAGCATGTCTTTTCATGCGCTCGGATGGCTGAATGAGTGCGGACCGGGTACTCTCCCAGATGGAGGAGAATTCTCTAACCAGAGATTCCGCAGCTGGATTGTCCACAGAGATGGAAACGGGGACAGGAATCCGAGGGTGCTGACCGAAAACTATAAAAAACGGAGACTTGGTGGACGATTCGCTCTCGTGATTATTGTAAGAGAATTCGGCCCAAGGCAGGAGCTCCACCCAATCAGAATGATGAGCATTAACGAAGTGTCGGAGATAGCTGGTCAGATTCTGATTTATTCGCTCAACTTGTCCATTGGACTGTGGGTGGTAAGCGGAGGAGAAATCCAAGGTGACGTCTAGTAACTTACAAGTAGCTCTCCAGAAACGTGAAGTGAACTGTACCCCACGATCCGACACAATGTGACGAGGCAAACCATGGAGACGGAAGATGTGGCGGATAAAGTCTTTAGCCAACTCGGGTGCAGACGGAAGACCTGGCAGAGGAATGAAGTGAGCCATCTTGGAAAAGCGGTCAGCGACCACCCAAATGACCGTACAACCGGCAGAGACGGGCAGATCCGTAATGAAGTCCATGGCTATATGTTGCCAGGGAGCAGCGGGTACAGGAAGCGGAAGAAGACGGCCGGCAGGCAGGTGTCTCGGAACTTTGTTGCGGGCACAGGAGACACAGGCAGAAACAAAGTCTATTACGTCTTTGTGCAGGGTAGGCCACCAATAATGCCGGGTAATGAGTTGGAGGGTCTTTTTCTGACCAGCGTGGCCAGCGAGTTTAGACGAATGACCCCAATGTAGAATTCTCTTCCGATCAGTCTCTGATACGAACGTCTTACCAGGAGGGAGACGGTTTAGACTCACGGGAGCCACCTGCATCACTCTGGCGGGATCGATGATATGTTTAGGCTCATCTTCGAGATCCGACACCAGGAAGGACCGGGACAAGGCATCCGCCTTGATGTTTTTGTCAGCCGGGCGAAAATGCAAGAGAAAATCAAAACGGGCAAAAAACAAGGACCACCGGGCTTGGCGAGGGTTAAGTCTCTGAGCATGCTGAAGGTAAGACAGATTTTTGTGGTCCGTGTAGATGATTACCGGATGAAGAGCCCCCTCGAGTAGGTAACGCCACTCCTCCAATGCCAATTTAATGGCCAATAACTCTCGATCTCCTATGGAGTAGTTGCGCTCGGAGGAGAAGAGTTTGGAGAAGAAACCACAGGAAACCATCTTCCCGGATGAAGATTTTTGAGTAAGTACCGCTCCGGCTCCAGCAGAGGAAGCGTCCACCTCCAGGAAGAACTGCTTGTTGCCGTCCGGGCGATGCAGCACTGGAGCGGAAGAGAAGGCTTGTTTCAAGGTAAGAAAGGCCTCCTCTGCTTCGGGCGTCCACTGTTTGGGGTTAGCATCCTTGCGGGTGAGCGCTGAGATTGGAGCAGTCCTGGAAGAGAAGTGCGGTATGAAGAGACGGTAATAGTTAGCGAATCCCAGGAACCGCTGAATGGCCTTCAACCCCTCTGGTCGGGGCCACTTCTCGATGGCAGACAGTTTCTCCGGATCCATTCGTAGGCCTGTCTGAGAGATAATGTAGCCCAGAAACGGAAGCGAGGTCTGCTCAAAGAGGCACTTCTCATATTTGGCGAAGAGGTGATTCTGCCTGAGCAGAACCTGACGAACATCCCTCCGGTGAGACTGGAGATCCGGAGAGAAGACCAAGATGTCGTCAAGGTACACCACAACGCAGGAGTAGAGGAGGTCCCGGAAGATGTCATTGACCAACTCCTGAAAGACTGCTGGAGCATTACAGAGACCAAAGGGCATAACCAGATACTCGTAGTGGCCATCCCGGGTGTTGAATGCCGTCTTCCATTCATCTCCTCGACGGATACGAACCAGGTTGTATGCTCCACGAAGATCCAGTTTAGTGAAGACTCTAGCCCCTCTAAGACGATCAAACAACTCCGGAATGAGCGGAAGAGGGTACTTATTCTTCACTGTGATCAAATTTAGGCCTCTGTAGTCAATACAGGGAGAGAGAGATCCATCTTTCTTTTTTACAAAAAAGAAACCTGCTCCCGCGGGGGAGGTAGATTTACGGATGAATCCTTTCGCTAAATTCTCCTCGATATATTCTGACATCGACCTGGTCTCTGCAGCGGACAATGGGTAAATACGCCCACGGGGAGGCGTAGTACCGGGTAGCAGGTCGATCGGGCAATCATATGGTCTATGCGGGGGTAATGTCTCTGCTTCCTTTTTATTAAAGACATCCGCGAATGACCAATATGGAATCGGGAGTCCAGGTAGATTAGCAGGTGTAGGAGAAGAACGGACGGGATGGACAGGCACCAGACACGTTTTATGACAGTCCTGTCCCCAGCGAAGAATCTCTCCATTCTGCCAGTCGAGCACGGGTTCATGTTTTTGGAGCCAAGGCAGACCTAGTAAGAAAGCATGAGAGACTCCAGGTAAAACATGAAACGAGATGCTCTCAGAATGCAACATTCCCACCTGCAGGGTTATGGCTTCGGTGATAAGTTGGATGGGACGAGGTAGGAGACCCCCATCCACAGCAGCAACAGATACTGGTTCAACCAGAGGTTTGGTGGGAATGCGATACTTCTCTACTAGAGCCTGTGAAACAAGATTCCCAGCTGCTCCAGAATCAAGTTGGGCCAGTTCGAAGTAACGGTTCTTACCGATGAGAATAGAGACAGACAGCAGCAGAGATGAAGAGGATTTATTCTGGTCTAGGTGGACCTCTCCGAGCGAACCTAGACACAGGCGTTTCCCGACTTCTCCGGACAGGTACGGATCCAGTGCTCCTAACTGCCACAGTAGAAGCAACTCCTCTCGGCACGGCGTGAGTCCTGACGGGCTTTGACCATCTTGGTCTGGTCGACCTGCATAGGCTCAGCAGTGTGCATCTGGGGAGAAACGGAAGGGGTTATAGGTCTCTGAAATGAGGGTGCAAGACGAGGAAACCCTCTCTCACGGGTGACCTCTTTGGCACGTTCCTGGAACCGTAGATCAATTCGATTGGCAAGATTTATTAAATCATCAAGGGAGGTTGGAATGTCCCGACCGGCAAGTTCATCTTTAATACGGCCGGACAGACCCTCCCAGAAGACCGAAATCAGGGCGTTATTGTCCCAAGCCAACTCTGAGGCTAGAGTACGGAACCGTATGGCATATTGACCAACGGTGAGACTCTCCTGACGGAGACGCAACAGAGATGATGCAGAGGAGGTCTTCCGTCCAGGTTCGTCGAATACCTTCCGGAAGGCCGAGAGAAAAGCAGGCAGGTCAGATACCAGAGGATCTTCTCTCTCCCAGAGAGGATTAAGCCAGGCCAGAGCCTCTCCAGTGAGATGGGACATGATGAAGGCAATTTTGGCCCGGTCAGAGTTAAACTGGTGTGCCAGGAGTTCGAAATGCAGAGTGCACTGGTTAATAAAACCACGAGCCAGAGCAGGGTCGCCTCCAAACCTAGGAGGAGCTGAAAGTCGGGGTCCAGGAATGGAAACCACGGAATTGGGAAGTAGCGAGGCTGCCGGATTATGAGTCATGGCTCCAGCGGTGGTTGCTGGTGATGAATTCAGAGTGTCCAGGCGGGAATTGACGTTCCGCAGGTGACCCAGGATGGCCTCCTGTTGCGACCTCTGGCGAGATAGTTCATGACACAATTCCGGGAGTGAAGGGGTTTGGGTGCCACCGGGTTCCATGGCCCGAGCAAACTGTAACGGGTCTGGTAGGTGAAACCACTGAGCTTTATTATACAAGACAGTATACTTGTAAGAGAGCAGGTGGCGCCCGGGGAATACGGACAGGAATTCACGGGAAGTGACCAGGGCAGTCTCTGGGTAGGCAGGTTGTCACGGCAAGTGACCAGGGCAGTATCTGGGTAGGCAGGTTGTCACGGCAAGTGACCAGGGCAGTCTCTGGGTAGGCAGGTTGTCACAGCAAGTGACCAGGGCAGTCTCTGGGCAGGAAGGTTGTCACAGCAAGTGACCGGGGCAGTCTCTGGGCAGGCAGGTTGTCACAGCAAGTGACCAGGGCAGTCTCTGGACAGGCAGGTTGTCACAGCAAGTGACCAGGGCAGTCTATGAATATACAGGCTTATACGACCTGAGCTGTTGGAGCCTCCTGGTAGGCTGCAGTCTGATGGTAGATGATCGCTCCCAAGCGAGCAGGCAGGAATCTCTGGAGTAGCCGGTGATCACTGCTGGAGATGTCCGAACCTTCGGATAAAGCTGCAGTCGGATGGCAGATGATCGCTCCCAAGTGAGCAGGCAAGAGTCTCTGAAGTAGCCGGTGATCACTGCTGATGAAGTCCGAACCTTCGGATAGAGCTGCAGTCGGATGGCAGATGATCGCTCCCAAGTGAGCAGGCAAGAGTCTCTGTAATCGCCGGGGATCACTGCAGGTGATGTCCGAACCTCCGGGGAGGGCTGCAGTCAGATGGCAGACAGCAAACAGACGGGTAACAGGCAGGCAACTGGAAACAGGAGCTGAGGGCTGAAGCAGAGTTATACAGTGCAACAACAACATTGCTCGGGCACCTCCATTAAGGAGGAAGCCCTTAATATAGGGTGGAGTCCTCCGGCATTGGCCGGAGACTAATTTGGAAAATGCGCGCGGCTCCTTTAAGAGCGGGGGAGGGCGCGGACGCGCGCCCTAAGTCCAGCAGCAGGGAAGGAGCGCGCGGGCCCAGCAGGGCGGAATGAGGACGCCGAGGATGCTGGGGGTGCTGAGGACGCTGGGGGCGCTGAGGACGCTGGGGGCGCTGAGGACGCAGAGCGCTGGTAAGGGGAACGGCGTCCCTGCCTGGCAGAGGGTCGGGACGCCGATGCTACAGTTACCCCCTAAACCCTGACCTGGCCTGAAGAGAAAGTGGGAAGCAATCAATTAAGCTTCACACACTAATCACTTCCTCTCCTGTCGCTGGGAGAGGAACTGATTCATTCAGGGGGTAACAGCTGAGCAATAAAATATGGTCCAAAACTGTGTCTTTATTTCATTAAAAGGATTAATAATTTATGTGTGTGTGTTTTTTTTTCCTTTCATACAATAGGATTAATAATTGAGAGTTGTCAAATTGACAACTCTCAATTATTAACCTGGCTTAAAGTCACCTTTCAATTGCAAGGTGGCATTAACCCATTATTAACCCATTCGCCACCGCTACAGGGCAATGGGAATAGACGGGCAAAGTGCCAGAAAGGGCTAATCTAATTATAGATTTGCCTTTTCTGGGGTGACTGGGGCAGATGTTAGTAGCCAAGGGGGGCACAAAATAAATGCTCCCTCCCTGGGCTATTATTATTTGCCCCCACTCCCTTGCTTTGTCTGTCTGGTGGAGAAAATACAGCGGGAGCCCACGCATTTTTTTTCAATGAATTTACACCTTTAATTAACTCCTACATGTCTGCAATTTTGCACACATACACTCATGTAATTGTAAGTTAAAACCATATATCAAAATACATGAAATGACATGGTTAACTGTATGTAAACCATGTGTCATTTCATGTCGGGTCTGTATTTTCACAAAAGCCGGCAATTGAATTACAGTATGTAGAAGTGTATCAACTATAAATATATGTATGTATATATATATATGTATTCTATGTGTGTATATGTATTGTTTCTATTCTTTATTAAAGCTGTCAGTGTGATTGTACAGTATAGCCGGGGATGAATTAGCGGCTATTATACTATGTAGAAGTGTATGACCTATATGTATATAATTAATTGCTTTTTGTGTACATTTTTTTTTACAATGTGATTTTTACGACTTTTTACATAGAGATAACTGCTCTATGTAAAACGTCATGTTAAAATCGCATTGCATACAGATGGAAAACTGATGGAAAACGGATGGAGCAATTAAAAATCGCATACAAATCGCATGACAATTGCATATATTCGGACCGTTTTTTTCATCCAGAAAACGGACCGTTTTTTTTTCCACAAATGGTTATGAGCCCTTAAAGTGAATATGAGGTTGGAAATGTGACATGTTGCAGTCATCAAGGCTCAGACAGACAGTGAGCAGTGGAGGCAGCCAGAAAATTAAGCAACTGGCAACAGATTAAAATAAAAAATTCCCTTTGCAACTATCCTTGCTGCTTCCTACTGCACCTCAGTAGACTCTAATCTGCAGCACAGTGTTCACGCTAGACCTTGGCTTTTGACCTTAAGTAGGTACAGAGCATGCATAGTGAAATCTAGGGCTTTCTTGTGTCCGGAAACCCCAGCTTACAGTTAGCACATGGCCACATTGAGACAGTAGATATGGGGACTGAGCAGCTGAGGTGGGCAGAGAGGTTAAATGGGAATTTTTTTTCCTTTTCAACCCTTTGTTCACAATCTACTGTTCAGCATGTGGTGGCCAAAGTTAAATTTGAGAGAATTACAACTCTTCAAAATTTTCCAAAATGCAGATTTTTATAAAAAATATAACATTTGAATAGAATTCAATGCCATTTCCAGAAATTCACCCATCTTTATTTTTTAGCATGCAACGAGCAATTTAGTTAAAAATTATATAAATACAAAGCAAAATCTATATATAAAGTGAAAACTGTGGCATAATGAATAGTATATTCAATCCATCAGGATTTAATTTTGTAGTATATAAAGTATGCATATACTTATCAATGAAAAAACTATTAATTTCACATGACTTAACACAGAGCAGTAAGGCTACCATAGGTGGCAGCAGAATAGTCAAACAAACCGGGTCAAATCCTAGACTGTAGTGCAGTACCAAAGGAATAAGCAAACTCACGGTCAAAGACAAGACAGGGAATCAGCAACGGTCGGTAGCGGATAAGACAAAAGACACGAGACAGAAGCAATTCAGGATACAAGCCAAGTCAAAACCAGGGAGTCAACACACTAAAGGGAAACAACTGAGTCAGGATGGGAATAGGGAAAACAGAGACATGTGATCAGATAGCAAATGTAGCAGGACAAACCAGAGCAATCAGAGTCAGCTACAGCAGCCCTAGGCAAAACTATAACTGAAATTGCCTGCAGTAAGCAGCAGCAATAAATAGCCAACCTGAACCCAGAAAGAGGCTGAGAAAGGTTAACCCTTGACATGACCAGACCAAGTAAAAGGCAAAATAGGACTCAAACCCGGTCTGGATCATGACAGTTACATTTCGCATCCGAGAATTTACCTGACCTGTTACTGGTGTATCCTTTGGTGGAAAGTTGATCTCCTTTGTCTCCCAGTTGATGATTGGGTTCTGTACCTGAAGCCAGGGAATTCCTAGAATTAAAGGAAAATGTGGTGAAGTAATTAGCATAAAAGAAAGCACTTCCAGATGATTAGGCTCCATGTATATCTGCAGTCTCCTGATCCACCAGTCCAGAGACTAAGGGGGAACCATTCACTGTTTCCATCATTACTGGGGTGGCTCTCTGCTGACTCTGTTTGCCATGTTCCTTGGCAAAGGTTATGTCCTTAACCGCTTAATGACTGCCAATACGTGTTTTTACTGGCCTGAGATATAAGAGAATAGCATCCCCATACAGCTGTCAATCCAGCATCTGTCGGCTGTACACTATAGCTGACAACTTGCTGAATCAGCTACGATCAGTGTTTGCACCATCCATATCTGTTTAACTCCTTAGATGCTGCTGTCAATAATGACTACATCATTTACATGGTTAACAGAGTGTGGGGTTTTCCTCTTTATCCCCATTGGTGCCCTTAGATCATGATTGTGTATTCCTGATGTTTGCCGTGGCAATTCACAACCAAATAATGGCCTTAGAATCTGACGGCTGTTGTAACCTGTTCAGAAGTTAGCGGCATTTAGGTTTTAAAAATACACATTTTCATTCCTGTCAGGTCACTTTGCATTAATTCCTGAAAATTACCTGAAGGGTGAGGCTATGTGCACATACTGCGTGTTTTTCAGCGGCGGAATTGCATCGCGGAAAAACACGCAGCATGCACACTTTTGCGGAATTGCGGCGATTCCGCAGCCATAGGAATGCATTGAACAGCTTACTTTCCGCATGTGGCTATGTCCACCATGCGCAAAGTAAGCGGTTCATGTGCGGATGGTACCCAGGGCCTGGAGGAGAGGAGACTCTCCTCCAGGCCCTGGGTACCATATCCGTATTAAAACAATAATTAAAATAAAAAATCGTGATATTCTCACCTTCCGGCGGCCTCCGCAGCCTTCCCGACTCTCAGCGACGCTTCCGGCCAATCCTGTTCCCAAGCGCCCTAAACAACAATGACCGCAGATGATGTAGCGGTCCCGCGTGATGCTACGTCATCTGGGGTCATTGTCGCTAAGGACGCCTGGGAACGGGATTGGCCGGGAGCATCACTGAGAGGCGGGAAGGAAACGGGGGCCACCGGAAGGTGAGAATAGCACGATTTTTTTTTTTATTATTATTTTTAACATTAGATCTTTTTACTATTGATGCAACATAGGCGGCATCAATAGTAAAAAGTTTGTCACACGTGTCAAACACTATATTTGACTCGTGTGACCAACCTGTCAATCAGTTTTTCAAGCGATGCTACAGATCGCTTGGAAAACGCTAGCATTCTGCAAGCTAATTACGCTTGCAAAATGCTAGTTTCTGGCAGGAATACACATACCAATAAAAATGCGTATTTACCGTGACAGGGAGGTGCGGGATTGCCGCGGAAATTCCACAATGTGTGCACATAGCCTTAATAAACTACTTGACAGCAATATTCAATATGTCAGTGGGTGCTGTTTTTAAAATGGTATCACTTTTGGGGGTTACCCAATATATAATAGGACCTCCAAAGTCACTTCAAACATGGATATGTCCCTAAAAAAAATAAATTTTGTAAATTTCCTTGAAACTATTAAAAATGACTGCTACATTTTTAAACCTCCTAAAATGCTAACAAAATAAAATAACATTTTACAAATGATGCTGATGTAAAGCAGACATGTGGGAAATATTATTTATTAATGTTTTGCTATAGTATGACTATCTGAATTAAAGGCATAATCATTTGAAAGTTTGAAAATTGCGATTTTTTTTTACGTTTTTGTCAAATTACTAATATTTTATAAATAAACCCAAAACGTATCAACCTAAAAATACAATTTTCATAAATTACAATGTGCCATGAAAAAACATTCTCAAAATCATTGGGATATTTTTAAGCGTTCCAGAGTTATTACCACATAAATTGACACTGTTCAGATTTCAGATTTCAAAAATTTGGCTCCGTCACTAAAGGGATAAAGTTACCCCCTCTCCAGAATCCACCATAGCTGCACATGATACATTTGCCCAACAACAAGTTCTTAATGGGGAGGTAACAATGTGTACAGTCATGGCCAAAAGTTTTGAGAATGACACAAATATTATATTTTCACATGATCTGCTGCCCTCTGGTTTTTATGTGTGTGTTTGACAGATGTTTTTATCACAGACAGAAATATAATTGCAAACATATCAGTAACAAAAGCATATATTGACAGTTAGAATGAGTTAATGCAGCAAGTCAATATTTGCAGTGTTGACCCTTCTTCTTCAGGACCTCTGCAATTCTCCCTGGCATGCTCTCAATCAACTTCTGGACCAAATCCTGACTGATAGCAGTCCATTCTTGCACAATCAATGCTTTCATTTTGTCAGAATTTTTAGGTTTTTGTTTGTCCACCCGTCTCTTGATGATTGACCACAAGTTCTCAATGGGATTAAGATCTGGGGAGTTTCCAGGCCATGGACCCAAAATCTCTATGTCTTGTTCCCTGAGCCATTTAGTTATCACCTTTGCTTTATGGCAATGTGCTCCATCATGCTGGAAAAGGCATTGTTGATCGCCAAACTGCTCTTGGAGGGTTGGGAGAAGTTGCTCTTGGAGGACATTCTGGTACCATTCTTTATTCATGGCTGTGTTTTTAGGCAAGACAGTGAGAGAGCCGATTCCCTTGGCTGAGAAGCAACCCAACACATGAATGGTTTCAGGATGTTTAACAGTTGGCAAGAGACAAGACTGGTGGTAGCGCTCACCTTGTCTTCTCCGAATGAGGTGTTTTCCTGATGTCCCAAACAATCGAAAAGGGGTTTCATCAGAGAAAATAACTTTACCCCAGTCCTCAGAAGTTCACTGCCTGTACCTTTTGCAGAATATCAGTCTGTCCATGATGTTTATTCTGAAGAGAAGTGGCTTCTTTGCTGCCCTCCTTGAGACCAGGCCTTGCTCCAAGAGTCTCCGCCTCACAGTGCGTGCAGATGCACTCACACCTGTCTGCTGCCATTCCTGAGCAAGCTCTGCACTTCTGGTAGCCGATCCCGCAGCTGAAACACTTTTAAGAGATGGTCCTGGCGCTCGCTGGTCTTTCTTGGGCGCCCTGGAGCCTTTTTGGCAACAATGGAACCTCTCTCCTTGAAGTTCTTGATGATGCGATAGATTGTTGACTGAGATGCAGTCTTTCTAGCTGCAATACTCTTCCCTATTAGGCCATTTTTGTGCATTGCAATGATGACTGCACGTGTTTCTTTAGAGATAACCATGGTTAACAGAAGAGAAACAATGACTTTCACAAATGTTGAGTCGAACGAAGTCTGCCGACTAACGGAAATGGTCCAGTCGGAGTCGAAAATCCGACCCAAATGCAAGTCAATGGGGAATAAATTGCCCCCTTATCACAGTCAGACAGCCTACTAATCAGATGTGATGCTCCACACAAGCAATTTGTACACTGTCACTGGCAGGCAGCTCTGCTACTCCACCAAATTAATTGCCCCCTTATCACAGGCAGGCAGCCTACTAATCAATTCTAATGCTCCACACAAGCAATTTCGACAGCGTCACTGGCAGGCAGACAGCCTAAGAACCAGCGTTGCTGCACACAGCAAAATCCTCCCCTCTCACTGCACAGTCACTGTACAGCTAATCGCTATCAGCAGAAAGTAATATTTTTTTTAGGCCCTGCCTAACGCTCTCTCTGCTCAGATGCACCACCAGCAACCTTCCTCTACAATGAGTTTGGCAAATGTAAAATGGCGGTCGGCGCTGAGGGATTTTATATGCACTGTGATGCCACTGAAAGCCAGCCAATCGCTGCAATGCCCTTCTCTAAGATGGTGCTGGCCGCTGGCTATGTCATCACGTTGCCCACAGCCTGCGTCCTTGCTCATTGGCCGAGAAAAGGCGCTTAAAGTGTAGGGGAAAACCGACTCCAGCAAAATGGTCGCCGAACACGTGACCAAACTCACTCCACGGTCGGGTTTCATTTAATGAAATCCGACTTTGGCAAAAATCGTCGACTTTTGAAAATGAACGACCTGTTTCGCTCAAGTCTAATGTGTATCCTTATCATTCCGTGTCTTGGGAGTTGCAGTCATTGCTAGGGAATGAAACACAGCATTCACAGAAAAGCTGGACTCAGAAATAACAGATTCATCTTCCTGATTCTCATATTCCCCTACAGCAGCTAGTACTTTGCGAGGCCGCTTAGGACAGTTAATAAGGAAATGGTCAGACTGACCACAGTAAAAACATAAGCTCTCACAAAAGTGATGCTTCCTGCGCTTGTTACTCTCACGTCGCTGTAAAGCATCCACTTGCATAGGGACTGGTTCTGCTTCCCAAGATGCTTTGCCTGCAAGCTCTTTAGAAAGAAGGGAGAGTTAGAGACACGATTAGAGGCTGCAAATTTCTCCTGTCTACATTCTGTAATACATACTGTATGTCAATGCGCATGCAGTGCTGTATGAACGCCTCTAACTCTTGAGGAGAATCTGCATAGGCTAATTCGACTTTAATCGTGCCAGAAAGTCCCCTCTTAAAAATGGGTAATTGAACATAACAGTCTCAAACAGTATCCACCGCAAACCGTCTAAATTCAGTGGCATATTCAACAACAGAACGCTTACCTTGACATAAAGACAACAATGCAGTTTCAGCTGTAGTACGACGATTTGGTTCATCAAACATCAGAGACATTGCAAGAATATCATCAAGGTTATCCAAACAAGGGTCATGAGTCTCAATTAATGGATTCTCCCACACGAGAGCTCGGGAGGTAAGTAATTTTATTATACACAAGACTTTGGATCGATCTGTGTGGAAATGGGCAACATGTACATCAAAATGCATTGATTTATAAACCCAAGAAATTTGTAACGATCTCCATTAAACCTAAATGACGGTAACTTGGGAGGACTAGTTGGCAGTTGCTGCCCCGGAGGTGGAGGCGTCCGTGCTGTTATCTGATTAATTAAATCCTGGAACGCCTGCCCAAAATGGGCCTCCAAGCTAGCAACCTTGTTTTGCAGAGCCTCTACATACCCCTGTAAAGAGTTGATCATAGAGAACAACTGATCCAACTTTGTCTCAGTCGACATTATCCCGGCAGATTCCTGAATGGCCTGAGTATCGTGCAACAATTATGTGGGCACTACGGAATCTGATAGCTTGGGATAAAACCAATCTGAGAACAAAGCTGCAGCAAAAAGGTGTATTTGACAAGATATAAATGCAAACAGAACTAACACATATATCCCTGTAAATGAAAAGAGGTGCTCAGCACAATATAGTAAATCACAGCAAACTGAATAGCGAGACGCAACCTCTGATACCAGTCCAGCAAGGATATGACGCAGGAGTACGTGAGGAACTCCAGTAAAGATATTTGTGCGAATACTCACAGTACTTAAAAGTGGAAGTCCAGCAAGGATATTAGTGGGAATGCACACAGCACTTAAATGTGGTTATCCTGCAAGGGGGTAGTGGTAATGCACACAGAACTTAAACGAGGTAGTCCAGCAATAACTTGATCACATGCGCGTACTGCATTTGTTTGTAGAAGTCCAGTAATACGTAGATGAAGCATAGACAGGGGACGGTCTCTAAAGGTACCTTTAAGGGCTGAAAAGTCCCGCTCAAGTCCCGCATCACAGCCCAACCAACACAGTCCAGAAGATATGAGAAAGGTAACACTTCTTCCTGACCACAGGAGTTTCAGAGGCGAGAGGCAGCACCAAAGTATTCCACTCAATAGGCAACCCCAGTCAGGATTCAGGAGCACACAGAAGATGGAAGACAGATGAAAGAGGTGAAGGCAGAGTAACGAGCAGCAGTAGCAGGGAGTTCACCAGCAACTGGCAGAAGCTCAGGAACCAACAGCACAAAATACTCAGACAAGGAGGAACACATGACTCGGACTTAACTAACAGGTCAGACAGGAAGTCCGATGACAGGGCGAGATACAAGACTCCATCCTGGATAACGGCAAACAGGCTCAAAGGGAAATCCGGAATCCATACAGCATTGTTGAGGGCACGGTTAATGATGTGGGACACGTGCTTGTGTAATGCGGGGATGGCACACTGGGAGAAATAGTGGTGGTTGGGGACTGAGTACCAAGGGACAGCCGCCGCCATCAGGTTGCTGAAAGATTCCATCTCCACGTTTCTAAAGGGCAACATTTCGAGCACAAGCAGTCATGAAATGTGGGAATTTAGTAGTGTGGCCTGTGGGGCATTGGCTGCGTATTTGCACTTGAGTTTCAAAGACTGGGGTATGGAAAACTGATCGCTGCACTGGGACATTGATAGGTTTATATTGTCTCAATCAGAACCATCAGTATATCAGACAGTTTCCAGATTAAGTGAGCTTCGATCGATCGAGGTGATACAAGGAATGAAAACAGAACACAAGTGTCTGTGTTGAAATCACTTGGCATGTTTAATTACTCCCTGTGTCCAACTTATATACCCAGCTGGAGAGGGTGTACACATTAGATTATCTTTATGTTACGTGCATTTCAGGACTTATTAGTAAATCATTTATTACATTAAAATATCTTGTCATTAGTGTTGAGCATTCCGATACCGCAAGTATCGGGTATCGGCCGATATTCGCGTTATCGGAATTCCGATACTTAATTCCGATACTTTTTCCATATCGTATACCGGAATCGGAAGTTCCCATAATTCTTTGAGAGGCAATGTGATTTTAGTCAGCCAATGAGGAATCCTACGAAGTGTGGGCACATCCTGTAATGCTGCGGTCATCTTAACTAATGGCATGGCTGTGATTGGCTGCTGAAATGATGTCAGAATGCACTATAAAAGGCGCCGCCGCCATTTTAGCGTCACTGTGCTGTGAACTCAGTAAGGGACAGAACGCTACTCTGCTCACTCTGAGGGACAGTTAGATATTGCGATTTTGTGTACTACTGTGCTTGAGGCAGGCTAGTTTACCAACCGCTGTGTAAAGCTTCATTTTGCCAGTGTTGTTTTAACAGCTCTGTGCAAGGTGTGTGTGTGACAGTGCAGGTGACGCTGCAGTTTGCTCTGCATCCACCGCTGTTTGTAGGCATCTGCACGTGTCACTGACTCTTTTTTTTTTTTTTTTTTTATTTTGTGGAATTGGTGCAGCTCCATTATATTAGAAAAAAAAATCAAATCTATTAGTGTGACGTGCTTCCATCCGTATACAATACATTGGTTGCAAACACTATAGAAGTACAGAAAGGAGCTTTTCACAGATTGTGGACAGTTGTGTTTCAGTGTTCACTTCAGTCTGTGTTTTTTACTTTTTTGAGTGCAGATCACGCTCCAGTTACATGTTCAAGCACTGCTGCTTGTACTCTGCTGAGCGTGTCTCAGTGGCTCATCCTTTTCATTTATCTCCAATTGGTTCTGCTACATTCCATTTAAAATAAATCTAATCTATTAGTGTGACGCGCTTCCATCCGTATACAATACATTGGTTGCAAACACTATAGAAGTACAGAAAGGAGCTTTTCACAGATTGTGGACAGATGTGTTTCAGTGTTCACTTCAGTCTGTGTTTTTTACTTTTTTGAGTGCAGATCACGCTCCAGTTACATGTTCAAGCACTGCTGCTTGTACTCTGCTGAGCGTGTCTCAGTGGCTCATCCTTTTCATTTATCTCCAATTGGTTCTGCTACATTCCATTTAAAATAAATCTAATCTATTAGTGTGACGCGCTTCCATCCGTATACAATACATTGGTTGCAAACACTATAGAAGTACAGAAAGGAGCTTTTCACAGATTGTGGACAGTTGTGTTTCAGTGTTCACTTCAGTCTGTGTTTTTTACTTTTTTGAGTGCAGATCACGCTCCAGTTACATGTTCAAGCACTGCTGCTTGTACTCTGCTGAGCGTGTCTCAGTGGCTCATCCTTTTCATTTATCTCCAATTGGTTCTGCTACATTCCATTTAAAATAAATCTAATCTATTAGTGTGACGCGCTTCCACCCGTATACAATACATTGGTTGCAAACAATATAGAAGTACACAAACGGGCCTTTCACAGCTACTGAACATGGGTTTTTAATTTTTAACTAAAATATGTATTTTTCAAATGACACAAATATAAGTAATGTTGAAGAGGAATAGTCCTACATCCATTGTTTGCACAATATTACAGGTGTACATCATGTCCCTTAATCAACAATGTATTATTATATTTACTTGTATGCTTTTATTTAAAAGCCAAGAACACAGAAGGATAACCTTCGCACTGCAGCTGTTGTCAAAGTTCAACCCACATTATGCACTTCCAACATTGCAGCATTTGAGGCATGATGTGAGTTGGATTGGTCAAAGTTATGGAGTGAGAAGGTTCACCATCAGTACCCTATAGCATAAGTATGCTTTTGTGTTAGCATTTGTGTTAGACATGTGGATATCTGCCATAATATGTCACAATTATTTAGTTACAGATTTGTTACCAACACTAATCATTGAATGGTTTTAAATTTGACGTTTCACTTGTTTACAGCTTAGAAATAAGGGGTAGCCTGATATCTATGTGTAGCACTAGCCACTTTAACATGTCATGTTTTTTTAAACATGTGTAGGTAGGTAGCAGTAATTTTTTCCGGACACACAGCAGGGGAACAGCAGGCGTTACTGAACCCCACTATCACTATAGCTTGTGTATTGGTCTGTGGACACGACACTTCTGAGCAGCAACTGGCAGTGTTGTAGCCCAGGGAGTATAGCTCAGGTGGTAGAAAGATGAACATAACAGGAGACATGGAAAACGTTGTCAACCAGTTAGTTAATCTGAAACCGGACAGGCAAATTCAGGCGAGATCCATGCCTAGTTCATTTTCAGAAAAGTAAGCCGTTCTACATTATCGTAGGATAGTCGCATGCAACGGTCTGTTAGTACACCACCTGCAGCAGTAAAGACGCGCTCCGATAATACACTGCCAGCAGATCAAGCCAGCACCTCCAATGCATACTGGCTAAGCTCTGGCCATGTATCCAGCTTAGAGACACAAAACTTGAATGGGGAAGAGCCATCTGGGAGTACACTGAGAGGGCAAGACATGTAGTCTGTCACCATCTTACGGAAATGTTGCCTCCTGCTGACTGGAGCCGTCTCGGATGGTGTAGACATTGGTGGCGCTGCCACAAAACTTCGACACATTTGGAACATACTGTTCTTGCCCTGTGCAGAGGCGCTGCTTGTGCTCCCTCTTGTTGCAGAGCTGTCTCCACTGCCTCGACGCACAGAGCTGCTTTGTAAATCAGTAGCAGCAGCAGTGCTCTCGGCTGGAATGGAGAACATTATGGATTGCACCAGTGTGTCTTGGTACTTCCGCATTTTACGCTCCCGGTTCAACGGTGTGATGAGGCTTTGTAAGTTGTCCCGGTAGCGAGGGTCTAGGAGGGTGTACACCCAATAATCAGACGTGGTGTGAATGTGTTCGATGCGGCGGTCGTTTCTCAGCCACTGCAGCATGAAATCAACCATGTGCTGCAGACTCCCAACTGGCCAAGAAACGTTGTCCCCTGCAAGAGGCGTCATCTCCGCCTGCTGTGCATCACCCCACCCTTGGTCTACATACTGACTAGAGCATTGTCTACCTCCCTCTGGAGCGATGTCTTCCTCCTCCATTGACTCCTCCTCATCCTCCTCACAAAGTCCTTCAAATACATATAAATTTACAAAATTTAAAACTCAAAATTTAAAAACTTTGTATCATAATTCTGTAACATCAGTTTATGGAAACACAATAGCATTACAAAAGGATAGACAAAAAATGTACATTATGTGCTTTGTAAATACATTAAAAGTTTGTAATGGTTATGAAAATATAGACAGCGACTCTGGAGGTTCAATTGTTGATACA
Source organism: Oophaga sylvatica (assembly GCA_033576555.1). NCBI lineage: Eukaryota > Metazoa > Chordata > Amphibia > Anura > Dendrobatidae > Oophaga > Oophaga sylvatica. Next base: position 151,256,155 of record JARQOD010000005.1, on the reverse strand, counting down.
GCATGGTACTTTGAAAGTCCTCCAGCCCTTTGTGAGTAACCACGTTGCGCTGACTGTCCAGAAGGTGATGGAATTTGTGACTCCTCATCCTCCACCTCTTCCAAAACCTCATGCCTTAGTGCTTGCAGTGTTTTTTGAAGCAGGCAGATAAGGGGGACAGTCAGGCTGACTAGTGCATCATCTGCACTCGCCATCCGCGTTGACTCATCAAACGCACGCAAAACGTGGCAGATATCCTTCATAGAGTTATTCGCCACTCATTACACTGGCAGTGGCTGCCCATTCATTATAGGATCCAATTCTAATTACTGGTTCTCACCAACATAGCTCTCCACAGCGCAGCACCCCCCTACATCTCCTCCCTTATTTATATTTATCGGCCTAACCGACTGCTGCACTCTGCAAACGACCTTCGACTAACCTCTGCACTAATCCGTACCTCCCACTCCCAACTCCAAGACTTCACCCGCGCTGCGCCAATCCTCTGGAATGCTCTACCCCAAGAAATTAGGACTATCCGCAATTTGGATGGTTTCAGGCGCTCCCTCAAAACACATTTGTTCACAGTGGCCTATCACATTCACTAATCAAAGTCATTCTATGTGTAATTCTGTGTGTGTAGCCCATTCACTATCTCCATGCATCCCTCACTTCCTTAAAATGGCTGGACCATCATTGTAAAAACACCATTGTATATAAACACCTGTACTTTGTATCTCCCACACCTCATTGTAGATTGTAAGCTTTCACCAGCAGGGGCGGCTGATTTTGCTTTAATTATTGTATTGTTAACGTTGTTACTTATGACTCGTGTTTTGAAACTGTTAAACTGTAAAGCACTGCGGAATATTATGGCGCTATATAAATAAATAATATTATTATTCTTATTATAGAGGCCCACTCAGTAGTGGTGAAGTGTGAACGCCGCAAATTGCGAGTTGACTGCGCCTGATGCAGCTGATACTCCATTACTGTTGGCTGCTGCTCACACAACCGCTCCAACATATGTAACGAGGAATTCCACCTGGTGGGTACGTCACATATAATGCGATGTTCATGAAGGTGAAATCTGCGTTGCAGAGCTGCAATCAGCGATCTGGCCATGCTGGAACGTCGCAAGTGAGCGCACTCTAGGCGGACCTTGTGCAGCAGTGCATCAAGATCCGGATAGTCCCTCAAAAAACTCTGCACGACCAAGTTGAGCACATATGACAGACATGGTATGTGACTGAGGTTGCCAAGGCCCAGAGCTGACACCAGATTTCGGCCATTGTCACACACTACCAAGCCTGCCTGTAGATTCTCTTCCAAAAACCACACGTCGCTCTCCTGCTTTATGGCATTACAGAGCTCCTGCGCTGTGTGGCTAAGATTCCCCATGGAAATTAATTTCAGGATGGCCTGTTGACATTTGGACACGGCTGTGCTCATATCGGTCGCAACAGGTAAACGTTCACGGGTCCATGTGGAGGTAGACCGTGACGGCTCCTGCAGCGATGATTCTGAGGAACTGGAATAGGAGGAGGAATCAATGTGTACAGACTTGATTCCTGCAATCCTTGGAGTTGGCAGAACACGTACAGCGCCACTCGCAAGATCAGTACCCGGCTGCACAACATTGACCCAATGGCCAGTGAGGGAAAGGTATTGTCCCTGGCCATGGGTGTTAGAACCCTCTTGTTAGGTTTTGTTTCAGTTTGCTGGTCACATGACCTTTTTTCCCTATTTAGTCTGGCTCCGCCCTTCTGGCTTTGCTTGACTTCATTGTATTATCTACTGTTAAGCTAGCCAGGTGCTTAGGTGCCTTAATCTGTGAGTTTTGCTTGATGTTAGGATCACAAAGTATTTATTTTTCTGTTTAATTATCCATGCTACAATTTATGTTAGGAGGTGTCCACCTTTTCTCCCAGTCCCTAGATCTTGTAGGGATTACTCCCTCGCAACTATAGGTCTTCGTTCACACTAGATGAGGACTTTAGCGGGTCTGGTCGCAGGATCAGGTTCCCCGGTACATCGTAGGGATTCAGCTTAGTTGTATTGTAGGGACAGAATTCCCTTCTTTCCTTACTGGTTGTAGCAGATCATAACAATGGGTACTGGTCCACGCATCGGTGGTCAGGTGGACCTTGCTACTGAGGGCTTTTAGTAGCGCATGTTTAATTTTTCCCTCAACATGCTTTTGCAGACCAGGGACGGCTTGCCTGCTGAAATGAAATCGGCTTGGCACATTGTATTGTGGGATTGACAATGATATTCAGTTACGGAAACTGTCTGTCTCCACCAGCCTGAATCACAGCATTTCAAGGGACAGGAGTTTTGCAATGCCAGCATTCAGAGCCTGTGCTCGTGCATGGTTTGCGGAGTATGGCCGTGTTTTATCCCATGCCTGTGCTACCGCTGGCTGTTTTGTGGCCTGGGAGTGTGAGGATGACAGGGAACTTGCTGCTGTGTGTGGAATAACAGTTTGTCTCTGGACAACAGTGGCCGAGGTTCTTCCATGGCGATCCTGTGAGGAAGCATAACCAGCTGTGTGTGAGCTCGATGAAGAGGCTTCAACACAACCTGAAGATGTAGGTGCTGCTGTAGGTTGGCCTACATCTCCAGTGTGTCTTTGTAACTCAACTACGTGCTTTGTCCGCACATGTTTCCACATATTTGTGGTATTGAGGTGACTGACACTTTTAGCTATTTTTAATTTTTGATTACACAGCTTGCATTTCACATAGCAAATATCATGTGCAAGTGTGTGAAAAAAGGACCACGCAGTGCAAGTCCTGGGAGCGCACGTTTTGACTTTTGGAAGACAACTGCTCTGAACAGGTGCCAAACTGGAGGCTACAGGCAACCGAGTCTGCAGCCTAACTCTCCCTCCTGTTTGTACCGTTGGGGCAATGTCTTCCTCTATCTTCCTTCTATCACTAACCATTTCTCTAGGCCTCTCCCAGCTTTCAACCAAAGTACTGGTTCTCACCCACAAAGCTCTCCACAGTGCAGCACCCCTCCTACATCTCCTCCCTCATTTCTATCTATCGGCCTAACCGACTGCTGCGCTCTGCAAACGACTTTCGACTAACCTCTGCACTAATACGTACCTCCCACTCCCGACTCCAAGACTTCTCCTGCTCTACGCCAATCCTCTGGAATGCTGTACCCCAAGAAATTAGGACTATCCACAATTTGCATGGTTTCAGGCGCTCCCTCAAAACACATTTGTTCAGAGCGGCCTATCACATTCACTAATCAAAGTCATTCTATGTATTCTGTGTAAGTGTGTGTGTGTCTCTAGCCCATTCACTATCTCCATCCCTCAGTCCCTTAAGATGGCTGGAACATCATTGTAAATGCACCATTGTATATAAACACCTATACTTTGTATCTCCCCCATCTCATTGTACATTGTAAGCTGTCACGAGCAGGGGCGACTTATTTAGCTTAAATTATTGTATTGTTAACGTTGTTACTTATGACTTGTGTTCTGAAACTGCTAAACTGTAAAGCGCTGCGGAATATGATGGCGCTATATAAATAAATATTATTATTATTCCTCTGAGCTGCTCCCACCACCTTCCTGTTCTTCATGCCATGTTGGGTATTGGACCTCATCATCTCCACTACCCTCTTCCAACACCTGCTGTTGGGTGGTCTGGCCAGCACCATGCTCAACAGAAACTGGCACCTGGGTCTCATCATCATCATCAGATGCGTTCTGCGGTGTGCTGACCATCGGCACTGTCTCACCCGCCTCTTCAGATTCAGAGAGACACAGCTGTTGCGCATCACTGCATACTCCCTCTTCTTCACATTACAGAATGCTGCTTGGCTGGGCCCCTGTTTGCAAGCCAATAGATTCTGAGAACAGAAGCAGACACTCAGCTGGCTCCTGTACAGAACTCTCTGACTGCCTGGGCAATTTGCCAGGCGGTGAAGAGACAGATGGTTGCCCAACAGTGCTGTGGTCCTGAGAGGAGGTGGAAGCAATTGAAGTCGATGCATTGGCTGAGATCCAAACAACAACGGCTTCAATTTGTTCTTCCCGCAGCAGGGGGTACTCCGAGCTCCTACAAAAGTGCGCATAAAGGAACGCTCACGGCCCGGGGAAAACTGGTGGATGCTGTGTCACTGGGGGCCGCAGCAGCCACAGAATCCCCACGTCCTCTCCCTGAAGAAACTCCACGACCACGTGCCTTACTCCCTGCCTTCTTCATCTTGGTAGATTGATAAAGAAAGTCTGAAAAGTTATAAGGCCTAAGTGTGGTTATTCCGCAGAGACTGCAGTGAACACTGCACACAACTGTTCAGTAGGTGTGAAAGGCCCCTTTGTGTACTTCTATAGTGTTTGCAACCAATGTATTGTATACGGATGGAAGCGCGTCACACTAATAGATTTTATTTATTTGTAATAGAGTGGAGCAGCAACAATTAGAGAAAAATTTCAAGGATGTGCCAGTGACACACGCTCAGCAGACTACAACCAGCAGTGGTTGAAGAACTAACTGGAGCGTGATCTGCACTCCAAAAAGGAAAACCTCAGACTACAGTGAACACTGCACACAACTGTTCACTACCCAACGCGTCTCAGCAGGAAGGCAGTCTGTGCGTCAAAACAAAGGCGCAAGCATACATCCACGTACCCTGTTTATAAAGCTATATAAAAAAAATTATGTAGTAGTGACGCACACTTTATTGAGGTACAGTATTACATCGCCATTCACCATCTGTGGCTATGCAGTCTCATCTATATATACCTTATCTATCCGTTGTCATGCTTGCAAGTCGACAGTCAGGCATAAATAGCAATTTTCACTATGCACTATGCACTTTTTAAAGGTTATGTTTGTTAATAAACATGATTATTGCCACATATTATGAGTATTACATGATGGAAATTGTATAATTTTGTATAAACTGTTTAGTGACATTATTCAGCAAATGTAACATTTTAGTAATGTCACAGATAACTTGTAATGCTGATGATGTTTTGAAGTCAGACATTCATTGTCTATACAATAAAAATGGTGTACATACTGTTACTTATCCATCATTAATGGATTCAGATATGTACTTGTATGCTTTTATGTACAACCGTATAGCAGATTCCTTAACTAATTTATTTTGTGGTTTGCATTGCTGTTCAACATGTTAATGTATGTGTTTATGTTTGTCAATTCTTTATTTATCTAGATATTAGTTTAAATGAAATCATCATCTTATGGTAGTAAAGGTTATCTTTCTCTTGTTTGAAGTATAGACATTTAAAATTGACAGGTAACAAGGAAATTACTTGATCTAGTATTTAAACATCCTCCTTGACCCTGGGCTCCAACACCGCCAGTTGTTGCTCGGAAGTGCTGTTAGCACAGTCAACACTTGCTCCTGTGTTACTGGGGTTCAGTAACGTCAGCTGGTCCTCGGTTGTGCCATTGGCTCTTTTCCTTCTGCTGCCCCTCCGGGTTCCAGTACCGTCAGCTGGTTCTCCGCAGTGCCTTTGGCCTAGGTGCCTCCATCTTGGTATCCGAGTTCCAGCAACGTCTGCTGGTCCTTGGTAGTGCTTTGGAGCACAGGTACCTCCTGCTTAGTAACCGTGTCCCAGTAACGTCAGCTGGTCCTCGGTTGTGCCATTGGCTCTTTTCCTTCTGCTGCCCCTCCGGGTTCCAGCACAGTCAGCTGGTCCTCGTTACTTGCATTGGCTCTTGTACCTTCTGCTACCCGTCCGGGTTCCAGTACCGTCAACTGGTTCTCCGCAGTGCCTTTGGCCTAGGTGCCTCCATCTCGGTATCCGAGTTCCAGCAACGTCTGCTGGTCCTTGGTAGTGCTTTGGAGCACAGGTACCTCCTGCTTAGTAACCGTGTCCCAGTAACATCAGCTGGTACAAGATTGTGCTACAAATACAAGATACGGAACAAGAGACACAAGAACAATAAGCAGAAGATCTAAAAGCAGAAGAACATGAAGTATAAGACCAAAATGAAGAGCAAAATATATGCTCTAAATTCTAAGCAGAAGAAGACTAAGCAGTGTATGGGGGTGAGTCCGTTCCTCCTCGTGGTGCCCCTGGAAAATGCCTGCTGCTGCAGGCTAAACTGAACACGGACAAATACTGTTGTAATTTAAATCTTTTGTGACAGCAAGAACGGAAGGATGAAAAATTCATACTTTGACAGATTACAAGTACAGGATTCTCTGTCACAAATAAGAATATGATGAAGAAGATGAAGCAGAATATGAATAAGAATAATAGTTTAATAAGAAGAATATGAGTAATGTTAACAAAGATGAATAGCAAGAAGTTTAAGAAGAAGATAAAGAAGGTGAAGATGAAGAATAATTTGATGAAAAAGATGATGCTGCAGAAGATTATGAAGGAGAAAGTGTGTGAAAAGTTAAAAAGGTGAAGATGAAGAGCATGGAAGTTGTGTAATATACATATTTGCCAAAATATAAAAAACGTTAACATTGTCAATTTCTTCGTCAATCCGAACATCTTTAAAAAAAAAAATATTTATGCTATTCCATTTGATTGGGTTAAACATCTATGCCTTTAATGTCTCCTCAACCTTCCCCAATACATTCTACATTACTCTTTCTTGTTTTCCTTCATGTACAATTAACCAACAAGGCAAGAATGGGTTTTTTTTAATTTCGATATTTTGTTCCCATAGACTTACATGGGACTTCCGGTATCGATATCGGGTATCGCCGATATTTTAGTGATATCGGCGATACCATTCCGATTCCGATACTTTAGGATATCGGAAAGTATCGCTCAACTCTACTTGTCATGCATATGTCAGCTGTCCATTACATTTGCTATCTATAAAGTAATTTTCCACAGACTGTTAGAAATAATCAGGTGTTCTATTAGGTAAACCTTAATTATTGCCATTAACAGTTCTATCTAACTAAGGTTTATTGCTCTATCGATTAGTTACATGACTCCCTACAATCAGCTACCTCAATCAAAGCGGTATCATGTTATCAGAGAGATTATTTAGTGGCGACAGAGGTATGTTATGCTGACCTTAAAGGTACTGCCACACTAAGCTATCCCGCTAGCGATCTCGTTAGCGTTGCATACTAATGAGATCGCTAGCGGGATTGTTTCTATATCGCTAAATGCTGCCGCATTTAGCGATATAGTTAACGACGCTATCGCCGTTAGCGATCTTCTTAACGACTTTAGCGGTACAAAAGTACCGCTAAATCGCTAAGAAAAGGTGCCACACAGCGATATATACTTACCCAGCGGGAGCGCCAGCGATGAAAATAGGGTCCGGAACGATTCCAGCGACGAGCGAGATCACAGCAGGAAGCTCGTCGCTGGAAGCTGCCGCACTGAACAACATCGCTAACGGGATCGCTAAATAGTGACGTTTTTTAGCGATCCCGTTAGCGATATTGTTTAGTGTGGCATACCCTTAAGACTATGTGCCACCGTGTCACTTTCATAAGTAAATAGTGTCATTATGTGTCATTCTGAGAGAGAGAGAGAAATATCTTAAAGGGATCTGTGTGTGAGTTAGAGGGGTCTCTGAATACCCTATCAACAAGGACGTGGATGTGCTTGATGATGGAGCTAGCTGAGTATGTGCAACGACAGGTACAGGGCAGGACACATCTTCGCATGCACCATGGACGGGGGATTGGCTTGCATGCACAACAGTGGAGGAAGCAGTGGTGTCACCCGCAGACACTGTTCCTGGACCTTGGTGTTTGGCCCACAAAGTCGGGTGCTTTGCTGCCATGTGCCTGATCATGCTGGTGGTGATCAGGCTGGAAGTTTTGCTACCCCTGACAATGCTGGACTGGCAGATGGTGCCAATGGCCTATTTGGGGTTATTGGCAGAGTCTTTAAAAAACAACCAGACTCAGGAAGACCTAACAGTTGTACTGACAACTTCCGTCGTGTTAATGTTACGGGAAACGGTTGTGTTAATGTTACGGGAAATGGTGCTATGCCTCTAATTGTGAGATTTTGACCAACAACCTCCTTCCCCAATAAAACATTGAAGTTGTGCATGGCTGTGTCTTCCAGCATGACAATGACCCAAAACACACAGCCAGGACAACTATGGAGTGGCTTTTTTAGAACCATTTCAAGGTCCTGAGGTGGCCTAGCAAATCTCCAGACCTGAGCACAATAAAAAATCTTTGGAGTAAGTTGAAATTCAGTGTTGCCCATCAACATCCACCAAACCTGAAAGATCTGGAGAAAATCTCTATGGAGGATTGTGCCAAAATCACTGCTGAAGTGTGTGCAAACTTGGTCAAGAACTACAGGAAACGCCTGACAGCTGTAATTCCAAGGTTTCAGTACCAAATATTAAATTAATTTTTTTATAATTTATTTCATGCAATAAAATGCAAATTCTCTCACAGTTGAAGTGTACCTACAATAAAAATTACAGACCTCTCCATTCTTTGTAGATGGGAAAACGTGCAAAATTGGCAGTGTATCAAATACTATTTTCCCCACTGTACATGATAAACATTATACTGTAAGTTTTAACATTTCATATTGATCCAGCAAGCAGAAGTCCTTACTTTACCAGAGGCTACAATTATATGTGTAAATGATATGTAAACTTGAATTATATTGATAAATACTGTAATAACTATGCCTTTTCAATGCAACTTAAGTTTAGTTGCAAAGCATTGCTCTCAATTTCTGAAATTGATTTCCTTTGCTATAGAGAAATGTGAAGCTCGCTTAGAGAAAATATATCTTGGGGGCATTCTGTAATGAATGATTTAGCTTACAGAGAGAAAGCAATTGTGCTATTTTGAGAAATGGAAATACAGAAAATAGTTACTAGCAGCACCTAAAATACAGCCATGCCTATTTCATGACATAATTGTTTTTTTTATGAGAATCTCCATTGCTTGGTAATTTTGTATTAGATCTACCTTTTACATATTTCTAATTACCTTTCTCCTGTAGAAAACACAATTAAAATGTATAACTAGTATATTAAAATGTCACAGCTGGATAACAAAATCCTTATCATGTACTAAGTGGTAAAACGAATAGAGCTAATTTGTCTAATTTTCCTAAATTGTATATAAATCTTATTGTGATCACTTAAATTCATGCTGATAATGCTGGTTTTATTATGTTTTCCTTCGGTGCTCAGGAAATTAAATTACAATACACCCTCCAAGCTTTCTATGAGCTGAGAATAAGGTTGTCACAGAATTATGAATGGCATATTAAAGAAAGAGAAGATGAGTTGTATGCAATATTCACTTGCAGACATCTCCTTTTACTGGAGAAATATTATAATATTTTCACCTGAACAGAACTGAACAGAAGACAAGTCAGACATTTCCAAATCTCTTGGGATCTACATATCAGCTGGTAGACAATCTGTGCTGACAGGAGATATTTTGTGGACATGCATCTTTTGGTTCTGTTAAACATAAAAGCTGGGCATCATTTAAATAGTCCTATGATAATGACAAGGTATAAGAAATGTGCAAAATAAATTGAACATTGTTTCTAATGTTTTTTTTTTTTTTCTCAAATTAATATTAACACCAAAATAAACTGTGTTTTAAGAGTCTGAATTTAGCAAACTTTAACCCCTTCAAGACACGTGCTTTGCATTTACAGCCCAACTCGGAATTGGGTATATGAAGCCGGTTCACAAAGTGATCCCACCCCATACCTGGCAGGTAACAGCTGTGGGTTAAGGTCCCGTCACACGCTTCAATGTCCCAGCGATCCCACCAACGATCCGACGTGGATGGGATTGCTGGGACATTGTTAGCTGATTGCTGGTGAGCTGTCACATGGGCAGACTCACCAGAGATCAGGATCAGCGAGCACGCTGGTATCCAGTGTACACATCGAGTAACTAAGTGCTGCGCCTCCCTTAGTTACTCGATGTGTACCCTAGATACCAGCTCCCAGCTTTTGCTGTACACGCTGGGAGCTGGTATCCAGTGTACACATCGGGTAACTAAGCGCTGCACTGCCCTTAGTTACCTAATGTGTACCCTAGATACCAGCTCCCAGCTTCTGCTGTACGCTCTGGGAGCTCGCTGGTCGTTGGTCTCCCACTGTCACATGCAGTTATGCGTGCTGGCCATTGGGAGACCAACAATGAAAAAATGGTCCTGGCCATTCGACAATGATCAGCGATACCCAGCAGGGCGGCTGGTCGTCGCTGCATGTCACACTAAGCGAGATTGCTGGCTAAGTCGCTGTTGCGTCACAAAATCGTGACGCTTCAGCGATCTCGCTAGCGATCTTGCTAAGTGTGACGGGGGCTTTACAGCCAGGACCTGCCTCTAACACCAGCTATTGTTAACCTGTTAAATTCCATGTCAAACTCTGACAGTGGCATTTAACACATGCCAGCATTGTCGGGCCCGTGTCGTGATCAAGGATCGCCTATGGGTTGTTATCACAGCCCAGAGTCTGCTAAAGTTACCTGTGCTTGCTATTATGGCTTCAAAACACACACCGATTTTTGCTATGTGCAGCAATGCTGTTGAATTGCTGTCTATGGCACAAGTGGTTAGATTATTGCAGCTTGAAATCCCTTAAAGGGAATCTGTCACCCCATTTTAGCCATATCAGCTAAAGATATGACTGAATAGTGCGTCTCATAAGCAAGCTATCAGTATGTAGCTTATATCCAGATACCCCCGTTTTGATAGCTAAATACCTTTGTAAAGTTCGGATTCTTTTCTGTAAATCAGGGCGGTCCAGTCCGGAGGGCGGCGTTTTCTCTCTTCTCCCCTCCCCGCTCCTCTACATCTCTTGCGTATGGCCGTCTATGAATCGCATGTGCAACTCTTTCCTTGCCCCAGAAATGACTGCTTGCCTAGGACGACTTCCAGGGCAAGGAAAGTGAATGACAATAGTTGCGCATGCGCTGTAATGATTTTATGCTTTGCCCACTGTTGGGCAAAGCACACTGCGCATGCGCGGGGGAATTTGAAAAGCTCTGTCGTGGAAGCAGAACGTCGTCTGTGCGATTCACAGACAGCCATACGCAAGAGATGCAGAGGAGCGGGGGGGAGAAAGAGAGAAAACGCCGCCCTCCGGACCTGACCTCCCTGATTTACAGAAAAGAATCCGAACTTTACAGAGGTATTTTGCTATCAAATTGGGGGTATCTGGATATAAGCTACATACCGATAGCTTGCTTAAGGGATGCACTATTCAGTCATATCTTTAGCTGATATGGCTAAAATGGGGTGACAGATTCCCTTTAAGGGAACTAATAAGAGCAGTAAAAATGGAAAAAAAATGTGTTATAAAATATGAAAAAATAAAACTAAAAATTCACATTACCCCCTTGTTACCCTATTAAAAAAAGATAATTAAAAAACATAAATACAGGTGCTTCTCACAAAATTAGAATATCATAAAAAAGTTAAGTTATTTCAGTTCTTCAAAACAAAAAGTGAAACATATATAGTCATTACAGAGTGATCTATTTCAAGTACTCTTGAAGCAATGACTCCAGCAGCAGTCCACTCCTTGTGAATCTCCTCCAAATTTTTGAATGACTTTTTCTTAACAATCCTTTTAAGGCTGCGGTTATCCCGGTTTCTTTTGCACCTTTTTCTACCACACTTTTTTCCTTCCACTTAACGTTCCATTAATATGCTTGGATACAGCACTCTGAACAGCCAGTTTATGGAAATCTGTCAAGTCAGCAGTCTTCCCCATGATTGTGGAGCCTACTGAAACAGACTAAGAGACCTTTTTAAATGATTAGGATCCTTTGAAGGTGTTTTTTGTTAATTATTATAATTTACTGAGATAATAACTTTTGGGTTTTCATTTGCTGTAAGACATAATCATAAACATTAACAGAAATAAACACGTGATATAGATCACTGTTTCTAATGACTCTATAGAATATATGAGTTTCATTTTCTGTATTGAAGAGCTGAAATAAATTAACTTTTTGATAATATTCTAATTTTGTGAAAAACACCTGTATGAGGTATCGCTGCTTTTAGAAAAGTATGATCTATCAAATTATAAACATGAGGCATGGCTAGACATGGCCAAGTGAAGACATGCTTTCTGCTGCTCCTAACCACCATCCACCTGGCAATCAGTTCTAATACCTCAGCATGGGCATATCAGGGACTAAAAAGACAAGGACCTGGTTCTCCACCCATTCTGCATCCCCCAGGGCAATATTGAGCCTTTCCTTACCAGGGCACAGAGACCAGACCGGGTACCATCTCCACCATCTTCCCTGGAACTGAGAGAGTCTGGTGTTCCCAGCACGCAGGGTGCAGTTTCTCCACTGGAGCCCAGGGACAAGTCTTCAGACAACCAGATAACTTGGAGGAGAGTCTCCGGTGAGATGCTGCATGCAGCAAGGAGGTCCCGGTAGTCCCCGCAGAGCAGAGCCTGGAAGATGAGCCGCCATTAAAAGATGGCCGCAGCAGCAGCACTGCAGGGTATCACACACAGCTGGTGAAAGCGGGCTATTTATTAAGTAGATGTATGTAGTGAATTATACGAAGGAAATATAAAACTTTAAAAAAATAATTTTATGTTTAGGAATGAGCGGGTTGATCTGCGGATAAGTGCGTTTGATTTGAAATTCCAATGAGATTTGTTTTATGATTCGAAGAAAAAAAAACGGTACCATTTCATAACACTGCTAAAGCATTAGATTGGTCTAAAGTCAACTGTATTTTGTCTCCTATTTAATTATCTAATTTGCAAGGTTTTGAGAAATGGTACATGCTGGTAAATGGATGAAAACTGATTTTATGAGAAATAACCCTTGAGAGGAGGGGTTTGATGGAATTTCCCATGTGAACTTTGCATGAAGTATCACTTTGTTTGGAATAAGGGAGCCTGCTTACTCACTTTATGACCAGATGGGCTTTGTTCACTAGCTGTATGACAGCTATATTCATACAACGCTCTCCTATAGTCATGCTTACCTCCCAGAAATGAGCCTCACTGGTGATCCCATAGTCTAACTCTGGGTCAGAATCAAACTGCTACAACAGTTGAGAATAAACATTTTGGGGAAAATTTGATGCAAATGGTGAGTGCAAATTTCAAGAGATCTGATTATCTTTAATTTATATAATTAACAAAAAACTGTTTATTAACAAACAGGTATGTATAATCTGAAACAATTATGGAAGTAATCAATTTCACAATCTGAAAAAAGTATTTCTATAAAATAGAAATAAAAATGTGACAAATAATCATAAAAACAACACTACAGGTTAGAACATAAACCTAAAAAACCATAAACGTAGTTATAGGGGTTTTTCCACCATATAAAGATCAATAACCGGTGGGTTCTACTAACATATACAACCAAATTCAGGATAGAAAGTACCCAGAAAAACACCACTCAAAAGAGTATAAAATTTATATATTTATTATTTTTATTAAGGATTAAATGTATAAAAGACAGTAACCAGAGAGTAGATAGGACATGTAAGAGGATTCAAAAGGGATTTAAAATCAAATAGATAAAGGTGTGAGGGGGTTTTCACAAAAAAGTAAATGGTTGCAAGGTAGTCTATATCAGGCAAAGCATTAAATACTAATGAACTTCCATGATTCACATAAGAATTTGCATGTAAGGCATGATATCATAAATCATAGTACAGACTATTAAGATAGTATGGTGACAAAAATAATCAGTCCATCAGTAGGTGCCCTGGTGGCTGTATGTGGGGTCCCTTCACCTCAATATGGGTAAGCTCTATACTATTTTTATATTAGAAATGGACTGATTAAGCTTTTTTTTCTTGTCTTCCAATATAATACTGCACAATAAACATATAGACGGACTGATTATTTTTGTCACTATGCTGTCTTAATAGTCTGTACTATAATTTACTATATCAATCATGCTTTACATGCACATTCTTACGTGAATCATGGAAGTTCATTAGTATTCTCTGCTTTGACTGTTATAGACTACCTTGCTACACTTTACTTTACTTGTGAAAACCCCCACACACCTTTATCTACTTGATTTTATTCCCTTTTCAATCCTCTTTTGTCTCATTTACTCTCTGGTTCATGTCTTTTTTTACAATTAATCCTTTATAAATAATAAATTACATTTTATACTTTTTTGACTGGTGTTTTTCTGGGTACTTTGAACCCTGACTTTGTTTGTATAGAAGATCACAGTACGGGTAAACAGAATCATAATACCAGAAAAGTAGGCAAACATAATACCAAAATTAATACGAAGAGATCTCTCCTGTATTTGTATATTGTCTAGAATTAGCAAGAGCTTTAAACTTATGGAAGAATGTTGCACTTAAGCATGCTACATTTATTGTCTTGCTTTTGGGATTCTGGTTGCCTCAGTAGAAAACTTATGTCAAGGAACTGTGCAATCCTATTGTCTGGAACTTTTTGGTCAATTTACTTTGAGGATTTTTTGCTTGTTCATGTTGAAAATCTGATGTGTAGCAAATAAGTTTGCAAATAAAATGTGTAAGAGAAAAAGCTGATACTTTGTACAGTAGTATTAAGAATTTCCAACACATCTCGTCGGGATAAAAACATAGTTAAAATGTCAACAATTAAAAAATCTTTTTAGTGCATATAGTGCATACTAAATTACAACGTTTTTAAAAAGTTTGACTTTTGATTTTGCAAGATATGGCAATAACAAGTTGTGAAACTTGGTCACTAATGACTGTCGTTTCTGAGACAGTCCTGTACACCTAACCTAATTTATTTCCCACCATTGTGTATTTATGAATGAAAAGAAGCTGAAGGAAAAATCATATTTACCTGTACCACTGTCACAAGAGAACCAGCAGACCTCATTTTCATTCCCTAATGAAAATGGCTGATTTTATTGAATATGCAAAAAGAGATTGCTGATGGAAGGTAAAGTGACTTAAGAACTTTTTTGGCAGTGTGGTTGGTCAGTGTTTAGCATTAGCACTGAGCAGATGAAGAACAATTTGAAATTGCTTGTTTGCATGGATTTTCCCTGGATTCATTGTCCCTTATTATACTCTGGGGCCTCTCTAAACCCCTAAACTTAATATAATTTGTTAAAATCTAAAAAAAATCCCTAGACTCTCCTTACTGCCACCTCACCAGCTCTTCATTATCACCCATCCTTGTCACACCTGCCCTGAATTCCCCTGTCTTCTCCAATTGAGCTAGTGCTTCCAGCTCTGAGGAGGCCCTTTAGAGTTCTAAACAAGGGCACACAAGGTCATGACATCAGAATGTCCCTACTGTGACCTTGCATGAGGACATGCAGAAGCCTCACAAGCCTCTTCAGAACCAGAATTAACACCTTAGTGATGGGACAAATTTTTGAAATCTGACCATTGTCAGTGGTAATAACTTTTTAACGCTTCAAACAAATCCCAGTGATTTTGAGATTGTTTTTTCTGGGCACATTATTATTTATGATAATGATGAATTTAGTTTGATATGTCTTGTGTTTATTTACCAAAAATATCAGAAATTTGAGAAAAATGTTAAAAAATTAGCAATTTTCAAACTTGGAATAATTATCCCTTTAATCCAGATAGTCATATCATAGAAAAACATTAATAAATAATATTTCCCTCATGTCTGCTTTAAATCAGCACCATTTGTAAAATGTTCTTTTATTTTGTTAACATTTTAGGGTGTTTAAAAATGAAGCAGTAATTTTTCATTCTTCAAAGAAACTTTAAAAGTTTATTTTTTAGGGACGTATCCAGGTTTGAAGTGACTTTGGAGGGTCCTATATTGGGAAACCCCCGAAAGTTATACCATTTTAAAAATAGCGCCCCATGACATATTGAAAACTGCTGTCTGGTAGTTTATTAATCCTTCAGGTAATTCTCATGAATTAATGCAAAGTGACATGACAGGAATGAAAAAGTGTATTTTTACCACCTAAATGTCAGTAACTTCTAAACAGGTTACTATAGCAGGCAGATTCTAAGGCCGCTATTTGGTTGTGAATTGCCATGACAAACATCAGGATCACACAATCATAATCTCAGGGCACCGAGGGGGATAAGGAGGAAGCCCCCACTCTATTAACCATTTATGTGATGTAGCCACTATTGACAGCAGCATCTAAGGGGTTAAACAGATATGAACGGTGCCAACACTGATCGTGGTTAATGCAGCAAGTTGTCAGCTATAGTGCATATCCAACAGCTGCTGGATTGTCACCTGTATGGGGATGCTATTCTCTTATATCTCAGGTCAGTAAAAAGACGTATTGCAGTCATTAAGTGGTTAAGAAAAAAAGAGTAATCATTTGAGTGTAGGGAATAAAATTGGAAGCCTGTAAAAACTCTATGTGACTTTAGACTGGCGGATATTATTTGCATTTTTTTTAATGTATTGGGGAGGCCCTCCAGGGCTTAATCTTATCCACCTGTTTTTCTTACAAAGGTATAAATTACAAGCTATACCTAGCCTAACCTCTATCTGTCCTCCAGTTCTCTATCTTGGATAATCCCTTAATTACAATATTCCCCCAAATAGAATAAAAACAACTTATATTTACCTATGGTTCTGGTGCCATTACAGTTCTGTTGACGTTATGTTATATGACCCTTGCACCCAATAAGAGAGTGAAATGGCCACTGATTGATAACAACATTATGAAAGTCTCGGGGACCCAAACTGACATAGCTGGAACAACACCAGCACCATAAGTGCATATAAGTTGCGTTTAGAGGGAATATTGAAATTGAGAAGAGGTTTTCAAAATGGACAGGACAAACCCTTTAAAATGCAATAAAATGAGCTTCTTTTACTATTCTATTTACTTTGTAATAATTCAACAAACCCAGCAATTTTGTTCCAATATCTGTTTCTCTTGGTGTGTCTTCATGCTTGTTACCTTGTGTAACAGAAACTAGAATCAATATTATCATGATATGACAAAAAAAGTTGCCCTAATATGGTTAAGCATACTCTTAATGGATATAAATGTAGCATCACATCTTCTGTTTTCAACAGAACTTCCTCCCAAAACAAACATTATAAAACATTTAATTATAACTATTTTGAATTTTTTTGCTAAATTGAGGTATTCCAATCATTAGTGTACTAAACCCTAGTTCTCATGAAATTATAGCATGGTTCCAATAGAATAGTATGACTTATCTCCCTCACTGAGGAGTACCACAATGAACAAGTACAGCAGCAGTGTCAAAAGCCAACCTTCAGTATAACCTGTGTTTTAAGCATTTAATCATCTGCTGTTTCTGGGATTTTCAGTCCAGTGGGCAGTCCTATCAGTGATTGACAGCTTTCTTACTATAATTTAAATCAAGGAAAAAAGAAAGCGGTCACTAGGAGTGCTGTGAGGACCGCAAATTGAAAAAAAAAAAAAAAGGAAGTCCTCCACAGCTCCAACCGCCAACTTTCTAAGAGGATATAAAATGCAGCAAAAAATGATAACGGTCCTAGGAGCGCAGGAAATAAGACCAATACAATTATATTAGTGTTGAACCACAGCACGTTTCAACGGTTAAACCGTCTCCATCCACATGATGAAGACGGTTTAACCGTTGAAACGCG
The DNA here is from genome assembly GCA_033576555.1 of Oophaga sylvatica. NCBI lineage: Eukaryota > Metazoa > Chordata > Amphibia > Anura > Dendrobatidae > Oophaga > Oophaga sylvatica. The sequence continues at coordinate 151,238,634 of JARQOD010000005.1, read as the reverse complement.
TTGTGGTTCAACACTAATATTCTTGCATTGGTCTTATTTCCTGCGCTCCTAGGACCGTCATAATTTTTTCTACTTCTTACTATAATTGGGAAATCAGAGATAGCTGTCAACCACTGATAAGACCGCCACTGGACTGTAAAACCCAGAAAGAGCAGAAGTTTAAATGATTAAACAGTAGTGATGAGTGAGTATGCTTGTTGCTCGGGTTTTCCCCGAGCATGCTCGGGTGATTTCCGAGTATTTGAGCGTACTCAGAGATTTAGTTTCTGTTGCCACATCTGCATGATTTGCGGCTGCTTGACAGCCTGAATACATGTGGGGAGATCACGTGAGCGTGCTCGGGAAAACCTGAGCAAAAAGCATACTCGCTCATCGCTATTAAACAGGTTATATTGAATCTTTCCTTACCAATCATGATGCCTGCAGATTGGACTGTATTTTCATGGTGATAGATTTCCTTTAATGGGCTAAGAAAAAGCAATATTAAAAGGCATGGTTTCGTATAATTGTAATTAGAATTTTGTGCCAATCAATTAGACTGTACAGACACCAAAATGCTAGTATTATTAGAGCAGTCTGTTCTTTATTTTTTCAGGTAGCCCCTTACCCAGGAGGGCAGTCCTGGTGCCCCTTCACCTCTCTCTGGTGCAGATTCTAGAGCTGACAGGAGATTTAGCAGGAGATAATAATTTAATAACAATAATTTAATTTCTATAGCGCCAACATATTCCGCAGCACGTTACATTTTAAAGGGGACTTGTACAGACAATACAGTCATGGACAAAAGTTTTGAGAATGACACAAAAATTAATTTTTACAAAGTCTACTGCTCACTTTTTCTAATGGCAAATTGCATATACTCCAGAATGTTTTAAAGAGTGATCATCTTAACAGCAATTACTTGTAAAGTCAATATTTGGCTAGAAAATGAACTTTATCCCCCAAAACACATTTCAAAATCGTTGCAGCCCTGCCTTAAAAGGACCAGCTAACCTCTTTTCAGTGATTGCTCCATTAATACAGGTGTGGGTGTTGATGAGGACATGGCTGGAGATCAATCTGTCATGATTAAGTAAGAATGACACCACTGGACACTTTAAAAGGAGGCTGGTGCTTGGCATCATTGTTTCTCTTCTGTTAACCATGGTTATCTCTAAAGAAACACGTGCAGTCATCATTGCAATGCACAAAAATGGCCTAACAGGGAAGAGTATTGCATCTAGAAAGATTGCACCTCAGTCAACAATCTATCGCATCATCAAGAACTTCAAGGAGAGAGGTTCCATTGTTGCCAAAAAGGCTCCAGGGCACCCAAGAAAGCACCAGCAAGCGTCAGATCCGTCTCTTAAAAGTGTTTCAGCTGCGGGATCGGGCTACCAGCAGTGCAGAGCTTGCTCAGGAATGGCAGCAGGCAGGTGTGAGTGCATCTGCACGCACTGTGAGGCGGAGACTCTTGGAGCAAGGCCTGGTCTCAAGGAGGGCAGTAAAGAAGCCACTTCTTTCCAGAAAAAACATCATGGACAGACTGATAATCTGCAAAAGGTACAGGCAGTGGACTGCTGAGGACTGGGCTAAAGTTATTTTCTCTGATGAATCCCCTTTTCGATTGTTTGGGACATCAGGAAAATGCCTCATTCGGAGAAGACAAGGTGAGCGCTACCACCAGTCTTGTCTCATGCCAACTGTTAAGCATCCTGAAACCATTCATATGTGGGGTTGCTTCTCAGCCAAGGGAATCGGCTCTCTCACAGTCTTGCCTAAAAACACAGCCATGAATAAAGAATGGTACCAGAATGTCCTCCAAGAGCAACTTCTCCCAACCCTCCAAGAGCAGTTTGGCGATCAACAATGCCTTTTCCAGCATGATGGAGCACCTTGCCATAAAGCAAAGGTGATAACTAAATGGCTCAGGGAACAAAACATAGAGATTTTGGGTCCATGGCCTGGAAACTCCCCAGATCTTAATCCCATTGAGAACTTGTGGTCAATCATCAAGAGACAGGTGGACAAACAAAAACCTAAAAATTCTGACAAAATGAAAGCATTGATTGTGCAAGAATGGACTGCTATCAGTCAGGATTTGGTCCAGAAGTTGATTGAGAGCATGCCAGGGAGAATTGCAGAGGTCCTGAAGAAGAAGGGTCAACACTGCAAATATTGACTTGCTGCATTAACTCATTATAACTGTCAATATAAGCTTTTGTTACTCATATGTTTGCAATTATATTTCTGTCTGTGATAAAAACATCTGTCAAACACACATAAAAACCAGAGGGCAGCAGATCATGTGAAAATATAATATTTGTGTAATTCTCAAAACTTTTGGCCATAACTGTAGACATTACAGCATAACAATAAACACATAGATCAAAACAAATGCCAAGAGGAATGAGGGCCCTGCTCGCAAGCTTACAATCTATGAGGAAAAAGGGGAGACACAAGAGGTGGATGGTAACAATTGCTCTCATTTTTCGGACCAGCCATAGTATAAGATTTGGGAGTTAATGTAATGCTGCATGAACGGGTTATCGGCCTAAGTATGTAACAATACAGACACAGAGGGCTATAAATGCATAAAGCATGTGAGGACATGATACGATGAACTTGGTTATGATAAAAATTTTGAATGGACAACACAGGGATAGCTAAGTTAATCCATTGAGGTGGCAGGCCAGTCTGAAGAAATGCGTTTTTAAGGCACACTTAAAACTGTGGGTATTGAGGATTACTCGAATTAACCTGGGTAGTGCATTCCAAAAAATTGGCACAGCATGTGAAAAATCTTGGAGATGGGATTGGGAGGTTCTGATTATTAGTTATTGATGCTAATCTCAGGTCATTAGAATGGAGGGCACGGGTCGGTTGGTGGACTGAGACGATGGAGGAGATGTAGGGTGGTGCTGAGCATGAAGTGCTTTGTGGGTGAAGGTCATAAGTTTAAACTGGATTCTGGAGTAAATGGGTAACCAGTGTAATGACTGGCACAAGGTAGAGGCATCGATGTAACAATTGGCGAGGTATATGATCCTGGCTGCAGCATTCAAGACAGACTGGAGAGGGGAGAGTTTGGTAAGAGGGAGGTCGATTAGTATAGAATTACAATAATCCAGATGAGAATGAATAAGAGAAACAGTAAGAGTTTTTGCAGAGTCGAAAGTAAGAAAGAGTCGAATTTTAGAAGTGCTTTTGAGATGCAGATAACAAGAGCGAGCCAGTGATCGGATTTGAGGGGTGAATGAAAGCTCCGCATCAAGTATGACCCCAAGACAGCAGGCATGTTGCTGGTGAGTAATTGTTGAACTACACACGGAAATGGCAATGTCGGGCATAGGTAGATTAGTAGAGGAAGGAAACACAAGGAGTTCAGTTTTTGACAGGAGATCAGGGCAAGGTGGAAAATCACCACCCTATTCCATGATTTGAACAATTGTGGAGGCGTGTTCTTTCTTTAGGATGTTGCTGCCTGCTTATGATTGGTCTGCATCGCACCAGGAGAAGAAAATTATATTATAACACTCACTTGGACTAATTAGTCAACTTAGAAATCAAATACTATCTTTGCTAATATCTCCACAACAGAGAGGTACAATTAAAAAAAAAAAGCCAATAAGTTTTATTCTCCTCTGGATACACTTTTTTGTTGTGTGTCCAGTTCAACATGAAAAATATGGTCAGACGGGTCCTTTTTAATGAAAAATGAAGTTGATCATGTGCCCACAGTTTTGAGATGATTAAAGACTAATGTTGCATTCTTATATGAGTTCCATAGATTACTCCACATATAGTCTGTTTAACTCCTAACTGAAAGCACACTCTCAGATTTTGGAATAGTTATCATATGACTTTTACTCCTTCTTATTTTGTGTTGTTATTTGTTACTTTATGAAGAATTTATTTGTCAGCCTGGGCTTCTATACAGAATAGTCTGATAGCATGTTTTAGAAAAATTCAAGGATTTTAGTTTGTTAGGATGGTTTCCAGTGAATTGTTCTAATGTATTTGAGTCTTTTTCGTTGCTGTTACCTTCAAGAAAGATAGATCTATTTTTAGATCTAATTCAATGTTGCTGAAAATATTCACTGTCAGCAGAATACAATGAATGTCAGTAGGGTAGAAAGTCCCATACTGAAAATATCCCCTCAGTGGCACTATCTAACTTAGTTAACAATGTAAATCAGGACTGTAATTGAAGGCTATTAATTGCATGCCTCCAGCAATGAGCAATATGCTATTCTAATAATGGTAATATCTTTCTAAAATCTTTATAACAAAAAGAAAACGGCAAGATTCATTGATATTATATGTCTGGTTTGTACAAGCGTGTATATTTAAGGCTCACTTTCTGACTGCAGCAAGGAGCATATGCATTATAATTTTAATGCCTCAGAGAGAAATAAAGTAATATTCTCCTAAGGTAAAAAGCAGCTGGGACTGGAATGTAAATCACAATGACTGAACAAAACATGTAAAGAAATTGAGCTAACAAAGGGTTTTTATTTTATTCTATTGCCAATTAGATTATCAGCTTTATATTGCATTGGACAAGTATCAGGATTGTGTGAAGTCAAGTACTACAAAAATATAATCTAGCCAGAAGACATTGGTCTAGGAAAAATACTAAGTGCTGAAGATGCTGATGACAGAATTACATTTATAACGTCCATTGTGTGATAAATGCAGTGTGAAGCTTTTATTAGTAGATTATCAGTAATTGACCTATTTCTTTATCTTAATTTGTTTCTTTTTACTTACTTAACCACTTAGTGACCAAGCTATTTTTTTAAACCTAACCAGTGTCACTTTATGTAGTAGAAAGTGACATATCAGCTCTGGCTTGTCAAGGTAAGGAGGCTTATTTTGCCATGCAATGCTCCTCTGGGAAATTTAATATGCAAATTGCCTCTATTAAATTTCCCAGAGGAGCATTGAATGGCGAATAAGCATTTTTACCTTGATAAGCCAGAGCTGGTTTGTCACTCTCCACAAGGAGAAACCTTACCCCATAGACCCCAGTCCGGAGCCTCTCAGCTAGCCAAATCAGTTCTCATATTTTCCACTGACGAGGGCCAATAGCTCAAAACACACGTGTCTGCAAATTGAGATTCTAATTTGACTTTTATCCTAAGTCATATTGCAAGACTCGTTTAAAAGGTCGATTATGACTTGTAGGATCGCTACTTCCAACAGATGACGCTATAGAGTTCAAGTCCTCTGTCTCACTCAAGAGGCAATTTGCACTGCACTTTATGTAGTAATAACTCTGAAATGCTTCAGTGGATCCCTTTGATTTTGAGATTATTTTTCATGACACACTATATTTTATGATAATGGTGAATTTAAGATTATATGTTTTACTTTACTTTATAAAAATATCAGAAATTTGACAAAAAGTTTAAAAAAATTAGCAATTTCCATATTTTGAATGATTATCTTTTAATCCAGATAGTCATATCACACAAAACATTAATAAATAACATTTCCTTCATGTATGCTTTAGATTAGCACCATTTGTAAAATGTTGTTTTATTTTGTTAGCATTTTAGAAGGTTTAAAAATGTAGCAGTCATTTTTCTTTTTTTTTCATGGAAATTTGCAAAACTTACTTTTATAGGGACCTGTTCAGATTTGAAGTGACTTTGATGGTCCTGTATATTGGAAACCCCAAAACGTGATACCATTTTAAAAACAGCACCCCTCAACGTATTCAAAATTGCTGTAACCCTTTCATGACATGCGCAGTGCATGTACTGCGAATGTCGTGTCTCTCCCTTTGATGTGGGTTCCAGTGCTGAGCGCACATCTTTTCCAGCACATCAGCTGTTTTGAACAGCTGAAATGAGCCCCTAACATCCGCAGGTAGAATCGCTAACCAGCTACAGCTGTTAACCTGTTAAATGCCGCAGTTCATCTCTGACAGTGTCATTTAAAGGGAATCTGTCACCTCATTTTGGCAGGCTATGTAAATGATTTTGGTCCGGTCCGATTGGCGGTGTTTTGGGTCCTTTCCTTAACCCCTCTTTGGCTGCTGTCCGCAATATTTCTGTGAATTTTCGCAGTTGTCCTCCAAATTACGCGTGTGCGCATTGCAATCTTGACTCGCGCACACGCGGTATGCTTTGCCCAACTGCGGGCAAAGCCAAAAAGCATTAGTGCGCATGCGCCGGTGAACTATGTCCCGTAACACAGAGAAGTATTTCTGGGACATAGTTCACCGGTGCATGCTGTGCGCCCAAACAGTGGTCTTCCTCCACACATGCGGCATAGGCGTACTCATAAGACATTGCACAACAATACTTGTGGCCCATTTTCTCCTGCTAACTTTGTTAAAATTAAAAATTTGGAGCTGATTTTTGTGGAAAAAAATGTGATTTTAAATATTCATGGCTCTGCGTTATAAACTCATGTGAAGCACCTGGGAGTTCAAGGCGCTCACCAAACATCTTGATAAGTCTGTTGAGGGGTCTAGTTTCCAAAATGGGGTCACTTGTGGGGGTTTCCACTGTTTAGGCACATAAGGGACTCTCCAAACTCAACATGGCGTATGCTCACGATTCCAGACAATTTTGCATTTAAAACATGAAATGGTGCTCCTTTCCTTCTGAGCCCTGCTGTGCACCCAAACAGTGGTATTCCTCCACACATGGGGTATCAGCAAACTCGCCATGGCATCTGCTCTTTATTATACCCAATTTTACGTTCAAAACCTCAAATAATGCTCCTTCCTTTCCGAACCCTGCCGTGCACCTAAAGTGTTGTCATCCAGCACACATGGGTTATCGGTGTACTCAGGAGAAATTGCACAACAAATATTGTGGTTCATTTTCCCCAGATACCATTGAGAAAATAAAAAAAATTGTGTCTGAAGTAAAATTTTTATGAAAAAAAGTTAAATGTTTATTTTTTCCTAACACATTGCTTCAGTTCTTGTGAAGCACCTGAAGGGTTAATAAACTTTTCAACATGGTTTTGAACACCTTGAGGGGGTGCAGTTGTTAGAATGGTGTCACTTTTGGTTATTTTCTGTCATATGCCGCCAAAGTTACTTCAAATGTGAGGTGGTTCCTAAAAAAAAACGATTTTGTAAATGTGGGAAAAATGAGAAATCGATGGTCAACTTTTAATCCTTATAGCTTCCTAACAGAAAAAAAATGTATCAAAAATTGTGCTTATGTAAAGTAGACAGGTGGGAAATGTTATTTATTAAATATTTTGTGTGATAATGCTCTGATTTAGGGTCATAAAAATTAAAAGTTTGAAAATTGTGAAATTTTCAACATTTTTGCCAAATTTTAATTTTTTTCACAAATAAACACAAGAAACTTTGAAGAAATTTTACCACTATCATAAAGTAAAGTATGTCATGAAAAATCAATCTGAGAATCAGTGGGATACATTGAAGCATTCCAGAGTTATAACCACTAGAGTTGAGCGATACTTTCCGATATCCAAAAGTATCGGAATCGGAATGGTATCGCCGATACCCAAAATATATCGGCGATACCCGATACCAATACCGGAAATCCAATGTAAGTCTATGGGAACAAAATATCGGAATTAAAAAAAAAAACATTCTTGCCTTGTTGGTTAATTGTACATGAAGGAAAACAACAAAGAGTAATGTAGAATGTATTGGGGGAGGTTGAGGAGACATTAAAGGCATAGATGTTTAACCCAATCAAATGGAATAGCATTAATATTTTTTTTTTAAAGATGTTCGGATTGACGAAGAAATTGACAATGTTGTTAACGTTTTTTCTATTTTGGCAAATATGTATATTTCACAACTTCCATGCTCTTCACCTTTTTAACTTTTGACACACTTTCTCCTTCATAATCTTCAGCAGCATCATCTTTTTCATCAAATTATTCTTCATCTTCATCTTCTTTATCTTTTTCTTAAACTTCTTGCTATTCATCTTTTTGTTAACATTACTCATATTGTTCTTATTAAACTATTATTCTTCTTCATATTCTACTTCATCTTCATCTTCTTCATCATATTCTTATTTGTGACAGAGATTCCTGTACTTGTAATCTGTAAAAGTATGAATTTTTCATCCTTCCGTTCTTTCTGTCACAAAAGATTTAAATTACAACAGTATTTGTCCGTGTTCAGTTTAGCCTGCAGCAGCAGGTATTTTCCAGGGGCACCACGAGGAGGAACGGACTCACCCCCATACACTGCTTAGTCTTCTTCTGCTTATTTAGAGCATATATTTTGCTCTTCATTTTGGTCTTATACTTCATGTTCTTCTGCTTTTTGATCTTCTGCTTATTGTTCTTCTGTCTCTTGTTCTGTATCTTGTAGTTTGTCTTAACCTTCTTTGTCCTGTTGGTGATCTTCTTTTGGGTAATCTTTTATTTCTTCTTTGTTAGTGTTGAGCGATAGTGCTCGATATCTAAAAATATCGTATCGAAATTGTATCGCCGATATCACTAAATATCGTCGATATCCGATTACGATACCGGAAGTCCAATGTAAGTCTATGGTAGAGTTGAGCGATACTTTCCGATATCCAAAAGTATCGGAATCGGAATGGTATCGCCGATACACAAAAAATATCGGCGATACCCGATACCGATACCGGAAATACAATGTAAGTCTATGGGAACAAAATATCGGAATTAAAAAAAACCCATTCTTGCCTTGTTGGTTAATTGTACATGAAGGAAAACAACAAAGAGTAATGTAGAATTTATTGGGGGAGGTTGAGGAGACATTAAAGGCATAGATGTTTAACACAATGCAATGGAATAGCATTAATATTTCTTTTTTTGAAATACGTTTGGATTGACGAAGAAATTGACAATGTTGTTAACCTTTTTTCTATTTTGTCAAATATGTCTGTTTCACAACTTCCATGCTCTTCACCTTTTTAACTTTTCACACACTTTCTCCTTCATAATCTTCAGCAGCATCATCTTTCTCATCAAATTATTCTTCATCTTCACCTTCTTAATCTTCTAAAACTTCTTGCTATTCATCTTTTTGTTAACATTACTTATATTGTTCTTATTAAACAGTTATTATTCTTCATATTCTACTTCTTCATCTTCTTCCTATTCATCCTTTTCATCATATTCTTATTTGTGACAGACATTCCTGTACTTGTAATCTGTAAAACTCTGAATTTTCATCCTTCCGTTCTTGCTGTCACGAAAGATTTTAATTACAACAGTATTTGTCCGCGTTCAGTTTAGCCTGCAGCAGCATCAGGCATTTTCCAGGGGCACCACGAGGAGGAACGGACTCACCCCATACACTGCTTAGTCTTCTTCTGCTTAGAATTTAGAGCATATATTTTGCTCTTCATTTTGGTCTTATACTTAATGTTCTTCTGCTTTTTGATCTTCTGCTTATTGTTCTTCTGTCTCTTGTTCTGTATCTTGTAGTTTGTCTTAACCTTCTTTGTCCTGTTGGTGATGGTACAAAAGCCAATGGAAGTAACGAGGACCAGCTGACTGTGCTGGAACCCGGAGGGTCAGCAGAAGGAAAAGAGCCAATGGCACAACCGAGGACTAGCTGACGTTACTGGGACACGGTTACTAAGCAGGAGGTACCTGTGCTCCAAAGCACTACCAAGGACCAGCAGACGTTGCTGGAACTCGGATACCGACATGGAGGCACCTAGGCCAAAGGCACTGCGGAGAACCAGCTGACGGTACTGGAACCCGGATGGGTAGCAGAAGGTACCCATGGAAATTAAAGTTGAGGCAGCAGGACTTTTTGCCGTTCACACAGCAGGGGAACAGCTGACATTACTGAACCCCAGTAACACAGGAGCAAGTGTAGACTGTGCTAACAGCACTTCCGAGCAACAACTGGCGGTGTTGTAGCCCAGGGATGAGAAGAGAACAGGGTGGAGGCAGCAGGACTTTTTGCCTTTCACACAGCAGGGGAACAGCTGACATTACTGAACCCCAGTAACACGGGAGCAAGTGTTAACTGTGCTAACAGCACTTCCGAGAAACAACTGGCGGTGTTGTAGCCCAGGGATGAGAAGAGAACATGGTGGAGGCAGCAGGACTGTTTGCCGTTCACACAGCAGGGGAACAGCTGACATTACTGAACCCCAGTAACACAGGAGCAAGTGTAGACTGTGCTAACAGCACTTCCGAGAAACAACTGGCGGTGTTGTAGCCCAGGGATGAGAAGAGAACAGGGTGGAGGCAGCAGGACTGTTTGCCGTTCACACAGCAGGGGAACAGCTGACATTACTGAACCCCAGTAACACAGGAGCAAGTGTAGACTGTGCTAACAGCACTTCCGAGAAACAACTGGCGGTGTTGTAACCCAGGGATGAGAAGAGAACATGGTGGAGGCAGCAGGACTTTTTGCCGTTCACACAGCAGGGGAACAGCTGACATTACTGAACCCCAGTAACACAGGAGCAAGTGTAGACTGTGCTAACAGCACTTCCGAGCAACAACTGGCGGTGTTGTAGCCCAGGGATGAGAAGAGAACAGGGTGGAGGCAGCAGGACTTTTTGCCGTTCACACAGCAGGGGAACAGCTGACATTACTGAACCCCAGTAACACGGGAGCAAGTGTTAACTGTGCTAACAGCACTTCCGAGAAGCAGCTGGCGGTGTTGTAGCCCAGGGATGAGAAGAGAACATGGTGGAGGCAGCAGGACTTTTTGCCGTTCACACAGCAGGGGAACAGCTGACATTACTGAACCCCAGTAACACAGGAGCAAGTGTAGACTGTGCTAACAGCACTTCCGAGAAACAACTGGCGGTGTTGTAACCCAGGGATGAGAAGAGAACAGGGTGGAGGCAGCAGGACTGTTTGCCGTTCACACAGCAGGGGAACAGCTGACATTACTGAACCCCAGTAACACAGGAGCAAGTGTAGACTGTGCTAACAGCACTTCCGAGAAACAACTGGCGGTGTTGTAACCCAGGGGTGAGAAGAGAACATGGTGGAGGCAGCAGGACTTTTTGCCGTTCACACAGCAGGGGAACAGCTGACATTACTGAACCCCAGTAACACAGGAGCAAGTGTAGACTGTGCTAACAGCACTTCCGAGAAACAACTGGCGGTGTTGTAACCCAGGGATGAGAAGAGAACATGGTGGAGGCAGCAGGACTTTTTGCCGTTCACACAGCAGGGGAACAGCTGACATTACTGAACCCCAGTAACACAGGAGCCAGTGTAGACTGTGCTAACAGCACTTCCGAGAAACAACTGGCGGTGTTGTAGCCCAGGGATGAGAAGAGAACAGGGTGGAGGCAGCAGGACTGTTTGCCGTTCACACAGCAGGGGAACAGCTGACATTACTGAACCCCAGTAACACAGGAGCAAGTGTAGACTGTGCTAACAGCACTTCCGAGAAACAACTGGCGGTGTTGTAACCCAGGGATGAGAAGAGAACATGGTGGAGGCAGCAGGACTGTTTGCCGTTCACACAGCAGGGGAACAGCTGACATTACTGAACCCCAGTAACACGGGAGCAAGTGTTAACTGTGCTAACAGCACTTCCAAGCAACAACTGGCGGTGTTGGAGCCCAGGGTCAAGGAGGATGTTTAAATACTAGATCAAGTATTTTCCTTGTTACGTGTCAATTAAAAATGTCTATACTCCAAACAAGAGAAATATAACCTTTAGTACCATAAGATGATAATTTTACTTTAAAAAATATATGTAAATTAATAATTGACAAACATAAACGCATACATTAACATGTTGAAAAGCAATGCAAACCACAATAAAAATCGGTTAAATAATCTGCTATACGGTTTTAAATAAAAGCATACAAGTACATATCAGAATCCATTAATGATGGATAAGTAACAGTATGTACACCATTTTCATTTGCTGAATAATATCACTAAAAAGTTTTTAAAAATATCTAAAATTTCCATCATGTAATACTGATAATATGTGCCAATCATTTATATTAACAAAAAAAACCTTTAAAAAGTGCATAGTGAAAACAGCTATTTATGCCTGACTGTGGACTTGCAAGCATGACAACGGATAGATAAGGTATATATAGATGAGACTGCATAGCCACAGATGGTGAATGGCGATGTAATACTGTACCTCAATAAAGTGTGCGTTACTACTACATCCTTTTTTTTATATAGCTTTATAAAAGGGTACGTGCATGTATGCTTGCACCTTTGTTTGGACGCACAGACTGGCTTCCTGCTGTGACGCGTTGGGTATTGGAGCGTCTGTGCGTCTTATGACGCAGACTAACATTCACGGTGCGCATCGTTCATCATCGCAAGCGTACCGACAACACAAAGGCGTTGTCATGACTGCTTTACTCAGTAAACATGCACCTATGATGAAACATACACGCATGTGCCCTATTACATAACAAGCTACAAGAAAAATGCGTGTGAGGTGTGACACAGCTGTTTTGTTAAGGTACAGTATTATATCGACATTGTACAGGTGTCGCTATTCAGTCTGATAAATAGATATCATTCACCTATTCTATCAGTTGTCGTTCTTTCAGCACCACTTACAGGTATATATTTTGCTATTGTGACTATGCACTATTGACTTTACCAAGGTAATGCATGATTTTTGTTAGCGATTATCATGTTTACATGAAGGACCTTTATGATATGGGCTGTTAACTTTCTAATCAAATATGTATTTTTTAAAATGACACAAATATAAGTAATGTTGAAGAGGACTATTCCTACATGCATTGTTTGCACAATATTACAGGTGTACATCACGTCCCTTAATCAACATTGGATATTATATTTACTTGTATGCTTTTATTTCAAAGGCAAGAACACTGAAGTATAACCTTCGCACTACAGCAGTTGTCAAAGTTCAACCCACATTATGCACTTCCAACATTGCAGTATTTGAGTCATCATGATGTGAGTTGGATTTGTCTAAGCTATGGAGTGACAAGGTTGACCATCAGTATCCTATAGCATAAGTAGGCTTTTGTGTTTGCATTTGTTTTCGACATGTGCATATCTGTAATAATATGTCACAATTATTTTGTTACAGATTTGTGACAAAGACAAATCATTTTATGGTTTGAAAGTTGACGTTTCAAATGTTTACAGCTTAGAAATCATGGTGTAGCCTCATATCTATGTGTAGCACTAGACACTTTGAGATGTCATGTTTTTTTCACCATGATTAGGTAGCTAGCAGTAATTTTTGCCGGACACACAGCAGGGGAACAGCAGGCGTTACTGAACCCCACAAACACATCAGCGATTGTTTTCATCTGTGCATCTAACACTTCTGAGCAGCAACTGGCGCTGTTGAAGCCCAGGGTCAAGGAGGGTGTAGGCAGAGGCCTAGTATGAGACGTTTGAAGTTGAAGTTGTAGTTAGCAGCAGTAATTTTTGCCAGACACACAGCAGGGGAACAGCAGGCGTTACTGAACCCCACAAACACATCAGCGATTGTTTTCATCTGTGCATCTAACACTTCTGAGCAGCAACTGGCGCTGTTGAAGCCCAGGGTCAAGGAGGGTGTAGGCAGAGGCCTAGTATGAGACGTTTGAAGTTGAAGTTGTAGTTAGCAGCAGTAATTTTTGCCAGACACACAGCAGGGGAACAGCAGGCGTTACTGAACCCCACAAACACATCAGCGATTGTTTTCATCTGTGCATCTAACACTTCTGAGCAGCAACTGGCGCTGTTGAAGCCCAGGGTCAAGGAGGGTGTAGGCAGAGGCCTAGTATGAGACGTTTGAAGTTGAAGTTGTAGTTAACAGCAGTAATTTTTGCCAGACACACAGCAGGGGAACAGCAGGCGTTACTGAACCCCACAAACACATCAGCAATTGTTTTCATCTGTGCATCTAACACTTCTGAGCAGCAACTGGCGCTGTTGAAGCCCAGGGTCAAGGAGGGTAGTAGCACAAAATATTGAGTTATTGCCTTGTTACGTGGCCATTGCAAATGTATGTACTTCAAACAAGAATAAATGAAGTTTTACTACGACAATAAAATGATGAATTTCAATTACAAGAATAGAAAAATATTTATACTTGACAGTCCTCTGTGGTTGATAACGTTTAATGGCTAACTGAAAATATGGTAACAAATTCAAAGCTTTAGAGACTACTCAGGTGTCTTCATCAGGCTAAGAGTAAAGCCAAAAATGAAGAATCACATATTTCTACACACAACAGGACACAGGAATAGCTAAGACAAGTGAGGGAGGGACAAGTGAGGGGAGACCGGCAACAAAAAGGAGAACAAGGATGAATTATCAGCGCCACACAATCACAGATAAATTAATGAATTTACCTGTGGCAAAAGACTTTTGTATGTCCGGTCATAGCATCATGGATATGGAATTACTGGTATTAAAATATAACTTCAAATATGAGAAACGTACAAAGGTTTCAGAATATAAGCTCATCATGACCTTTGACACTGTTAGTGATGGAATGAATAGATCACATGGATTTATGTCATTCTATATCAATTAAGGAATCTGCGTCTATGCCCTTCCAGGGTCATGAAAACCCAAAAAAGACGCCAATGAGAGGGCAATCAAACTTTCTATCCTTATCTAGGAACTGTTCCAATATTTATGTTCATCCCTGTGAGATAATGACAGTTCTGATACACGTCACTTACTTGTCTTACCTATTGCACTATTCCTGTGTCCTGTTGTGTATAGAAATATGTGATGCTTAATTTTTTATTTAGTCTTTGCCTGATGAAGAGACGTGAGTAGCCTTGAAAGCTTGCAATTTGTTTCCATCTTTTCAGTTATCCATTAAAAGGTATCAACCACTGCTGACTCTGAAGTCTAAATATTTTTCTATCTACTGGCTAACACGGTACAAAGATACACATGTTTTCTAATTTCAAGAAGGAAAAATAAAGAAAATACAAATATAAACGCATATATGCACATGCCAAAAATAAATGGAACAACAGAACACCCAAAAAATTGGTAACAAAATATAGTGTTGTAAATTTAAGAATAAAAGTCCTTTTTTTTTTTATGAATAATGCTTAAGGAACGCTATGTTAAACCATAACATAGTGAAGACAATGGATTTTGTAATAGTCACTCATCATCATCATCGCAAATTTTATGTGACAGTCACAGACATTTCAATTATTTAAGTTCATAAAATCGTAACTTTCTATAGCATGTATGACATGTCCAGCATGGACTCATCAATGTGATTGATGACACAATAATGTACGATAAAAAATAACCATTTAAAAAAACATTAGGCATTGTTTGTCACAATTTAAGTGTGTGCCTGCAAGTGTAGGTGAAACAAAGGCTACGGATAGCAAAGGTATATTCTATGTCTGTATCAGACAGTGGACAGCCTCTGATGGGTAATGCCGATGTTATACTGTACGTCAATAAAGTCTGCGGCTGAAATCATGCATTTTTTGCTTGTAGAGTGTTGAAGAGGGTAAAAGAATGTCTGGTTGCGCAAAGCTTTATCCGTCAACACTACCTTCCTACTGTCACGCGTAGGGTAGGGTAGCGTGTGGCAATTAGCTGACTATAAAATGTGAGGTTAGGCTGCGTTATTGCGCACTAGGGACGCAAAAAAAAATACAGCAGTAATAATTTAATGTGTAATACTCCACCTATGACAAACAAAAAAATTACGTTCCCTCTTTAACAATGTACAAGACTAACAAGCCTAATGGTTGACGCTGACTTAATTGAGATACAGTATTACATCAACATTGTCCATGAGTAACTATGCACTTTGATACCTATATACCAGTATTAATTTATATCTCTTGTGGTTGTTTCAACAGCACTTGCAGGTATAACTACCTATTGTCAGTATGCATGATGCACTTTCTAGATGTAATAATTTATTATTGGACATTATTACCATGTTTACATGCTGGCCATTTCATATATGGTGTTTGAAGTTACAGTTGGCATCAGTATGTGTATTTTATAATGTCTGTCATAAATAAAACTCGTGATGATGATGATGATGATGAGGATTTAATGATTCGTACATCCATTGACTGCATTATCTTACAGGTACAGATAAAGTTCCTTAAAAAGCATTAATTCATAAGTCTGAAATGAACTTTTATGCATTAATTTCAAAATGTGAAGAGTAGACTATGTTTTATTTTTTGTTACCATTTCTAATAGACATGTGCAGATATGCGCTGTGATGACAAATTATTATTTGTCCATATTTGTCATAAAAATTTATCATTCTAGGCCAGCAAAACTTCACAATTTCATGTTTTCAGCATAACAAGCAGGGTGACGGCTCTTCCCTATTTGGAGCATGTTGGTCATGTGTTTTTCTGTCCATGTGTCGGGAACAGGAGACTTCTTGCCGTTCACACAGCAGGGGAACAGCTGGCGTTACTGAACCCCACTAACAATAGAGCTTGTGTTTTGTTCTGTGGACACGACACTTCTGAGCAGCAACTGGCAGTGTTGGAGCCCAGGCAGTAGAGTTCAGGTGGTAGAAAGATGAACATAACAGGAGACATGGATAACGTTGCCAACCAGTTATTTAATCTGAAAACGGACAGACAAATTCTGGCGAGATCCATGCCTTGTTCATTTTCAGAAAAGTAAGCCGGTCTACATTATCGGAGGATAGTCGCATGCGACGGTCTGTTAGTACACCACCTGCAGCACTAAAGACGCGCTCCGATAATACACTGGCAGCAGGGCAAGCCAGCACCTCCAATGCATACTGGCTAAGCTCTGGCCATGTATCCAGCTTAGAGACCCAAAACTTGAATGGGGAAGAGCCATCTGGGAGTACACTGAGAGGCAAAGCCAAGTAGTCTGTCACCATCTGACGGATACGTTGCCTCCCGCTGACTGGAGCCCTCTCGGATGGTGTAGACATTTGTGGCGCTGCCACAAAACTTTGCCACATTTTTAACATAGGCAGAGGCACTGCATGTGCTCCCTCTTGTTGCAGAGCTCTCTACACTGCCTCGACGTACAGAGCTGCTTTGTAAAGCAGTAGCAGCAGCAGTGCTCTCGGCAGTAAGGTAGAACATTAGGGATTGCACCAGTGTGTCTTGGTACTCCCGCATTTTACGCTCCCGGTTCAACGGTGTGATGAGGCTTTTGACGTTGTCCCGGTAGCGAGGGTCTAGGAGGGTGTACACCCAATAATCAGACGTCGTGAGAATGTGGGTGATGCGGCGGTCGTTTCTTAGGCACTGCAGCATGAAATCAACCATGTGCTGCAGACTCCCAACTGGCAAAGAAACGCTGTCCTCTGCAAGAGGCGTCATCTCTGCCTGCTCTGCATCACCCCACCCTCGCTCTACATACTGACTAGAGCGTTGTGTACCTCCCTCTGGAGCGATGTCTTCCTCCTCCATTGACTCCTCCTCCTCATCCTCCTCACAAAGTGAGCCCTGCCCAGCCCTTTGTGAGGAACCACGTTGCGCTGACTTTCCAGAAGGTGATGGAATTTGTGACTCCTCATCCTCCACCTCTTCCAAAACCTCATCCCTTATTGCTTGCAGTGTTTTTTGAAGCAGGCAGATAAGGGGGACAGTCAGGCTGACTAGTGCATCATCTGCACTCGCCATCCGCGTTGACTCATCAAACGCACGCAAAACGTGGCACATGTCCTTCATAGTGGCCCACTCATTAATGGTGAAGTGTGGACGGCGCAAATTGCGTGTTGATTGCGCCTGATGCAGCTGATACTCCATAACTGCTGGCTGCTGCTCACACAACCGCTCCAACATATGTAACGTTGAATTCCACCTGGTGGATACGTCACATATGATGCGATGTTCAGGAAGGCGCAATCTGCGTTGCAGAGCTGCAATGCGCGATCTGGCCATGCTGGAACGTCGCAAGTGAGCGCACTCTAGGCGGACCTTGTGCAGCAGTGCATCAAGATCCGGATAGTCCCTCAAAAAACTCTGCACGACAAGTTGAGCACATGTGCCAGACATGGTATGTGAGTGAGTTTGCCAAGGCCCAGAGCTGCCACCAGATTTCGGCCATTGTCACACACTACCAAGCCTGGCTGGAGATTCGCTGGCAAAAACCACACGTCGCTCTCCTGCTTGATGGCATTCCAGACCTCCTGCGCTGTGTGGCTTCGATTCCCCATGGGAATTAATTTCAGAACGGCCTGTTGCCGTTTGGCCACGGCTGTGCTCATATCGGTCGCATCAGGTAAGCGTCCACGGGTCCATGTGGAGGTAGACCGTGACGGCTCCTGCAGCGATGATTCTGAGGAACTGGAGTAGGAGTCAATGTGGACAGACTTTATTCCGGCAATCCTTGGAGTTGGCAGAACACGTACAGCGCCACTCGCAAGATCTGTACCCGGCTCCACAACATTCACCCAATGGGCAGTGAGTGAAAGGTATCGTCCCTGGCCATGGGTACTGGTCCACGCATCGGTGGTCAGGTGGACCTTGCTACTGACGGCGTTTAGTAGCGCATGTTTAATTTTTGCCTCAACATGCTTTTGCAGACCAGGGACGGCTTGCCTGCTGAAATAAAATCGGCTGGGCACATTGTATTGTGGGACTGCCAATGCCATTAATTCACGGAAACTGTCAGTCTCCACCAGCCTGAATGACAGCATTTCAAGGGACAGGAGTTTTGCAATGCCAGCATTCAGAGCCTGTGCTCGTGGATGGTTTGCCGAGTATGGCCGTCTTTTATCCCATGCCTGTGCTACCGATGGCTGTTTTGTGGCCTGGGTGTGTGAGGATGACAGGGAACTTGCAGCTGTGGGTGGAATAACACTGTGTCTCTGGACAACAGTGACAGAGGTTCTTCCATGGCGATCCTGTGAGGAAGCCGAACCAGCTGTGTGTGAACTGGAGGAAGAGGCTCCAACACGAGCTGCAGATGTAGGTGCTGCTGTAGGTTGGCCTACATCTCCAGTGTGTCTTTGTAACTCAACAAAGTGCTTTGACCGCACATGTTTCCACATATTTGTTGTATTAAGGTTACTGACACTTTTACCTCTTTTAATTTTTTGATTACACAGCTTGCATTTGACATAGCAAATATCATCTGCAACTGTATCAAAAAAGGACCACGCAGAGCAAGTCCTGGGAGCGCCCGGTTTGGCTGTTGGAAGAGAACTGCTCCGAACGGGTGCCAAACTGGAGGCTACAGGCAAGCGAGTCTGCAGCCTACCTCTCCTACTGTTTGGACCGTTGGGGCAATCTCTTCCTCAGAGCTGCTCCCACCACCTTCCTGTTCCTCACGCCATGTTGGGTCTTGGACCTCATCATCTCCACCACTACCCTCTTCCAACACCTGCTGTTGTTGGGTGGTCTGGCCAGCACCATGCTCAACAGAAACTGGCAACTGAGTCTCATCATCATCAGATGCGTTTTGCGGTGTGCTGACCATCGGCACTGGCTCACCCGCCTCTTCATATTCAGAGAGACACAGCTGTTGCGCATCACTGCATACTGCCTCTTCTTCACATTCCAGAATGCTGCTTGGCTGGGCCCCTGTTTGCAAGCCAACAGATTTCTGAGAACAGAAGCAGAGACTCAGCTGGATCCTGTACAGAGCTCTCTGACTGCCTGGGCAATTTGGCAGGCGGTGAAGAGACTGATGGTTGTTCAACAGTGCTGTGGTCCTGAGAGGAGGTGGAAGCTATTGAAGTCGATGCATTGGCTGCCATCCAACCAACAACGGCTTCAAATTGTTCTTCATGCAGCAGGGGGGTACGCTGAGCTCCTACAAAAGTGCGCATAAAGGAACGCTCACGGGAAAAAACTGGTGGATGCTGTGTCACTGGGTGCGGCAGCAGCCACAGAATCCCCACGTCCTCTCCCTGCTGCAAATCCATGGCCTCGACCACGACCACGTGCCTTACTCACTGACTTCTTCATCTTGGTAGATTGATAAAGAAAGTCAGAAAAGTTATAAGGCCTAAGTGTGGTTATTCCTCACAGACTACAGTGAACCCTGCAGACAACTGTTCAGTATCTGTGAAAGGCCCCTTTGTGTACTTCTATAGTGTTTGCAACCAATGTATTGTATACGGATGGAAGCGCGTCACACTAATAGATTAGATTTTTTTCCACTAAAATGGAGCAGCACCAATTAGAAAAAAATGTGAAGGATGAGGCAGTGACACACGCTCAGCAGACTACAACCGGCAGTGGTTGAAGAACAAACTGGAGCGTAATCTGCACTCAAAAAATGAAAAGCTCACAGACTACAGTGAACACTGAAACACAACTGTTCAGTAGCTGTTAAAGGCCCCTTTGTCTACTTCTATAGTGTTTGCAACCAATGTATTGTATACGGATGGAAGCGCGTCACACTAATAGATTAGATTTTTTTCCACTAAAATGGAGCAGCACAATTAGAGAAAATGTGAAGGATGAGGCAGTGACACACGCTCAGCAGACTACAACCGGCAGTGGTTGAAGAACAAACTGGAGCGTAATCTGCACTCAAAAAATGAAAAGCTCACAGACTACAGTGAACACTGAAACACAACTGTTCAGTAGCTGTTAAAGGCCCCTTTGTCTACTTCTATAGTGTTTGCAACCAATGTATTGTATACGGATGGAAGCGCGTCACACTAATAGATTAGATTTTTTTCCACTAAAATGGAGCAGCACCAATTAGAGAAAAATGTGAAGGATGAGGCAGTGACACACGCTCAGCAGACTACAACCGGCAGTGGTTGAAGAACAAACTGGAGCGTAATCTGCACTCACAAAATGAAAAGCTCACAGACTACAGTGAACACTGAAACACAACTGTTCAGTAGCTGTTAAAGGCCCCTTTGTCTACTTCTATAGTGTTTGCAACCAATGTATTGTATACGGATGGAAGCGCGTCACACTAATAGATTAGATTTTTTTCCACTAAAATGGAGCAGCACCAATTAGAGAAAAATGTGAAGGATGAGGCAGTGACACACGCTCAGCAGACTACAACCGGCAGTGGTTTGAAGAACAAACTGGAGCGTAATCTGCACTCACAAAATGAAAAGCTCACAGACTACAGTGAACACTGAAACACAACTGTTCAGTAGCTGTTAAAGGCCCCTTTGTCTACTTCTATAGTGTTTGCAACCAATGTATTGTATACGGATGGAAGCGCGTCACACTAATAGATTAGATTTTTTTCCACTAAAATGGAGCAGCACCAATTAGAGAAAAATGTGAAGGATGAGGCAGTGACACACGCTCAGCAGACTACAACTGGCAGTGGTTGAAGAACTAACTGGAGCGTAATCTGCACTCACAAAATTAAAAGCTCACAGACTACAGTAAACCCTGCAGACAACTGTTCAGTAGCTGTGAAAGGCTCCTTTCTGTACTTCTATAGTGTTTGCAACCAATGTATTGTATACGGATGTAAGCACGTCACACTAATAGATTTGATTTTTTTCTAATATAATGGAGCTGCACCAATTCCACAAAATAAAAAAAAAAAAAAAAAGAGTCAGTGACACGTGCAGATGCCTACAAACAGCGGTGGATGCAGAGCAAACTGCAGCGTCACCTGCACTGTCACACACACACCTTGCACAGAGCTGTTTAAAACAACACTGGCAAAATGAAGCTTTACACAGCGGTTGGTAAACTAGCTGCCTCAAGCACAGTAGTACACAAAATCGCAATATCTAACTGTCCCTCAGAGTGAGCAGAGTAGCGTTCTGTCCCTAACTGAGTTCACAGCACAGTGACGCTAAAATGGCGGCGGCGCCTTTTATAGTGCATTCTGACATCATTTCAGCAGCCAAACACAGCCATGCCATTATTTAAGATGACCGCAGCATTACAGGATGTGCCCACACTTCATAAGATTCATCATTGGCTGACTAACATCACATTGCCTCTCAAAGAATTATGGGAACTTCCGATTCTGGTATACGATATTGAAAAAGTATCGGAATTAAGTATCGGAATTCCGATAACGCGAATATCGGCCGATACCCGATACTTGCGGTATCGGAATGCTCAACACTAGTCTATGGGAACAAAATATCGCAACTAAAAAAAACCTTTATTTCCTTGTAAACACTAAATTTACACACATAGAATACATATATATATATATATATATATATATATACATGTCATTGTGACATATATATATACATATATGTATAGTTTATACACTTCTACATAGTAAAATATCCTCTGATTCAATTGCCGGGTAAAGCCGGCTTCTGTGAAAAGACAGAAGCACCCGACATGAAATGACACATTGGTGTACATAGGGTTAACCATGTCTTTTCATGTCGTTTGCAATCTGATTTGCACAAACAATTACATCAGTCTATGTGTGCAAAAGTTCACACCTGTAGGGGTTAATTAAAGGTGTAAATTCGTTGTAAAAAAAAACGGACTTTTTTGCTACGAATTTACACCTTTAATTAACCCCTACAGGTGTGAAATTTTGCACACTTACACTCATGTAATTGTTTGTGCAAATCAGATATCAAACTACATGAAAAGACATGGTTAACTCTATGTAAACCAAGTGTCATTTCATGTCGGGTTCTGCATTTTCACAAAAGCCGGCAATTGAATTAGCGGCTATTATACTATGTAGAAGTGTATGAAACTATAAATATAAATATATATTATATATATGTGTCACAAATTTAATGACATGTATATATATATATGAGGTGTAAATTGCTGAAAAAAAATGCGTGGGCTCCCGCCCTATTTTCGCAACCAGACAGACAAAGCCAGTGAGTGGGGGCAGATAATAATAGCCCGGAGAGGGACCATTACTTTTGCCCCCCGGCTACTAACATCTGCCCCCAGACACCCCAGAAAGGGCAAATCTCTAATTAGATTTGCCCTTTCTGGCACTTTGCCCGTCTATTCCCATTGCCCTGTAGCGGTGGCGAATGGGTTAATAAGGGGTTAAAATGACCTTGCAATTGAAAGGTCACTTTAAGCCGGTTAATAATTGAGAGCTGTCAATTAGACAACTATCAATTATTAATCCTATTGTATGAAAGAAAAATCAAACACACACTTTAATAAAAAAGAAGTTTAATGAAATAATCACACAGTTTTTGACCATATTTTATTTTCCTGCTAAAACCATTTCCTGTAATACAAATAAAATAATAAAGCAAAATTATTCTTACCAATCGATGTACAGTCAGGTCCCACGGTGTAATCCTTCAGAAAGGGTTAATGTTTACTGCAGGGACCGCAGCTAATGCTGCAGCCTCACAGTAAACCCCCAAATGAATGAGTTCCTTCCTGGCTGACAGGAGAGGAAGTGGAAGCTTTAATTGATTGCTTTCCACTTTCACTTCAGGTCAGCCAGGGACACAATCAGTGACGTCAGAGGGAACTGGTTAACAAAATAGGGGATCCCCTCGAAAAAAAATTGGCGTGGGGTCCCCCCTATTTTTGTTAACCAGCCAGATGAAGCAGACCGCTGAGGCCTGGATTTTCAGGCTGTTAAGGAGCCAAGATCCATGGACCTTGCCAGCCTGATAATACCAGGCCACAGCAGTCTGCATATCTTGGCTGATTAACAAAAATAGGGGATCCCCTCGAAAAAAATTTGGCGTGGGGTCCCCCCCTATTTTTGTTAACCAGCCAGATGAAGCAGACGCTGAGGCCTGGTTTTTCAGGCTGGTAAGGTCCAATATCCATGGACCTTGCAAGCCTGATAATACCAGGCCACAGCAGTCTGCTTAGCTTGGCTGGTTAACAAAAATAGGGGATCCCCTCGAAAAAAAAAAACGGCGTAGGGGTCCCCCTATTTTTTGTTAACCAGCCAAGTATAAATGCAGACTG
>JARQOD010000005.1:151188435-151214817 GCA_033576555.1 Oophaga sylvatica | reverse complement strand
CCGTCCATAAAACCCGTGCCTTTCTGCCCATGGAGGGGAATAGTACGTCTTAGGCGATCAGCTGCGCTCCGGGGGGGAGCGAGCTAATCGCCCCCGGGTGTCGCTGATTATCACAGCTGCCCCCGGGACTTGTGTCAGGAGCGGTCACGGACCGTCCGGGGGCACATTAAACCCTGGCACCCCCGCGTTCAAACATGTTTGCGGTTTTTTAACGGGGGCACAGGGGGGACGCGCAGGGGGGGGGGCTCCCTGCGGCCCCCCTGAGCCCCTCAGACCAGCCCCAAATTGATCGCGTTTGTTTGAGGGTTTTCCCCCCTCCCAGGAACCCGGACCCAAAGATGGCCCCCCGGGGTCCGGGAGGGAGGGCGGCTTCCTCAGTGCCTGCTGAGAGCAGGCATGAGAAGCCTGCGCATGCCGAGCGACGTGGTGTGACAGTGTGCTGTGCACACTGTAACCAGCGATTTGAAAAAATTTCGTGATGTCCCACCCGGGGGAAAAAGAAAAAAAAGTTAAAAAAAAAAAAAAATAAACTTGTTTTAAAAAAAACCCAAAATAAAAAATTTTAAAAAAAAAAATTTTCCCCCAAAAAAATTATTTTTTTTCCTGTAAAAAAAAATCAAAACAATAAAATTTACACATTTTTGGGATCGCCGCGCCCGAAACGCCCCCCCAAAAACTGCCCCACTAGTTAACCCCTTTATTTAACCCTTAAAAAAAAAAAAAAAAACAAAGCAAAAAATCAATTGGGGGTTTTTTTTCATCATACCGCCCGAACAAAAAGTGGAATAACCGCGAACAAAAAGACCCATTTTAAATAAAAAATGGGGACCGCTGAAAAAATTTTTCTTTTCCCGCAAAAAAAAAGAGCCGCCCTTTCAGCTTTATCAGCAAAAAATTTTAAAAAATTTTAGCTCGCAGAATAAAGCGATGCAAAAAAAAAAAAAATTATTTTTTATATAAAATTGTTTTTATTCTATAAAAGCGCCAAAACATAAAAAAATGATATAAATGAGGTATCGCCATAATCGTACTGACCCGAAGAATAAAACTGCTTTATCAATTTTACCACACGCGGAACAATAAAAACGCCTCCCCCAAAAGAAATTCATGAATTGCTGATTTTTGTTCATTCTAACCTCCCAAAAATCGAAATAAAAAGCGATCAAAAAATGTCACCTGCTCAAAAATGGTACAAATAAAAACGTCAACTCGTACCGCAAAAAATAAGACCTCACATGACTCTGTGGGCCAAAATATGCAAAAATTATAGCTCTCAAAATGTGGCGATGCAAAAAACTATTTTTGCAATAAAAAGCGTCTTTTAGCGTGACAGCTGCCAATCATAAAAACCCGCTATAAACAGTAAATCAAACCCCCCTTTATCACCCCCTTAGTTAGGGAAAAATAATAAAATTAAAAAAATGTATTTATTTCCATTTTCCCATTAGGGTTAGGGTTAGGGTTGCGGCTAAAGTTAGGGTTAGGGTTGGCGCTAAAGTTAGGATTAGGGTTAGGGTTGGGATTAAGGTGTGTTAGAGTTAGGTTTGTGGTTAGGGTTGGGACTAGGGTTAGGGGTGTGTTGGGGTTAGGGTTGGAGTTAGAATTGGGGGGTTTCCGCTGTTTAGGCACATCAGGGGCTCTCCAAATGTGACATGGCGTCTGATCTCAATTCCAGCCAATTGAAAAAGTCAAACGGTGCTCATTCACTTCTGAGCTCTGCCATGCGTCCAAACAGTAGTTTATCCCCACATATGGGGTATCAGCGTACTCTGGACCCCAAGAGTTATTGTGCAATTTGTCCTATTTCTTCTGTTACCCTTGGGAAAATAAAAAACTGGGGGCGAAAATATCATTTTTGTACAAAAAAAAAAAAATTTTTTTGTTTTTTACGGCTGTACATTATAAACTTCTGTGAAGCACTTGGGGCTTCATAGCGCTCACCACACACCTAGATAAGTTCCTTGTGGGGTCTATTTTCCAAAATGGGGTCACTTGTTGGGGATTTCCACTGTTTAGGCGCATCAGGGGCTCGCCAAATGCGACATGACGCCCCCAGACCATTCCATCAAAGTCTGCAATCCAAAACGTCACTACTTCCCTTCCGAGCCCCAACGTGTACCCATACAGTAGTTTTCTCCCACATATTGGGTATCAGCGTACTCAGGACAAATTGGGCAACAACTTTTGGGGTCCAATTTCTTCTGTTACCCTTGTAAAAATAAAATATTGGGGCGAAAAAATCATGTTTGCAAAAAAAAAAAAGATTTTTTATTTTTACGGCTGTGCGTTATAAACTTCTGTGAAGCACTTCGGGGTTCAAAGTGCTCACCACACATGTAGATAAGTTCCTTGTGGGGTCTATTTTCCAAAATGGGGTCATTTGTGGGGGTTTCCACTGTTTAGGCGCATCAGGGGCTCTCCAAATGCGACATGACGCACCCAGACCATTCCATCAAAGTCTGCAATCCAAAACGTCACTACTTCCCTTCCGAGCCCTGACGTGCGCCCATACAGTAGTTTTCTCCCACATATTGGGTATCAGCGTACTCAGGACAAATTGGACAACAACTTTTGGGGTCCAATTTCTCCTGTTACCCTTGTGAAAATAAAATATTGGGGGCGAAAATATCATTTTTGTAAAAAAAAAGGATTTTTTATTTTTTACGGCTGTGCGGTATAAACTTCTGTGAAGAACTTTGGGGTTCAAAGTGCTCACCACACATCTAGATAAGTTCCTTGTGGGGTCTATTTTCCAAAATGGGGTCACTTGTGGGGGTTTCCACTGTTTAGGCGCATCAGGGGCTCTCCAAATGTGACATGACGCACCCAGACAATTCCATCAAAGTCTGCAATCCAAAGCGTCACTTCTTCCCTTCCGAGCCCTGACGTGCGCCCATACAGTAGTTTTCTCCCACATATTGGGTATCAGCGTACTCAGGACAAATTGGACAACAACTTTTGGGGTTCAATTTCTCCTGTTACACTTGTGAAAATAAAATATTGGGGGTGAAAAAATCATTTTTGTAAAAAAAAAAAAAAAAGATTTTTTATTTTACGGCTGTACGTTATAAACTTTAGTGAAACACCTGAGGGTTCAAAGTTCTCACCACACATCTAGATAAGTTCCTTGAGGGGTCTAGTTTCCAAAATGGTGTCATTTATGGGGTTTCCACTGTTTAGGCAGATCAGGAGCTCTCCAAACACGACATGGCGTCCAGCCAATTCTGCGTTGAAAAAGTCAGACGGCGCTCCTTCCCTTCCAAACTCTGTCATGCACCTCAAACAGTGGTTTACCCCCACATATGGGGTATCAGCGCACTCAGGACAAATTGCACAATAACTTTTGGAGTCTTGTTACCCTTGGAAAAATAAAAATTGGGGTGAAAAGATCATTTTTGTGGAAAAAATGATTTTTAAATTTTACGGCTCTACGTTATAAACTTGTGTGAAGCACTTTGGGGTTCAAATTGCTCATCAAAAATCTAGATAAGTTCCTTAGGGGGTCTAGTTTCCCAAATGGGGTCATTTGTGGGGGGTTTCCACTGTTTAGGCACATCAGGGGCTCTCCAAATGCAACATGGCATCCAAACTCAATTCCAGCCAATTTTGGTTGGAAAAAGTTAAATGGTGCTCCTTCCATTCCGAGCTCTGCCGTGCGCCCAGTGGTTCCCCCCACATATGGGGTATCGGCGTACTCAGGACAAATTGTACAACAACTTATGTGGTCCAATTTCTCCTGTTACCCTTGGGAAAATAAAAAAATAGTGACTAAAAGATAATTTTTGTGGGAAAAAAATAGGATTTTTTATTTTCATGCCCGGGCATTATAAACTTGTGTGAAGCACTTGGGTTCAAAGTGCTCACCAAAGATCTAGATAAGTTCCTTAGGGGGTCTAGTTTCCAAAATGGGGTCACTTGTGGGGGTTTCCACTGTTTAGGCTCATCTGGGCACTGCAAACGGAACATGACCCCCATTAACGTCTGCATTCCAAAACGTTACTACTTCCTTTCCAAGCCCTGCCGTGCGCCAAAACAGTTCCCCCCCCACATATGAGGTATCAGCGTACTCAGGACAAATTGGACAACAACTTTTGGGGTCCAATTTCCTTGGGAAAATTCAAAAATTTGGGACTAAAAAATCATTTTTGTGGAAAATTGATTTTTTTTTTTCACACCCAGGCTTTATAAACTTTTGTGAAACACTTGAGGGTTCAAAGTGCTCACAACAGATCTAGATAAGTACCTTAGGGGGTCTAGTTTCCAAAATGGTGTCACTTGTGGGGGGTTTCCACTGTTTAGGCGCATCAGGGGCTCTCCAAACGCGACATGGCATCCAATCTAAATTCCAGCCAATTTTAGTTTGAAAAAGTCAAACGTCGCTCCTTCCCTTACGAGCTCTGCCGTGTACCCAAACAGTGGTTTTCCCCCACATATGGGGTATTGGCGTACTCAGGAGAATTTGCATAACAACCTTATCTGTCCATTTTCTCCTTTTACCCTTGTGAAAATAGAAAAAAAGTTTGAAAAGATAATTTTTGTGGCTAAAAAGTAAAATATTCATTTTTTCCTTCCACGTTGCTTTAGTTACTGTGAAGCACCTGAAGGGTTAATAAACTTCTTGAATGTGGTTTTGAGTACCTTGAGGGGTGCAGTTTTTAGAATGGTGTCACTTTTGGGTATTTTCTGCCATATAGACCCCTCAAAGTGACTTCAAATGTGAGGTGGTCCCTAAAAAAAATGGCTTTGTAAATTTTGCTGTAAAAATGAGAAATCGCTGGTCAACTTTTAACCCTTATAATTTCCTAACAAAAAAAAATTTTGGTTCCAAAATTGTGTTGATGTAAAGTAGACATGTGGGAAATGTTATTTCTTAACTATTTTGTGTGATATATTTCTCTGCTTTAAGGGAATAAAAATTCAAAGTTTGAAAATTGCAAAATTTTAAAAATTTTCGCCATATTTGCGTTTTTTTCAAAAATAAACGCAAGTTATATTGAAGAAATTTTACCACTAACATGAAGTACAATATGTCACGAGAAAACAATCTCAGAATCGCGAATATCCGTTGAAGCGTTCCAGAGTTATAACCTCATAAAGAGACAGTGGTCAGAATTGTAAAAATTGGCCCGGTCATTAACGTGCAAACCACCCTTGGGGGTGAAGGGGTTAAAGCCATAGGGCTTGTTCCCACTTGCGATTAAATAGGATGAATGCAATCTGATTAATAATCGTATTGCATTCGTATCAGTTTAATCCTATGGTTCTGTTCTCCATTAGGTTTTTTCTTCCTGTTCCAATCAGACCACGATCAGGCAGGAAAAAAAATGCAGCATGCTGTGATTGTATTATGAATTCGGATTGTATGCACCCATATAAGTCTATAGGTGCATGTGAAACATCGCATTGCACTTGGATATCACCCGAGTGGAGTGCAATTCCTGCCAAAGCCAGCAGCAGAAAAGGTAGAGAAATTATTTTCTCCTCCAGCTGTGCTGCGATCCTGTCATGCGAGAGAATCAGAGCACAGAGCACTGACACTTGGCTCAGGCTTGCAACAGAGCAGCAGCTGAGCATCATTAGCATATCTCATTCGATGCTCACGCATCGGGTATGATTAGCTAGTGGGAGCCCGGCCTTAGAGTATGTTCACATTGAGTTTCTTCCAGCGGTCATAAACTAGTGGAAATGCTTCTTTGGGCTATGTGGACATGAATTTTTCAACAAGACTTGATGTCAAAAACTGAGTAGAAACAAATTCCTCATGAACAGAAGTTTTTGGTGGAGTTTCTTTTAGGCTGCCTTTTGATTGGACAATGATTACTTAGTAAAACACAGCAGCTTAAAGGACAGTACTCCAACAGGCAGCAATGTGCTGAATACACACAACGGCTTTTAGCACTGTACTAGCACAGTACTACCACAAATATTGTTTGCAGGGTACACACTCACAAACTGTCCCTCACTCCAGCTGCATCCTATCACTACACTAATGAGAACATTGTGGCAGCAGCATTCATAATCCGGCCTTTATACAGGTCGAGTCACTTGTTGCTTCGGCCAATCACAGTCATGCCAAGACTTGTCATGGCTGTGAGGGTTCCGGAAGTGCCCCATCTAAAAGCCCATTGATTAGCTGCACTGCAGCCTTTCAACAAGCTTTTCTACCTGGACATGAAACCGGACACACAGTAAAAAGTCCATGTTCGTGGTTTTGGTAACAGACCCCTGACTTTCTCGTTCATCCCTATGTGTCTGTAACATATTTACCATGTGTGTGATCATGCACATTTCATATGTGTTTACATATGTACTCTTCTGAGTCACATGACTATGATTAAGCCTCTCCGCATCACACTACGCTTTCTGTGAAAGCAGGTTTTACAATGTAAGACTACCTAGCCTTGTTATGACGCTCCATAGAATTATGTTGTAAAAGCCACTTCTAAGGCCTCTTTCACACATCAGTTTTTCGCCGTCAGGTGCGATCCGGCTTTTTTGTTAAAAAACAGATCCGTTTTTATTTACCGCCAGATCCGTTTTTTCTCATTGACATGCATTAGCGCCGGATCGCACCGCATGTCCTTCCGTTTTGCCCGTTTTTCCCTGATTCCGGCAAAAAATTTGTATTCCATCGGCCGGACAAGACGCGTCCGTGAAAGTTTTTTGTTTCCGGCGGAAAAACCGGACAGCACCTGAAGCGGCACATGAGGCTTGTTGATACAATGGACGTTTTCTTCCTCTGCGCATGTCTCTCTCTCGCCATGCGCACACTGCATTTCTCGGGTTCAAAAGTTCAGGACGGATAAGGCTAAGAAACGGATCCGTTACATCAGTTTTTTCGCAATCTGCGCTGGATCCGTCTTTTTACACATTGGACGGATTATGCCTGACGGCGAAAAACTGATGTGTGATATCATCATAAATAATCCAGGAAAGATGTGTATCTTTGACCGTGTTAGCCTGTAGATAGAAAACATTTAGAATTGAGAGTTCTGCTTCACGTCACTTGTCTTATCTATTGCATTGTTTCTGTGCTGTGTTGTGTATAAATATGTGATTCTTCAGATTTTGTATTAGTCTAGCCTGATGAAGAGAAGTGAGTAGTCTCGAAAGCTGCAATTTGTTACCATCTTTTCAGTTAGCCATTAAAAGGTATCAACCACTGAGGACTTTCAAATCTAAATATTTTTCATAAATAATCCAACGTTCAAGTCCCTTAGAAAATATGGTTACACATGTCTAGTCGGTTTGAGGCAAGGAGTATGATTATCCCATATTTGCTGTTATGACTACGAAATCACATTCACACAGGGAAGCAAACCAGGGAGACAAATATCTGAATGTGACAGGTCCCTGTTCAGACTGGGTAAAGTCCTTCTCTGACCCTGATCTGTTCTTGCCTGACCCCGGAGATTGGCATCCTAGCATAATGCAAAGGCTCCTTCACTTGATGGTGGCTTACCCTGAATGTCAATAGCAGCGGCTAGGATCGCTAGGGAAGCAGTCCCCTAATGAGTAAAGGAATCACGCACAAAACAACTGCAACCAACACAAACTACTGCCAAGTGAATGAATAAACTACAAAGTCTATGACTAGCAGGAAACACCAGTAAGGGAAGATATTTAAAGCTGCACCTGAAAAGTGATAGTAGAAATAGAGTAAATGAAGAACACCTACGTTAAGTAACACAGACTGCAGCCAGAATAGCAGAACCAATCACTTACAGAAAAGTTGTGGCTCAACAGAAAGAGAATCTGATCACAGAAAGCCAACTCAAGGGATTGATTCCAGGAGCATGACACCTCTGGTCTCATGATGGCTCGGTCATGCAGGCACTGGAGAATCCTCATAGAGCATGAGGAGTCACTTTTGTGATAAACCCCTTTAAGTATGTACTGCAGCTATTTATCCAGCAAAAAATGTCTCTTGGCAGGAAAAACGCAGCTTAAAATACACACGTTTTCACGCAATTTTTAATTGCCTTTTTTGTTTGTTTTTTTACTTGCTATATATCCTATGAATTAGAATGGGTTAAAAATTGCTGAAAAAATGTTGAACTGACATGATGCAGAAAGAAAAAATAAGCAACGTGAGTATCAGTCTAGGAATATCATTCAGTTTGCCAGTACTAAGAAATGCTTTAGTGTTTGTGGCAAATCTGCGCTGGAGAGCATGACAAAAATGCTGCAAATACTTAACAAATTACATGTCTCAGAAAATTGCAACAGAAAATATTTTTTACATGGTTCTGGTGACTTATATCATTTAACTACTAAGATGAAAAAAAAAACTGTACAAAAAAAAAAATTCTGTTTGATACTGCTTTGATTTTACTGACCTGGAGATTCAGACTTCCAAGTCATTTTTTAATAAAGATTGATCACCATAAAAGCAAAACCACAAAAATAATATTAGAATTGCAATCTTTTTATTGATTATTTCGAGCTGTATATTTTTATTCTTTTTCAGTGTCAAAACAGGAATTCAGCCTAAAAAATAAATCCCTCATATAGCTAATGAGACAAAAAAAAAATAATTTTGACTTTTAGAACTAGGGGAGGAAAAAACAAAAGCACAATACTCCTGAAAGGGTTAAAAAGTGGTATGCATTAGTGATGTTGCATATTTCACTGTACAAATACAGACCATGATGCCTTGACCAACCACGGAACTGATCTGAACTTAGCAGCCTCATATGTAATGTGCATAGGGTAGTAGTCATAGGCAAGGGGCTGCTTTGTTCCCACTCCCTGGCACCCTACAAGTAAATGGTGTCCAGATTCTCCTGTGCTGTGCGTGTGGTGCATAAGACTCATGTTTTGGTCGCAGGCCTCTGCTGTCTATTCTTCTTCAACTTCAGGAATGGCCTCACATACATTACGAGACATGAAATTCATTTTATAATAAAGAAGTTTACTTAAATGTCCATTTTCATCATATTGAAACATGCATTGGGCACAAACTTTTCCATTTTCAAAGTCCATAATAGCACAGCACGTTATGATGTCTGCTGTTTGCCCCCCTCTAAGTTATCACTTTCCTCTCTGGCATCTCTTGACTCCTGGAATACTTCATCTGACTCTGCAGCTTCCATGAGTCCCATCCAAACTCCCTTATGAGATTCACTGTCTGACATTTTTTCTTTGGAAGATATTGAGACACACTTCTCAGTGCCTCACTTGGACTGTAGGACCCAGACATTCCAGGAATTTGTGCTCCAAATTTGTGGCTGATGTCGCTCTCTTGCTGCTGAACAGCCCTGTGTTCCTCGAGCCCTCAGACCTCTAATTACTGCTCTTTCTCCATTTAATCTCTTACTCTCACTACACTAACTAGGAGGGGTTCCTCTTGTTAACTAGCCCTGCCCCTCCTACACTGGAATTGTTCTTGAACACATTAACTGTTTCTATCCTAAGCTGTTTACTTCCTGAACTTATTGTGCTCACCGCTGCACTATACCCATTCCTATTTTATAGCTAAATCTTAACCTATGTCCTATGTAATAATCTTATTCTTTCCCTATCTCTAATCAAAGCAGGTGTCGTTATGGACATAACTACATTTTACTGTCCTTGTAAGAATCGCTTTCTGACCCTAGCCTATGGTTTCATCAAACTTGCTTCATTCCCTTTGTCTGTTCTATTTTTAGAAAAATACAAATGAAATAAATGTTCAAAATGGATTCATTAAATAACTGATACAAATGGATGCAAAACGATCCCACTGATTAGTGTGGTGCATGTGGGTCCTGCTATGTTTGCATATTTAGCACTGAACCAAAAGAGCATCATACAAAATCTTATTTTATTCCATGACACATAACAAAGCTCAGATACACCCCTCAAATAGTCAGTGGGGTCCTTCTGCTTTCTATTTGTGTTAGTTATGCAAAAGATTAATTTTAAAAAATAATTCTGTTAGTTTCAAAAAACTGAACAGACATATAGAATTTCAGAATACAGGTAGGAACATAGTCTGACTATGATACTACATCTATTAAATTCACAATAATTGCCAAAACAATGCACAATTATGTGGACAGCAGTTTTCAAGCAACACATTTTTTCCAACAAGTTGCACAAATCTTTTGCACATTAAAATAGAAAATACAAAAACACACAAGCGCTACCTGACCATGCAGCCGAAAACCTCTGCTTGAATCCCCTCAGCTGCTAAGGTCAGTAAGGGGTAGGTGTCACCCTTACAGACAAATATACGAGTGTAAAATAGAATGACCACTCTCCAGGAGAGAGTAGCACAGAACAAACTAAATAGATCTGATGAACAAAGAATGTATAGAGACTGATAGCTGTCCAATAAAACAAATTCTGGCCCCAGATAGCACTCCAGGATAGAACAGCAAAGAACAAGCTAAGTAGATCCAATAAACAAACAATTGTATATACTAATCTGGTAGCCCTCCAGTAAATCAATTACCAGTCCCAGGTGGTTGCATTAGCATCGTTCCCTGCTGTAAACCTGTTAACCCCTTCAGATGGATTGCAGCGTGGGACCTGACTGAACGCCGGAGGAGTATGGATATTGTAGCTTTTTTTTAATTTTTATTACAGGAGGACGAGGGATTCAGAAGGATTACCAGTGCCATAAAATGTGGTCAAAACTATTTGTATTTATTTCCGTAAAATAAATGTGTGTGTTTTTTTAACCATTTCCTACAATAGGATTAATAATGGAGAGTTGTCTAATTGACAACTCTCCATTGTTAACCCGGCTTAATGTCACCTTTCAATAGCAAGGTGGCATTAACCCATTATTAACCCATTAGCCACCGCTAAAGGTAATTGGAATAGATGGGCTAAGTGCCAGAAAAGGCGCATCTAATAATAGATGTGCCTTTTCTGGGGTGGCTGGGGCAGATGTTAGTGGCCAGGGGGGCAAAAAAACAATGCTCCCTCCCTAGGCTATTAATCTCTGTTCTTAGTCACTGGATTTCCCTGTTTGGTGGAGAAAATACAGCGGGAGCCCACGCATTTTTTTACAACGAATTTACATATTAAATTAACACCTACTCGTCCGAAATTTTGCACACATACACTCATCTGATTATTAGTGAAAACCATATATCAAACTGCATAAAATGAAATGGTTTACTGTATGTAAACCATGTGTTATTTCATGTCGGGTTCTGTAATGATTTTACAGAAGCCGGCAACTGAATTAGCGGCTATTATGATATGTAGAAGTGTATTGTTAGGGTTCGATTTCCCGCTGCTGCACAAGGGGAGTCTCGAACCCGTCCCGCTGCGATCTCCCATTCATCTCCGGCCGCAGTGGAGCCTGCTCAGCAGAGACGTCGGTCCAAGCATCTTGCCCACTCCAGTACTGTGCAGTGACTTGCTGCTGCCTTTCCTGATCTGCTATTGTGGCCAGTGCTGGAGCAGACGTCTTTGGGACAAAGTCCTGCGTTTTCCCTTCTGAGCATGCCCAGAGTGAGATCTCTCATTGGAGATCAGGGGTCACATGCTCAGGTACTGCAGCAGCTCCTATTGGTCTGCCAAGAAGGCCCTGTGTCTACTGGTGTTCTGGAACAAGTTTCATTGGTCCTTGTTTCTGGCAGGTCCTGTAGCTGTTGCTATAAAAGGGTAGCATGGCTGGGCCGCCATGCGCTAATATCAACCATTGTATGCTATGCGCCAGTGTGGTCATGCGTGTGTGTGGTTAGGGACCCGGCTGAAATAAGCCCCTAGAATACCGACTTAATCGGTGAGGAGTTTGGTGTGCTAGCTGGTCAGGGTCGGTGTCCTAGATGCCCTAGATTACCGGCATAACCGGTGAGGAGTTTTGATTGCCGTATTCAGGGTCTGGCGTTCAGACGCCATAGATTGCGGGTGACTCCCGCGAGGACATTAGCGCATGATCACGTTTTATGTTCGCATAGCACCTAACTGTGTACCTGAGAGCCTGACAGGACACGGTACTTTTTCTCAGCGGCTCTGTGACGTAACAGGGTTCGCTTTCGTTGCTAGACAGTGCCCTAGCGTGTTTACTTTGCGACTCTATTGTGTTTAGTGAGTTCGCACACTTCGCCATATAGCGCTGCGGCACACCTTCTAGCGGCTCTGTGAATAACAGAGTTCGCACTTATTTGCCACAACGCGTTACGGCGTTTATTTTGGCAACTCTGCCAAATAAAGGGATAACAGAGTTTGCTTCTTGCGCCATTTTGCCAGCAGCAGGCTTCGCCTGCACGGTGGACCCCGGGCTGCGAACGCGCCTCTCAACATCAAATATTTGGTGCGTTCCGCAGACCCTAACATAATATTAGCGCCAGGGTCTGGCTGGTAAAATGGCGGACGACCAGCGTCTGCAGCGGTATATCCAGCAGCTGGAGGGTAGGTTGGCGACTCTAGAGCGCACAACCTCAGCGGTGGATGTTACCGCAGTCGCGGTTCAGGCTGCTAGTGTGGCCGCCGCCAGTTTGTCCTCTGCCACCCCTGCTCCGACTATTTCCCGCCTCCCACTTCCAGACAAGTTTACCGGTGACAGTAAACAATGTCGGGGTTTCGTCAGTCAGTGCTCCATACATCTAGAGCTTCTGGCTGCACGTTATCCCACGGAGCGGGCGAAAGTGGGTTTTATCATATCCCTTTTGTCGGGCAGGGCGTTGGAGTGGGCTACGCCGTTATGGGAGCGCGATGATCGTGTGGTGCAGAGTGCTCCTCTCTTCTTGGACACTCTTAAACAGGTCTTTTTAGGACCTCGTGTCACCCACGATACGGCTCTTCAACTGTTGGCTATCACCCAGGGTTCATCCATGGTCAGCCAGTTTGTCGTCCAATTTCGGACTCTGGTCTCTGAGCTGGATTGGCCAGATAAAGTCCTTATACCCGTGTACTGGAGGGGACTGGCAGACCATGTGAAGGACGCCTTGTCCACCAGGGAGATTCCTGCCACACTGGAGGAGCTCATTACAATATCTACCCGCATCGACCTTCGTTTTAACGAGCGGAGGTTGGAGCGGGCCCAGTGTAGGCAGAGGTTCCGGCTGGCGCTCACCTTCGCCAGACCTCTGGAATCTTCTATTCAGGCATCCGATTCCCCTGAGGCCATGGAGATTTCTCGAGTGAGACCTAAGTCTCGGGCTGCTCGAGTATCTGTAACTTGTAATGCTTGCCAACAAATAGGGCATTATGCTAACAAATGTCCACGGCGGTCGGGAAACGACCGCGTCTAGTAACCATTGGAGGGGGTTCACTAGACACAGCAGTACACGCCTCCAAGTTGTCCTTTAGGGGGACAATCAATTTTGGCTCATCCACTTTAACAGTCACGCTTTGTGTGGATTCTGGAGCCGAAGGAAATTTCATGTCTTCTACCTTCGCTCTCCGCCACTCTATACCTCTGGTGATGCTCGCCAAACCCGTGACTGTTCGAGTAGTGAATGGGTCGACACTGCCTTCACCAATCACACATCAGACCATCTCTTTCACGTTGTCAATGTCACCTTCCCATCAAGAGATTATCTCACTTCTAGTCATACCCGAGGGAATAGACGAGATTTTGTTAGGGATGCCCTGGCTCCGTTTCCATTCCCCACACATTGAGTGGAACTCTGGGAGGATATTGGGTTGGGGTGAGTCATGTAAAGGCAGATGTATGAGGGAATGCATTCAGGTGGCCACTACAGAGATGCCCGCAGATCTTACTTCTCTTCCTAAATACTATTGGTCATATGCAGACGTATTCTCCAAAAAGGCTGCAGAAGTCCTTCCACCTCACCGTCCCTATGACTGTCCTATTGACCTCTTGCCTGGAGCAGAACCTCCTCGGGGACGGGTCTATCCCCTTTCTCTCCCAGAGACGGAGGCTATGTCCCAATATATCCAGGAGAACCTGGCAAGAGGATTCATTAGGAAGTCAGTGTCACCTGCAGGGGCGGGGTTCTTCTTCGTGCAGAAGAAGAACGGAGAATTACGTCCATGCATCGATTACAGGGGTCTTAATGCCATCACCGTTAAGAATAAATACCCGTTGCCACTGATTTCTGAGCTATTTGATAGGCTACGGGGGCAAGGATATTTACGAAATTAGATCTGCGGGGTGCTTATAACCTGATTCGCATCCGTGAGGGGGACGAAATGGAAGACGGCTTTTAATACCAGGGACGGGCACTATGAATATCTGGTGATGCCCTTCGGGCTCTGTAATGCCCCAGCCGTCTTCCAAGACTTTGTTAATGACATCTTCCGGGATATGCTCTCCACCTCAGTCGTAGTCTATCTGGATGATATTCTCATCTTTTCCCCAGATATTGACTCCCACCGGAGAGATGTTTGCAGAGTCTTCGACCTCCTACGGGCAAATTCCCTCTACGCAAAGTTGGAGAAATGTGTGTTTGAGCAGGAGTCCTTACCTTTCCTGGGCTATATCTTCTCCGCCCAGGGATTGGCTATGGATCCTGCCAAACTACAGGCGGTGATGGACTGGCAAGAACCCCATTCTCTAAAGGCGGTGCAGCGCTTTATGGGGTTCATTAATTACTACCGCCAGTTTATCCCTCACTTCTCAACTTTGGTAGCTCCCGTGGTTGCTCTCACCAAAAAGGGAGCTAATCCCAAATTGTGGTCTGAAGAGGTCTCCAAGGCCTTCACGTCTATTAAGTCCCATTTCGCTAGCGCTCCCATCCTACATCGCCCCGATGTTGATAAGCCATTTATATTGGAGGTGGATGCCTCATCCGTTGGTGCTGGAGCAGTCCTCTTCCAAAAGGATGCTCAAGGTCGGAAGCATCCATGCTTCTTTTTCTCCAAGACCTTCACACCAGCGGAGAGGAATTATTCCATCGGGGACAGGGAGTTGCTAGCAATGAAATTGGCCTTCTCGAAGTGGAGACATCTGTTGGAGGGGGCTCGCTTTCCCTTCCAAGTCTTCACGGATCACAAAAATTTGGTATATCTTCAGGAAGCCCAGCGGCTTAATTCTCGCCAGGCCAGATGGTCCTTGTTCTTCTCCCGGCTTCATTTCACACTGCATTTCCTCTCGGGAGAGAAGAACATTCGTGCCGACGCTCTCTCTCGCTCTGTGGTGTCCTCGGAGGAGGAGTTTGGAGGAGCCTCGGCTTATCGTCCCCACAGAGAGCCTGAGAACAGTGGCCCCGGTTTCGCTAGAGTCTGTGCCCCCGGGCAAGACTTTTGTGCCTACCAATTTGCGACCGGAGGTACTCTCTTGGGCACATTCGTCCAGGGTGGGTGGACACTTTGGGGCAAAGAGGACATATGAATTGCTGGCTAGGACATACTGGTGGCCGCATATGGTCCGTGACGTTGGGGACTATGTTCGGGCGTGTGTCTCCTGCGCCAAGAATAAGTCTCCACGACAACGGCCAGCTGGGTTACTTTACCCTTTGCCGGTGGCAGACAGGCCCTGGGAGATGGCTGGGATGGACTTTGTGATGGGCTTGCCCAAGTCTCGGGTTGCACCATCATTTGGGTAATCACCGACCATTTTTCCAAAATGGTGCATTTGGTGCCGCTTCCACGGTTACCTTCTGCACGGGCTCTGGCAGCGTTGTTCGTTAGGCACATCTTCCGTCTACACGGCATGCCGGACAAAATTGTCAGTGACCGAGGTCCCCAGTTTTCGTCTCTGTTCTGGAGAGAGCTTTGTCGTCTACTCAGTATTGAGTTAAATCTCTCTTCAGCATACCATCCTGAGACGAATGGGTTGGTAGAGAGGCCAACCAGACCTTGGTCACCTATCTGCGACATTTTGTCTCAGCCAGGCAGGATGACTGGGCGTCCTTGCTACCATGGGCTGAGTTTGCACTAATCAATGCTGTGGCTGACTCCACCGGACAGACTCCATTCCTCCTAAACTACGGTCAGCAACCGCGGGTTCCGGTGCCCATGCCTGTGTCTTCCACTGACTCCAGGGTGGCAGACTGGGCTGTGGAGGCACAGGACATTTGGGACCGTACCCAGGATGCCATTCAGGCATCCAAGGAGAGGATGAGGTCCTCCGCCGACGCACATCGGCGCCCCGCTCCAACATTTGCTCCTGGGGACATGGTGTGGCTCTCCGCCCGTAACATTAGGCTGCGAGTTGAGTCCACTAAGTTGGCACCCCGCTACTTGGGTCCCTTCAAGGTCATCGAGCAGGTTAACCCTGTGGTATACCGTTTGGCTCTTCCACCACGCCTGGATATCTCCGACACCTTTCACGTATCCCTCCTGAAACCCGTGCTCATGTCCCGGTTTTCTGAGTCATCTGCCGGGACATCGGGTTCATCTACGGATGACCATGAGGTGAACGCCATCGTAGGGTGTAAGGTGGTACGGGTCAAAAAGTTTTATTTGGTGGACTGGAGGGGCAATGGGCCTGAGGATAGGTCTTGGAGCCTGCCGAGCATGTTCACGCTCCGCAGCTCATCGCTGCCTTTGAACGCAGCGAGGCCCAGAGAGGGGGGGGCCCTAGGAGGGTGGGTAATGTTAGGGTTCGATTTCCCGCTGCTGCACAAGGGGAGTCTCAAACCCGTCCCGCTGCGGTCTCCCATTCATCTCCGGCCGCAGTGGAGCCTGCTCAGCAGAGACGTTGGTCCAAGCGTCTTGCCCACTCCAGTACTGTGCAGTGACTTGCTGCTGCCTTTCCTGATCTGCTATTGTGGCCAGTGCTGGAGCAGACGTCTTTGGGTCAAAGTCCTGCGTTTTCCCTTCTGAGCATGCCCAGAGTGAGATCTCTCATTGGAGATCAGGGGTCACATGCTCAGGTACTGCAGCAGCTCCTATTGGTCTGCCAGGAAGGCCCTGTGTCTACTGGTGTTCTGGAACAAG
Source organism: Oophaga sylvatica (assembly GCA_033576555.1). NCBI lineage: Eukaryota > Metazoa > Chordata > Amphibia > Anura > Dendrobatidae > Oophaga > Oophaga sylvatica. Next base: position 151,198,026 of record JARQOD010000005.1, on the reverse strand, counting down.
TTTCATTGGTCCTTGTTTCTGGCAGGTCCTGTAGCTGTTGCTATAAAAGGGTTTAATGGCTGGGCCGCCATGCGCTAATATCAACCATTGTATGCTATGCGCCAGTGTGGTCATGCGTGTGTGTGGTTAGGGACCCGGCTGAAATAAGCCCCTAGAATACCGACTTAATCGGTGAGGAATTTGGTGTGCTAGCTGGTCAGGGTCGGTGTCCTAGATGCCCTAGATTACCGGCATAACCGGTGAGGAGTTTTGATTGCCGTATTCAGGGTCTGGCGTTCAGACGCCATAGATTGCGGGTGACTCCCGCGAGGACATTAGCGCATGATCACGTTTTATGTTCGCTTAGCACTTAACTGTGTACCTGAGAGCCTGACAGGACACGGTACTTTTTCTCAGCGGCTCTGTGACGTAACAGGGTTCGCTTTCGTCGCTAGACAGCGCCCTAGCGTGTTTACTTTGCGACTCTATTGTGTTTAGTGAGTTCGCACACTTCGCCATATAGCGCTGCAGCACACCTTCTAGCGGCTCTGTGAATAACAGAGTTCGCACTTATTTGCCACAACGCGTTACGGCGTTTATTTTGGCAACTCTGCCAAATAAAGGGATAACAGAGTTTGCTTCTTGCGCCATTTTACCAGCAGCAGGCTTCGCCTGCACGGTGGACCCCGGGCTGCGAACGCGCCTCTCAACATCAAATATTTGGTGCGTTCCGCAGACCCTAACATGTATGAACAATAAATATATATGTATATGTGTCACAAAGACATGTATATATAGATATACAGGGTTGGACAAAATAATGGAAACATCAACAAAAGTTTGTTTAATATGGTGTAGGTCCACTTTTCGCGGCGATTATAGCCTCAATTCTCTGAGGTATGGATTCATACAAGGTGTGAATTGTTTCCAAAGGAATTTTAGCCCATTCTTCTGTTAAAACACCCTCCAATTCTTTGAGCGACGATGGCGGCGGAAATCAATGTCTAACTTGAATCTCTAAAATCGACCATAAATACTCAATGATGTTGAGGTCTGGGGATTGTGGGGGCTAGATGAGATGCTCAACTTCATTAGAATGTTCCTCGTGCCATGCTTTAACAATCCTAGCTATATGAATTGGTGCATTATCATCCTGCAAGATGGCGTTCCCTCGGGGAACAGTGATTGAACCATAGGATGCACTAGGTCGCCCAAAATACCTAAATAATCGCGACTGTTAATCATTCCATGAAGGGATATCATTGGCCCGGCGGATCTCCAAGAAATAGCACCACAGATCATCACAGAACCTCCGCCATGCTTCTTTCGGCTGTCTCCAAACGTACACGCTGCCGGAGGTCGGAAATAGGGTAATAGATGATTCGTCTGAGAATATCACATGTTTCCACTGCACGAGTGGCCAATTCTGGAGGTTTCTTCACCTGTTATGAATGTGCTAAAAATGGTTTCTGAGCAGAGGCTCCCTCTGGTGGTTACTGACAGTACTGAACCTTTCAGCGAGGAGTGGCAATCTGGGATCACGGACTGGTCTGATATAAGGGAGGTTCCCTCCCATGATGGTTGCCAGTGATCAATTGTTCTTGTCTCAATTGTGGTTCCTGGTTCATTTGGAAGCTTCCTGAGTCTTGCCTGCATCTTCTGATATCAGATAAGATATTTTCTGCTTTTATTTTTGTGCTTGTTTTTTGCATTTTTCCCTGCACTTCTGTGGAGGTCAGCCAGGTCCCCTCTGGGGGGGGTTTGTGCTTCTCTCAGTTTATGTGGAGCCACTGTTGTTTGTTCAATTGCTTTTTCCTGTTTTTTCAGTGGCTGCGGCTTAGTTTTGTTACACCAGAGAACTGATTTAGGTGGTAGAGGTCGTGTGATCTCAGATGTTTTTGCAATCAGTAGAGTTGGTATTTTTTAGGGGGATTTTTGGATTGCAGTGAGTATCCTTTCCTGTACTTTTCTGTCTAGACAGATTGGGCCCCAGCGTTTGCTCATTCTATTTTCTGTCTGTGTCCGTGTTTCTTCTTGTCTAACCGCCATTACATGTTTGGGGGCTTCCTATTTTCTTTGGGATCTGCTCCGGGCAGAAAGCTTTCATCTTTCTGCCTTTAGGTGTAGTTATCTCTCAGGCTGTGACGAGGCGTCTAGGATCAACGTAGGAACGCTCCACAGCTACCTCTAGTTGTGTGGTTAGTTCAGGTTACTGCAATCCAATCGGTTCCAGCCTCTCTGGTGTACTGCCGTTTTTGCTTACTCTCCTCAGCTACCAAAACAACAGTATCACCGACCAAAACTGAAAATTATATGGTACTCACAGAAGGGAAAAATGGTGTGGAAAGAATAAAGATTGTCAGAGTTGTCAGAGATTTTTTTTTCTCCCTCTGTTTTTCTGGGTGCTGAGGAGGATTTTTTTTTTCTCTCAATATAGCTTGCACAGTTGTCTGGCCGTGTGGATCAGCTTGCCACTGAGGTTCGGAACATTGCTGCCTATTTTGCTGGATTGCCGGTTGTGGAACCTAGTATTCCCATGCCAGATTTGTTTTTGGGGGATCGGGCTAAATTTCTGAATTTCAAAAATAACTGTAAGTTGTTTTTTGCCTTAAAGCCTAAGTCCTCAGGGAACGCAGCAAAGCAGGTTCAAATTGTCATCTCTCTCCTGCGCGGCGATCCTCAGGATTGGGCTTTTTCCCTGACACCTGAGGATCCTATTTAGAATGATATTGATGTATTTTTTCTGGCTCTGGGTTATTGTAGGATGAACCTATTGTCACTGATCAAGCTGAAAAAACATTCTTGACATTAAATCAGGGTCTTGAAGACGCTGAGTTGAACTGTCAGAAATTCCGAAAGTGGGCAGTCCTGACCAAATTGAATGATGATGCTTTGGCAGCCCTTTTTTTCGGAAGGGGCTGTCAGAGAATGAAAAGGATGTTATGGTAGGATTCCCTGCTCCCTCTGGTCTCAATGATTCTATGTCATTGGCTATTCAAATTGACAGACGTTTGCGTGAGCGCAGAGGTATGCGTGAGATAGTGTTGCCTTGTGAGCCAGCTTCTGAGCCCATGCAGTGTGATAGAGTGACTTCTGGGGCACAGCATCATGAGTTTTGAAAGCGCAATGGGTTATGTTTCTACTGTGGTGACGCCTCTCATGCTATTTCAGTCTGACCTAAACTGGGAAGATGTTTTGCACGCACAATTGTCTTGGGTAGTGTTCAGACTAAATTTTTGTTGACTGTTACCCTGATTTGCTCTCTGTCAACATTTTCTGTTCAGGCTTTTGTTGATTCAGGAGCAGCTATTAACCTGATAGATTTTGACTTTGCCAAACGTTGTGGGTTTCCCATGAAACCCCTGCGGAAGTCTATTCCCCTACTGGGCATTGATTCTACCCCTTTGGCGGAGAATAAACCCCAGTTTTCTACTCAGGTGATAATGAGGGTTGAACCTGATCATCAGGAGAGTTGCAAATTTTTGGTGCTGTATAATCTGCATGACATTGTTGTGTTAGGTTTCCCTTGGTTACAGTCTCATAATCCTGTTTTGGATTGGAAATCTGTGTCTGTGACCAGTTGGGGCTGCCAATGTGTTAATGCCGACACATCTGTTTTTTCTGCCTCTCCCCAGTCTCAGGATGTTCCTGACTTTTTGACTGATTTTTCGGATGTGTTTAGTGAAAGTAAATCCGCATCCTTGCCTCATCACAGGAGCTACGATTGCGCTATTGAATTAGTGCCTGGTGGTAAATTTCCTAAAGGTCACCTTTTTAACTTGTCTGTACCTGAACACGATGCTATGCGATCTTATATCAAGGAGTCATTGGAGAAGGGTCATATCAGACCATCCTCTTCACCCTTGGGTGCCGTTTTTTTCTTTTTGGCCCAAAAGGATGGTTTATTGAGGCCGTGTATTGATTATCGTCTCTTGAATAAGATCACTGTGAAGTATCAATATCCATTACCCTTGATTTCTGACCTGTTTTCCAGGGTGAAAAGTGCTAGTTGGTTTACCAAGCTTGACCTCAGGGGGGCGTATAACCTTATTCGCATTAAGCACGGAGATGAATGGAAGACGGCGTTTAATACCCCAGAGTGGCATTTTGAGTACCTAGTGATGCCCTTTGGGCTCACTAATGCTCCTTCCGTCTTCCAATCCTTCATGAATGATATTTTCAGGGATTTTGTAGATAAATTTCTGATTGTTTATTTGGATGATATCTTGATTTTTTCCCATGACTGGGACTCTAATGTGAAACATGTTCGGACTATGTTCCAGATTTTGAGAGAGAATGCACTGTATGTGAAGGGATCAAAGTGTCTTTTTGGCGTACAGAAGGTCTCATTTCTAGGATTCATTTTGTCTCCGTCTGTTATTGAAATGGACCCGGTCAAGGTTCAGGCCATCTGTGATTGGGTCCAACCTACTTCATTAAAGGCTCTTCAGAAATTTTTGGGTTTTGCCAATTTTTATCGTAAATTTATTGGTAATTTCTCCGGTATTGTTAAACCATTGACTGATTTGACCAAAAAGGGTTCTGATGTGGTGAATTGGCCTCCTGAGGCAGTCTCTGTGTTTCAGGAACTTTAGCAGAGATTAACTTCTGCCCCTGTTCTACGGCAGCCTGATATTTCTCTACCGTTTCAGGTGGAGGTTGATGCCTCTGAAAGTGGGGCAGGTGCCGTTTTGTCCGAAAGAGATCCAGAGACCTCTAAGAGTAACCCTTGTGCCTTTTTGTCTCGAAAATGTTCTCCAACTGAACGTAATTATGACGTGGGTAATCGGGAGTTATTGGCCATAAAGTGGGCCTTTGAAGAGTGGAGACATTGGCTGGAAGGAGCCAAACATCAAGTGGTGGTCCTCACGGACCATAAGAATCTGGTTTATCTCGAATCAGCCAAGCGACTTAATCCTAGACAGGCCAGGTGGGCCTTGTTTTTCACACGTTTAAATTTTGTGGTTTCTTTTCTTCCTGGCACTAAGAATGTTAAGGCGGGCGCCCTCTCGAGGAGTTTCTTTGCGGACTCTCCTGAGTTATCTGATCCTACTGTTATTTTGAAAGAGGGTGTAGTTCTTTCCGCCATCTCGCCCAAATTGAGACTGGCTCTGGAAGAGTGTCAGGAGGATAAACCAGAGCGATGCCCTATTGGGAAATTGTTTGTCCCAGACCAGTGGAAGAAGAGTGTGATGTCTGAGATTCATTGTTCCACATTGGCTGGTCATCCCGGGATTTTTGGTACCAGAGACTTGGTGAGTCGATCCTTTTGGTGGCCTACTTTGTCTCGTGACGTCAGGGAATTTGTGCAGTCCTGTGGGACTTGCTCTCGCTCCAAGCCTTGCTCTCGCTCTAGTGGTTTGTTAATGCCATTACCTGTGCCCAAGAGGCCATGGACCCATATCTCTATGGATTTTATTTCCGACCTCCCTGTTTCTCAGAGAATGACCGTTATCTGGGTAATCTCTGATAGGTTTTCCAAGATGATACATCTTGTGCCATTACCTAAGTTACCTTCCTCCTCCGAATTCGTGCCTTTGTTCCTTCAGCACGTGGTTCGGTTACATGGCATTCTGGAGAACATTGTGTCTGACAGAGGAGTCCAGTTTGTTTCCAGATTTTGGAGGACATTTTGTTCTAAACTTGGTGTTCAGTTATCATTCTCCTCTGCTTTTCATCCTCAGACCAATGGACAAACCGAGAGAACAAACCAGACCTTGAAAGACTTATTTGAGATATTTTGTGTCTGCTGATCAAGATGACTGGGTCTCTTTTTTGCCTTTGGCTGAGTTTGCCCTTAATAATAGGGCTAGCTCTGCCACCTTGATGTCTCCATTTTTCTGCAATTTTGGGTTTTGGGTTTGATTTTCTTCGGGACAGGCTGAGGCTTCTATCTGTCCGGGTGTTGACTCTGTTGTGGAGCGAATGCAGCAGATTTGGGACCAGGTAGTGGAGAGGTTGTCTCTCTCTCAGGAGAAGGCCCAACGGTTTGCCAACCGGCATAGGACCTCGGTTTAAAGTGGGGGACTTGGTTTGCTTGTCCTCAAGAAATAGCCCTATGAGGGTTGCATCTCCAAAGTTTAAGCCTAGGTTCATTGGACCTTATAAGATCATGGAGATTCTTAATCCTGTTTCCTTCCATTTGCTTCTTCCAGGGACATTTAAGATCCATAACGTGTTCCACAAGTCCTTATTGAAGAGGTTTGTCGAGCCAGTGGTTCCTATGGCTGCGCCTCCTGACCCTGTTTTGGTTGAGGGCAATCTGGAGTATGTGGTTGAGAAAATTTTGGATTCTCATTTTTCTAGACAGAAACTCCAGTATTTGGTTAAGTGTAGGGTTATGGTCAGGAGGACTATTCTTGGGTGTTTGCTTCGGACATCCATGCTAGGAGACTGATCCGTGCCTATCATCGAGCTCATCCTGATCGACCTGGGTGCACAAGTGAGGGTTCGGTGACCCTCCTCAAGGGGAGGTACTGTTATGAATGTGCTAAAAATGGTTTCTGAGAAGAGGCTCCTTCTGGTGGTTACTGACAGTACTGAACATTTCAGCGAGAAGTGGCAATCTGGGATCATGGACTGGTCTGATATAAGGGAGGTTCCCTCCCATGATGGTTGCCAGTGATCAATTGTTCTTGTCTCAATTGTGGTTCCTGGTTCATTTGGAAGCTTGCTGAGTCTTGCCTGCATCTTCTGATATCAGATAAGATATTTTCTGCTTTTATTTTTGTGCTTGCTTTTTGCATTTTTCCCTGCACTTCTTTGGAGGTCAGCCAGGTCCTCTCCGGGGGGCTTGTGCTCCTCTCAGTTTATCTGGAGCCACTGTTGTTTGTTCATTTGCTTTTTCCTGTTTTTTCAGTGGCTGCAACTTAGTTTTGTTACACCAGAGAACTGATTTAGGTGGTAGAGGTTGTGTGATCTCAGGTGTTTTTGCAATCAGTAGAGTTGGTATTTTTTAGGTTTTTTTTGGATTGCAGTGAGTATCCTTTCCTGTACTTTTCTGTCTAGACATATTGGGCCCCAGCGTTTGCTCATTCTATTTTTTGTCTGTGTCCGTGTTTCTTCTTGTCTAACCGCCATTACATGTTTGGGGGCTTCCTATTTTCTTTTGGGATCTGCTCCGGGGCAGATAGCTTTCATCTTTCTGCCTTTAGGTGTAGTTATCTCTCAGGCTGTGACGAGGTGTCTAGGATCAACGTAGGAACGCTCCACGGCTACCTCTAGTTGTGTGGTTAGTTCAGGTTACTGCAATCTAATAGTTTCCAGCCTCTCTGGTGTATTGCCATTTTTGCTTACTCTCCTCAGCTACCAAAACATAACATTCACCACTCTAAATGCTTGGAAACATTTGTCATTGAGAGCAGCGGTTTTCGAATTGCAGCTCTTCCGTGGAATCCAGATTTGTTCAGCTCCCGACGAACAGTTTTCGTGGAAACTGGGTACTGTAGGTGTTCATTGACCTCAGCAGTGATTTTCGGAGCCGTGGTCTTGCGATCCTCTCTCACAATTCGCTTTAGAGTCCAACGGTCTCTCTCAGTCAACTTTGACTTTCGGCAGGCCCTGTGCTTTGCTGCGGACTTTTTTCCTTCTCTTTCAAACGCAGTCATTACTTTAGAGACAGTACCTCTTGACACGTCAAGCATTCGGGCACTTTCGGTTAAACTAGCGCCTGCCATACCAGCACCAACAATTTGGCCTCTTTGAAAATCCGAGAGGTCTGCCATTGGTATCAGGTTCTCATCAATGTTCTTACAATTATGCAAAACAAACAGTTAATTTACATACACATATCATATGACACAAATAATCAACTGCAAAACATTACCATATGTCACGGTTTGCATGTTTATAACATGTTCGAAGATTATGATGCCAAAACGTTAGGTGTTTCCATTATTTTGTCCAACCCCTGTTTGTATTCTATGTGTATATATCTATTCTTTACATTCTATATTAAACATGTCAGTGTGCTTTTACAATATAGCGCACTGAATTGCTGGCTTTTCTAAAGGATACCGGTGCGTATTTCTCGCAACTCACACGTGTGGTCCGTGTGTAATCAGTATTTTTCTTGCACCTATAGACTTGCATTGGTGTACTACCGACGTAATACACTGTAAAATGTGGGTGAGAAATACACGGATGATGGGAGCTGCCCCATAGAGAAACATTGGTCCGAGTGTAATGGGTTTTTTTAACGCCTCTCACTCATCCATATTCCTCTCTAGTGTGACGCCGGCCTAAGGTTTGTTTGTTTCATATTTGCTTATCAGTGCACAGCGTTTGATCCAGATATATCCGCATGTGTCATGCGTACATATCTTTAACATGGTGTACGCAGGGAAATGGATTTGAATGTGTTTTCATACGCATACATCGTTTTGCTGTCTGCGGCAGTATCCGGTGAATGGAAAATGTTGCCTTTTTTGAAGCGTCAAAAATCCGTAAAATATGCAGAGTCATGCGCATGCGGAGGAGTCCGTCAAAACAACGCATTACTGTCTATGGGAACGCATTGGTACGCAAGGACATGCGCATGGATGCGTTTGATGCGCATGCGGACTTCAGACTGCGCATGTCCAGAAACTGATTACAGCACCTGGAAATATCGAAAGCATGCTCATAAACAACACAAACGCATGCAAAAAAGCATGCAAACGCAGTGTTTTTTTTTTTTGCGTTATGAGTAAGCTGATGCGGATAAAAAATGCTGCGTTTGCATGCATTTTGGCATGCGTTTGCGCATGCAGATGATACGCTGTGCACACAAACGCTAAGTGAACCTAGCCTAAAAGGCCAAAAGTTATAGTTGACAAATTTCCTTTGGATTCTAGGCAAAAAAAATTTAATTTTAAAAATTCCAAAAAGGAAAATGGGCCAGTGCAAAAGTTTGGTCATTCCGCATGATTAGTACCTATTAGCACCCCCTTTTGAAAGTGTCACAGTTTGTAAACACTTTTTTTTAGCCAGACAAGAATCTTTTAATGCTTGTTTGAGGGATTTTCATTCATTATTCCTTAGAAAATTCTTCCAGTTTTGTGATATTTCAAGGTCATCTTGCATGCACTGAAATTTTGAGGTCTAGCTACAAATTTTCATTGATATTCAGATCAGGGGACTGTGAGGGCCATTGTAAAACCTTTAGCTCTCGCCTTTTGAGGTAGTCTTTTGTAGATTTTGATGTGTGTTTAGGATCATTGTAAATTTGTAGTAGCCATCCTCTTTTCAACTTCAGCTTTTTTTTACAGATGATGTTATGTTTGCATCAAAATTTTTTTGAAATTTTATTGTCTCTATTCTGCCATCTACCCATGAAATGTTTCTCGCCCCATTGGCTGCAACACAACATCAAAGCATGTTTGATCCACCAAAATGCTTAATGGTTGGCAAGATGTTCTGTTCCTCAATGATAATAGTGAAAAAGGCATAACTCTAACAGGCTAATTAAGCTCTGAAACCTTGGTTAAAGATATCTAAGCACACAAATCTATGAGGGTGCTCAAACTTTTGGATTAGCCCAGAATTTTGTAATTTTAAAATGTAAAAAATGTCAATTTTTTTTTTCTGTTTAAAATAGAAAGGAAATGTGTCATCTTTAACTTTAGGCTATTT
>JARQOD010000005.1:151161425-151188335 GCA_033576555.1 Oophaga sylvatica | reverse complement strand
AAGACTGTGGAGTGTGCAGCAGCAAAGGAGAAGTCTGTTGGAGCAGTCTTAAAGAGACAGTGGCCCTAATAGAGTTTGCAGAGAAAAGAAAAAAAAAAAAAAAGTGTCTGCACAGCAAAGCTGAATTTTCTGTGGAAAAGACTGTGGAGTGTGTATGTCTTGAGTGAAGACTGCCGTTGTTGAGACAGAGAAGTCTGACAGCATGGATGACAGCATGGAGGCGCTGTTTGAACAAATGGCGCAAGTTAATGTGCAACATAAGACTGCCGTGGTTGAGACAGATAAGTCCGGCAGTATGGAGGAGCTCGTTGAGTACCTGGTCCAGGCCCAGCGAAGCATGCAGCAGAGCATGGAGCAGCAGCGCCTGCAGCACCAGCAGCGCATGCAGCAGGCCCAGCAGCAATTCCTGCAGCAGCAGCAGGAGAATGACCGGTTGTTTTTTGAGCAGGTTGCAGCACTGCAGGGGACTTGCGGCGCATCGTCCCAAAGTGGTGTTGCAAAGTCACCTGCATTGTCCGCTGTAAAGAAGGCGGTAAGACGGTCCCTGAAAAAGATGACACCTCGTGATGATGTGGAGGTATATCTCACTAGGTTTGAGGGACTGGCAGAGAAGGAGAATCTGCCCTTTCTGAATGGGCCATGATGGTCGCACCCTATCTGATTGGAGAACCCCAAAGGGCCTATGCTGACCTGAGCGAGCAGGACAGCCAAGACTATGCCAAGCTGAAAGCGGAGATTCTTACCCGGCTGGGTGTTATGGTGACAGCCCGTGCCAGGGGAGTTCATGACTGGAGATGCAGTTGGGAGTCTGCAGTCGGCAAACCTGATTATGGAGTTGGAAAGGTGATAGTGAATCGCTACACCCGAGCATGTCCTCCTGAGGTACAGCCAGAGGTCGGACAAGGAACCACCAGGACGCCAATCGTCTGGTCAGCCTGATGGAGAAGGCCTTCGCCAGCAAAGACTGTCTCCGTGACCAGCCGTTGAGAGGTCGTCACTTCAGAGTTCCCGTACGCTGAACTCTCGCGGTAAGAGCGTTCCAGCTGTTGGGGACATGGGGTATGCTGATAAGCGGGTTCAGGCCCAAGGGGACATGTGGGTGGGAGAGTGTGATGGACAGTGTTGGAGATGTCGTGAAATTGCAGCCAACTGTCCAATAGAGGGGGAGCCTATGTATTGTGATGTTGGCAGATCCCTCTCTCTCTGCGCAGAACCTGTGTGTGTGTCCACCTCAGCCTAAGAGACTGGACCACAGGTGTCCCCGGTGGTTGTAAATGACTGCCTAGCACAGGCCCTCTTGGACTCAGAGAGTCCAGTGACTTCCGTATGTGACAGCCTGATTGATAGGGACTTCTACCCTGATAAGCACCTGAGTGTGGTGTGCGTCCATGGAGACACCAAAGTCTACCCAGAGACTGTCGTGGACTTGATCCCCAAACGCGGGGAGGTTTCATGTGAAGTGGGGGTAGTGAAGAACCTGGTGCAACCCGTTATATTGGGTAATGACTTTCCCCGATCTAAGGATCTCTGGGGGAAAAATGTTTCTGATGGACAGTGTGATGAAGCTCCTATTGAGGGTGCGCAGTCCGAGGGGCGGAACACAATGCTAGTGGGCTGTTAAACTTATGTGATAATGATGATGATGATGATGATAGTGATAATGATGATGATGATGATGATGATACATGATAATGATGATGACCATGATAATGATGCTGATGCTGATAATGATAATGATGATGATCATGATAGTGATGATGATACTGATCATAATCATGATAATGATATTGATAATGATGATAACTGTGAAAAAGATGAAATTCCTTTGCAGGTGATGTTGGGAGACGAGGATGGTGGTTCTCAGGAACCGAGTGTCCCTGACTTACCTGTGTCCTGTGACAGTTTTGAGAGTGAGCGGTGGCGAGACCCCACTCTTAAAACGGTACAGGAAAATATAAGTGTTCTAAATGAGGTTTCCCCAAAAGCCTGGCTCTGAGGAGAGGTTACCTCATGTTGCCATAAACACTCACCTGTTGTATAGGGACACTGAAGTCCAGGGAGAGGTCGTGAGCCAGCTCCTAGTACCTGAGCTATATAGAAGTATAGTGCTGGGGTTGTCACATAGTCACATACTTGAGGGACCAGATGGTGAAGTTAATGTTGTGGATGACATGTTAACTAAGGTTCCAGATCAAGATGTGAATGAGAATGAATTGTATAACCCTGACAGTGAGCAGGATGTGAAGGAAAATGAAGTGTATAACCCTGAAAGTGAGCAGGATGTGAATGAGAATGAATTGTATAACCCTGAAAGTGAGCCAGATGTGGCTGAGAAAAAGGGGTCAGACAGGGATAGTGGTAGTGATAGTGAATCATCTAATGACCATAAAGCAACCAGTGCAAATGAGGAAGGCATGGTAGCAGAGGAGGTTGAGAGTCCTGAGAAGAAAGCTGATGCTGACCTTACAGCCGGACCGTAGATGGCATCTGAAGATGTTTTACAGTTGGCCGGTTCCCTGGCGAAGACTAAGGTGAAAGGAGGAGAGCTGAGCTTTAAAGGCAGGACTCTGAAACTGAACACAGCACAAGTGGATGCTGTTGAAGATGAGAAGTTATCAATGTATGGTATGGAGCTGCATCATGCCCAGGACTCTGAAGGTAATGCTGCAGAGGTGGAAAAAGCCATGGAAGTGGTGGTCACCAAGCCAGATGCCTCATCAGAAGCTGGGGTCTCAGGTGAAGCTGTGAGGAGCAAGACTGAAGATATGAGGACTGACTCTGTCCAGGAATCTGTTTCTGCCGAGGACAGCGGCGTGGACGGGTTTGCGGTCCGGATCGGTAGCTGCAACTCGTGAAGCTCAGGCTGGAAGTTCGGCGCCCGGAGCCCCAGCAGTGTTCCCGAGTGATACCAAGGATCTGGATAAATCACAAGATGAGATTTTGGGACATCAGGCTGGCATTGGTGAGCTCAAGCGCACTTTCATGGAGTCTACATCGGAGCCACGTCCCAACAAATGGGAAAAGCGGTGTGTCACTCCGTTGCCGCTGCAGACACACGGGAGCTCAGATGGGATGCAGAACGTGGTGGAAGAGAAGAATCCGGCGGGGTTCTGAGTATACAGATGCAGCTATCAAGGAAACTTGAGAGCTGGAATAAATGGAGATATTGGAGACCATAATGATGTGACTGAAGAGGTAGAATGTAAGACTGACGGTAGGGCTTCTGAGCATGTTCTACCAGAAGAGCCTGAAGAAGGGGCCGAAGACATAAAGGACGTCCAACAGGTACCAGATGAATTGATTACTTCTCAGAAAAAACTCCAAAAATGTGATGAAGGAGTGTGATGAAAGCCATGAGCATTTTCGTGAGAAAGTCAATGAAGTAAAAGGAAGAATACAGGGAATCTCTTCGTTGCAAGAGCAAATGCTGCTCAATAAGTCTAAGGCTCTATATAAGAATGCTGTTGTCACGGTAAACATTACAATTCAGCTGGAGACTTAGCGGATGAATTATGTGTACTGCAAAAGAAAAATGATCTGCTCCTTCTACAGTCCCAATCATTTGAACAGAGTAGCTTAAAATGGTCAGGGACCATGGCAGAGGAGCTTAAGGTCTGTGAAATAGACTTTATGAGTCCACCGATATTCAAGAAAATAGATGTGCTAGAGAGGGTTCAGGGGGAACTAGAGAGAAGTAAAGAACCCCCTATGCCTTCTGTGATGGTTGGTGACACATGGTCAGTGCGCCAAGAACAGGAGGTGCGTGAGTTTCTGAGGAAGAGTCAGCAGAAGTGTTCTGATGTGCCGGGTCGTACTTCTCTGGCCAGGCACTATATCGAAACTGAGCCCGGCCCTAAGGTCAAGATGAAACCGTGCAGGATACCCGAGGCCCGCAGAGAGCATAGGCCTGGGAGGGTACAGGGTAGTGCGGATGCTTCAGATGAAGAGAAAGCTGATGTTGGCTATGGCTCAGGTGAAGATACAGATGACAGTAGTGAAGATGAAGCTGATGAAGGCCATGACTGGTCCAGAGTTCACTGTCTCTTTTGGATTGTTGACCAGCCTCCGGTCTGATGACCAGCCCTCCGGTCTGGAGAAGAGGGGGGGATATGTGAGACAGTGAAGGAATATGTGTCGAATGGGGTGTACATTTCACCTGGGTACTGTGCTGTGTGGTATAAAGGGAAATGTGTGGCTTTGTAAACCTAGTGGTAGAGAAAGGTCACTACACCTTACATTCAGTACACACTTGCAGCTCAGGCCTGAAACCATTCAGCTGTTAATTAGAAGACCAGAAGTAGGTGTCTGCGAACACAGTCAAAGAGCTCGCTTAGTCTGGACACAGGAGGGGTCCAGGCACAGAAGGTGTCTCCAGGAGTTTGAGCTATCTCAGTCTGGGTGCTCGATGTACCCGGACACAGGAGTAGTCCTGTGAGAATCCATGCGGATAGCTGCTGAATAGGAGGGGAGCTCTCTCAAGTCTGGACGTTGAAGGTGCCTTCAGACACAAGGAGGAGACTCTGTGAACCTACATGCTGGTAAAGGCTGAAACATATGTGTTGTTTTGGCCCCGGCTGTTAGAGTCGGGACCCGGATAGATAGGGAAATCTATCTAAGTGTAGTAAGTGGCTAGATAAGCCCAGGTCTTCTTTTTTATGATTTGTTTTGTCTTGTTTGCTTGTGACTTTAAATAAAACTGTTTGCGGCCAGTTGCACCAGTACTGCTGTGAATGAACTGTTTCCGTGCCACTCTGTCTACCCAGACGGCGATCCCAGAGCTATATCCCCTGAAAAGCTTACAAATATATATATATATATATATATATATATATATATATTATATATACATATATTTATAGTTCATGCACTGCTACATAGACGGGCAAAGTGCCAGAAAGGGCGCATCTAATTATAGATTTGCCTTATCTGGGGTGGCTGGGGGCAGATGTTAGTAGCCAGGGGGGGCAAAATAAATGCACCCTCCCTAGGCTATTATTATCTGCCCTCACTTGCTGGCTTTGTCTGTCTGGTTGAGAAAATAGGGCGGGAGCCCAAGCATTTTTTTTCAACAAATTTATACCTTTAATTAACCCCTACATGTTGTGAAATTTTGCACACATACACTCATGTAATTGTTAGTGAAGACTATATATCATATCAAACTACATGAAATGACATGGTTAACTGTATGTAAACCATGTGTCATTTCATGTCGGGTTCTGTAATTTCACAAAAGCTGGTAATTGAATTAGCAGCTATTACACTATGTAGAAGTGTATGAAAATATAAATATATATATAAATATATATATATATATATATATATGTCACAATGACATGTATATATATATATTTATTCTATGTGTGTATATGTATTCTTTACATTCTTTATAAAGCTGTCAGTGTGATTTTACAGTATAGCCGGAGATGAATTGCCAGATTTCTAAAGGACACTGGTGCGATTTAATCGCAAGTCACACGTGCGGTCCGTTTGTGATCAGATTTTTTCATTGCACCCACAGACTTGCCTTAGCGATTGTCGACTCACAATCGGTGACAATCGCAGCATGCTCGATTGCACTCGCACGTATAAAACGGACCACAAAAAATCTGATGGTGGGAGCTGCTCCATAGATTATCATTGGTCCGACCACAATGCGATATTTCATCGCTTTGCAGTCGTATGATTTTGTCGCCAGTGTGACCCTGGCCTTAGTCTATTTTTATTTAGTGCTGGATCTTACTTGCCTTTAAATGTGTAGGATTTTAAACCAGGATAGGCATTTTTGATACATATTAGGTCTAGGGTCCTACCAAAGAAAGGTATGCCTTATATTCTATATAGCACTAATGCAGTTTAGATTTCATGTTTTCAATGTTTGCATATATCTTAACATATTCATGGTGCTACTGTTTTTTTGGGTTTATCTATCTACCCATCTATCTTTCTATGCTTTGCTATGTGTACTCAGCAGCATGTAAGCTGCCATCTGTACATCTCTGAGAGAGGACCAATGTATATCTGCCACTAAAAATATATATCAGTAACACAGGACAATACAACTTGAGACATACAGTACATTCCTTGTCTCCTGAATAAGTTTTTCCTGAAGATGGAGCTGTAATAAAGCATATAAGTTGTTTAACCACAGAGGACTGTAAACTCATACATTTCGCAGAAGTCAAAACCTACAAGGTTTGTTCCGTCTATCAAAATGAAAAGAAAATCTTATGACCAGAAAGACGACAACTTGAATCAATTACTATAAATTTACATGTAGTCTTGTAAGATGTTTCATCATAAAGGATGTGCATTATTTTACTTAGAAGGAAATACCATCACATTTTTGCAATACATGATGAGTTAACTTTTGGCTCTAAGATGAAAATGGTATTTTGCTTACAGCCGGGTAAAAATATCAGGTCATTTTTGTAGAATGTTTATGGGATAAAAAGTAATGTCCAGATTTACTCAGAAATTCAATAAGTTGTTATACAGGAAATATGTATCTCTTTGTACTGTGTTAGCCAGTAGATATAAAAATATTAAGATTTGAGAGTCCTCAGTGGTTAATACCTTTTAATGGCTAACTGAATAGATGGTAACAAGTTGCAAGATGTTGAGACTACTCAGGTCTCTTCATCAGGCAAAGACTAATACAAAATCTGAAGAGTCATATTTTTATACACATCAGGGCACAGGAATAATGAAATAGATAAGACAAGTGACGTGATGCAGAACTATCATTTTGGGATAAAAAGTTGTGGCCGCATATATTGGAACAGTTCATAAATAAGGAGAGTGAAAGTTCTATTTTCCTGTGATTGAGGTCTGGTCGAATTGTAATGCCTCCAACAAGGGCTGAGAAGCACATTCTTTAGTTGATATATAAAGAAAGACATAAATCCATGCAACACATTCATTACTACATGATATTCGCAAAAGTGGAACTACACTAGAGTGTAACCCCGTAAACAACTATAGATGTAAGTCCCTTAATTTCACTGAAATAAAGCAGCCAAATTCAACAGGTAAAATGGTCCTCAGCTTGAAAAATAACATGGATTCAGTATAGCCCAAGTTGAAAACGAATGTTCAGTCTTTTAATTACACCATTTGCAGTGTGTGCAAGAACAAATGGACGTGCAAAGAGCCATGTTAGAGAGACAGGTGGACTATGGCCGTTTTGTGAGTGAACGCTTCAACGTGTCGTGTCCAGATGGAGGCTTGTCGGAAGAGGTAAAGATTCTACCTCAATTAGAAGGTGGATGCTCAGAAATTAGTAAACACCAAATCGTAAGTACCTAGGCGAGACCTAAATCAAATTTAACAACCACAAGAAAAATAGACCACTAAAAATTAACTTCTGGACCGATATGGGTGCTCCATGCTGCTTGTGGAGGAGGATTGTGCTGCATACTTGAGGGTAACTGAAGCCAATCTGCTCACACCAGACCAAGCACCTGGGTGGGGATTTGGATTCCCTATTTATGGGTAGGAAAAGCACCAGAAATCCATACACGGCACTGTCTGATCACATGGAGAGAGATTGGTGTCTCCCATCTGTCTCCTGATGAACCCTGATAACATAGGAAAAAACGATTTGGAACTGTGAACAAGGGATCAATGATTTAGATGAAGGAATTGAGGGTAAACTGATTAAATTTGCTGATGACACAAAGCTAGGAGGGATAGCTAATACTAGAGAAGAGAGAGAGAGGATTCAAAAAGATATAAATAAACTGGAGCAGTGGGCAGCAACCAACAGAATGGTTTTTAACAGGGAAAAATGCAAAGTACTTCATCTGGGAAATAAAAATGAAAAAAAGCATATACAGAATGGGAGGAATAAGGCTAAGCAACAGCACATGTGAAAAAGACTTGGGTATACTAATAGATCACAGACTGAACATGAGTCAACAGTGTGATGCAGCAGCAAAAAAGGCAAATAAAATTCTGGGCTATATTAACACAAACATACTGTCTAGATCACGTGAAGTCATTGTTGCCCTCTATTCCTCTTTGGTCAGACCTCATCTGGAATACTGTGTCCAGTTTTGGGCACCACATTTTAAAAAAGACATCAACAAACTGGAGCAAGTTCAGAGAAGAGAGACCAGAATGGTGTTCGGTCTGCAAACCATGTCCTATGAGGAACGGTTACAGGATTTGGGAATGTTTAGCTTGCAAAAAAGAAGACTGAGAGGAGACTTAATAGCTGTCTACAAATATCTCAAGGGCTGTCACATTGTAGAAGGATTATCTTTATTCTCATTTGCACACGGAAAGACTAGAAGTAATGGGATGAAACTGAATGGGAGGAGACACAGATTAGATATTAGAAAAAACTTTTTGACAGTTAGGGTGATCAATGAGTGGAACAGGCTGCCTCGAGAGGTGGTGAGTTCTCCTTCAATGGAAGTCTTCAAACAGAGGCTGGACAGACATCTGTCTGGGATGATTTAGTGAATCCTGCTTTGAGCAGGGGGTTGGACCAGATGACCCAGGAGGTCCCTTCCAACTCTACCATTCTATGATTCTATGATTCTATGACTTCTAATGATAAGTGTTCATTTCCTTCTGATACTATATTGATGGTGGGACTATGAATAAGGGACTTCTAATCATAATTGTCTATGTTTCACTTATACTGTATTGACCTTTTTTTGAAGGGGTGAGAATGATATTTTCCTTATCAGAGTGGTACTATGAACAAGAGACTTCTAATGATAAGTGTTTATTTTTTTCTGATACCATATTGATATTTTTTTGCAGTGGTGAAAAGGATATTTTACCTATTAGAATTTATTGATTGGGGATAATTTTATAGTATTACATATGTATGTCTGTGTCCCTATGGGCATCATTGATTAATGCTTCCAATAGTAATATGAAGTGTGGTAATTAGCATTTATACAGGACCTCTTGAATTTCATATATGTGATCTGTAATATGAGGGAATGTTTTTTTCTGATGACCCTCTAGAACCCTGTATTAGAACTGAGGATTCTACTTTCACTGCTCACTGAAATAATATTATTATTTGAGATTCCTGTGCCTTAGTCATCTCTAACTATATATGATGCACATTTACACCCTGGAAATGCTAAATAGGTGAAAGGAAGCTGGCTGCATACATAGTGATGCCCATTAGATCAATAGGTTATTTTTTATCTACATACACTATAATTTTTTCCCACACTTTACTATCTGTATTGTATCTACAATTTGGGATAAGGTGCAATAGGGTGAGGAGGGACACTGACTTTGAGAGGGGCACCACGCAGTACAAATTAGTCTGGCAATCTCGCTGCCATGAAGTGAAAGTAATTAGGGAGAATTATGGACTTGCCAGGTCCACATGTGCTACTTCTTGATAAACTGTGGTTAATCTTGGATACCGCATATACACCCTATAGTGCTTTTTGTTTATTACATGTGCTGTTTTTGATGAGTCTTTAATGCTTTAAGTAATATTAATAAAAGCTAGTTTTTAGGGATCCTCAGAAAAACATTTTTTTTTCATTACTAAGTTGTGGGCGCCTTAGGCTGGTTAAGTGTATCCACTAAGAGCAAGGGATGCCAAAAATAAGAAGAATGCACTCCAATACTCCTTTCAAGAGTTGTAGTGGAGGGCTTCATAAAACATTTTTTCCCCATTATTAAGGAGTGGGTATCCTAGACTGGTGATGCCCATGCAATAGGTTCATGGGCTGAAAAACGTTTACCCCTGGGGAGTATATATACAGTGGTGTGGCAAAGTGTTTGCCTTTTCCTGATTTCTTCTTATTTTGCATGTTTTTCACACTTAAATATTTCTAATCATTAAACAAATTTAAATAATAGACAAAGATAATCCAAGAAAACACAAAATGCAGTTTTTAAATGAAGGTCTTTATTATTAAGGGAAAAAGAAATCCAAACCTACTGTACCCTGTATAAAAAAGCTAATAACTGGTTGGGTCACACTTGGCAGCAAGAACTGCAATCAAGCATTTATGATAACTGGTAATGAGTCTTTAACATTGCTCTGGAGAAATTTTGGCACATTCACACACTTTTTTGCAAAATAGATGTACCATATTTTTCGGACTATAAGACACACCGGACTAAAATGTTGTTAGCTATGGGTAGAAGATGGTGCTACGGGTCCAGTGTGGTGTCTGAAAAGTGCTATATGAAGACGCTGGAGGGTGAGTATAAGAATAGGGGCACAGGGCTTATATTTAAAGCACCACTCCAGCACTGAAAAATAACACTGGAGTGCTGCTTTAAGTTCCCATGGGAGAACTATAACTCCCAGCATGTCCTGCCGATCCTATGGCATTCTGGGAATTATAGTTCACCATAGGAGTGGTAGAGTGCTTTTCTATGTGTTGTAATTACTAACCTTTTAATTAATTCTTACTTGTACAGGCAGTGCAGGTCCCGCAGCCAGCCAGCCATGCTGTGGTGAAGTAATGAAGGGCTAGAGCCTCACATGACTACACAGAGCCCTTCCTCTTATTGCCTCAACAATAGAGGAAGCTACGTTGCTTCTAATGCTGTGTATGCAGGACCTGTGATGACATAGTGAAGAGGGAGGGCTCTGTGCTGTCATGTGATGCTCCAGCCCATCCTCTTCATTACATCACACAGGTCCTATAGGGGAGCACTCAGCATCAGCACAGACTTGCTATGCTGTCAGGTATGCGATCCCTCCTGCGGCACACTGCTCCTGCTCCCTCCTCCACCAGACACGCATCTTCCAAGCCGCTGCAGGATTCCAGTGCTGGGGATACGTGTGAGTCCACTTTTTAAGTGAAGGTATATTTATTTGCTGCTCCCCCCCTGCTCAGCGCAGACAGGTGGGCGGGGAGAGCGGCTAATAAATATTCCTTCACTTTAAGAATCGGGACCATGTGGTTTCCCCAGCACCAGATACCTGCAGAAGTGACATTTTCCTGCCTCCTGCGAGTGCGATCCCAGTGCAATTGCACTCAGCTGCTGCTCCCTACCCACATGTTACAATTGGATCATAAGATGCACCCCACACTTTCCTCCCAAATTTGGAGGAAAAAAGTGTGTCTTATGGTTCAAAAAATATGATAATTCAGCCCCATTGTAGGTTTTCCAAGCATGAACCACTTTTTTAAGGTCATACCACAGCAACTCAAATTGATTAAGGTCAGGACTTGGACTAGGACACTCCAAAGTCTTAATTTTGTTTTCCTTAAGCCATTCAGAAGGGGACCTGCTGGTTTGTTTTTGAACATTGTTCTGCTGTAGAACCCAAGAGCACTTCAGTTAGAGGTCACAAACACTTGGCCAGACATTCTCCTTTGGGATTTTTGGTACGAACAGAATTCATGGTTCCATATACTACAGCAAGTCTTCCAGGTTCTGAAGTAGAAAAACAACCCCAGACCATCACACTGCCACCACCATATCTTATTGTTTGTGTGATGTATGTTTTTTCTGAAATGTTGTTATTTATACGCGAGAAGTAATGGAACATACACTTTCCAAAAAGTTTAACTTTTGCCTCGTCAGTCCACAGCATATTTTCCCAAAAGTCTTTGGGATCATCAAGATGTTTTCCAGCAAGCATTTATGCTCTTATAGCTCAGCAGAGGCCTTAGTCTTAGAGCCCTGCCATGCAGTCTATTTTTGCCTAGTCTCTTTCTTGTGGTGGAGTCACAAACTGAGGCAAGTGTGGCCAGCAGATCTTAGGATGTTGTAGTGGGGTCTTTTTTGACCTCTTGGATGAGTTGTTACTGCGCTATTGGTGTACTCCTGGGAAGGTTCACAACTCTTAAATGTTTTTGCCATTTGGACAGTTACTAGGGATGCTGTTTTGTCACCATCGGATCTGGCCAGGCACCTGCAACACATTGATAACAAGCACAGCTTTGCTACCAGGCTCCTACTAGCCATTTTACCTATATCCCCATCCTGAGGTGCTAGAAAAGAGTGCATACAAATTACTCTTTAATGTCTAATCACTAGTGTTGAGCATTCCGATACCGCAAGTATCGGGTATCGGCCGATATTCGCTGTATCGGAATTCCGATACTTAGTTCCGATATTTTTCCTATATCGTATACTGGAATCGGAAGTTCCCATAATTCTTTGAGAGGCACTGTGATTTTAGTCAGCCAATGAGGAATCCTACGAAGTGTGGGCACATCCTGTAATGCTGCGGTCATGTTAACTAATGGCATGGCTGTGATTGGATGCTGAAATGATGTCAGAATGCACTATAAAAGGCGCCACCGCCATTTTAGCGTCACTGTGCTGTGAATTCAGTTAGGGACAGAACGCTGCTCTGCTGACTCTGAGGGACAGTTACAGATAGCGTTTTTGTGAATTGTTCTGTAGGCAGGCTATTTGAGAAACCGCTGTGTAAATCATCCTTTTCCTTGCAGTGTTGTTTTCACAGCTCTGTGCAAGGTGTGTGTAAGTGCAGGTGACGCTGCAGTTTGCTCTGCATCCAATGCTGTTTGTAGTCATCTGCACGTGTCACTCACTGACTCTTTTTTTTTTATTTGGAGGAATTGGTGCTGCTCCATTCAATTGAAATTAACAGTGATCTATTAGTGTAACGTGCTTCCATCCGTATCCAATACATTGGTTGCAAACACTATAGAAGTACACAAAGGAGCCTTTCACAGCTAGTGAACAGTTGTGTGCAGTGTTCACTGTAGTCTGTGAGGTTTTCATTTTTTGAGTGCAGATCACGCTACAGTTAGTTTTTCAACCACTGCTGGTTGTAGTCTGCTGAGGTGTGTCACTGCCTCATCCTTAACATTTTTCTTAATTGGTGCTGCTCCATTCTATTTAAAAAAACTCAAATCTATTAGTGTGACGCGCTTCCATCCGTATACAATACATTGGTTGCAAACACTATAGAAGTACACAAAGGAGCCTTTCACAGCTAGTGAACAGTTGTGTGCAGTGTTCACTGTAGTCTGTGAGGTTTTCATTTTTTGAGTGCAATCACGGTACAGTTAGTTCTTCAACCACTGCTGGTTGTAGTCTGCTGAGCGTGTGTCACTGCCTATCCTTAACATTTTTCTCTAATTGGTGCTGCTCCATTCTATTTCAAAAAACTCAAATCTATTAGTGTGATGCGCTACCATCCGTATACAATACATTGGTTGCAAACACTATAGAAGTACACAAAGGAGCCTTTCACAGCTAGTGAACAGTTGTGTGCAGTGTTCACTGTAGTGCTGTGAGGTTTTCATTTTTTGAGTGCAATCACGGTACAGTTAGTTCTTCAACTACTGCTGGTTGTAGTCTGCTGAGCGTGTGTCACTGCCTCATCCTTGACATTTTTCTCTAATTGGTGCTGCTCCATTCTATTTCAAAAACTCAAATCTATTAGTGTGATCGCTTTCCATCCGTATACAATACATTGTTTGCAAACACTATAGAAGTACACAAAGGGGCCTTTCACAGCTAGTGAACAGTTGTTGCAGTGTTCACTGCAGTCTTTTGAGGAACACCACATTCTCAACTACTGCTGGTTGTAGTCTGCTGAGCGTGTGTCACTGCCTCATCCTTGACATTTTTCTCTAATTGGTGCTGCTCCATTCTATTTCAAAAAACTCAAATCTATTAGTGTGTCGCTCTTCCATCCGTATACAATACATTGTTTGCAAACACTATAGAAGTACACAAAGGGGCCTTTCACAGCTAGTGAACAGTTGTCTGCAGTGTTCACTGCAGTCTCTGAGGAACAACCCACTTAGGCCTTATAACTTTTCTGACTTTCTTTATCAATCTACCAAGATGAAGAAGGCAGGGAGTAAGGCACGTGGTCGTGGCCGTGGAGTTTCAGCAGGGAGAGGACGTGGGGATTCTGTGGCTGCTGCCGCCCCCAGTGACACCAGCATCCACCAGTTTTCCCCGTGAGCGTTCCTTTATGTGCACTTTTGTAGGAGCTCGGCGTACCCCACTGCTGCGGGAAGAACAAATTGAAGCCTTTGTTGGTTGGATGGCAGCCAATGCATCAACTTCAATTGCTTCCACCTCCTCTCAGGACCACAGCACTGTTGAACAACCATCTGTCTCTTCACCGCCTGCCAAATTGCCCAGGCAGTCAGAGAGCTCTGTACAGGAGCCAGCTGAGTCTCTGCTTCTGTTCTCAGAATCTGTTGGCTTGCAAACAGGGGCCCAGCCAAGCAGCATTCTGGAATGTGAAGAAGAGGGAGTATGCAGTGATGCGCAACAGCTGTGTCTCTCTGAATCTGAAGAGGCAGGTGAGCCAGTGCCGATGGTCAGCACACCGCAGAACGCATCTGATGATGATGAGACTCAGGTGCCAGTTTCTGTTGAGCATGGTGCTGGCCAGACCACCCAACAGCAGCAGGTGTTGGAAGAGGGTAGTGGAGATGATGAGGTTCAAGACCCAACATGGTGTGAGGAACAGGAAGGTGGTTGGAGCAGCTCTGAGGAAGAGATTGCCCCAACGGTCCAAACAGGAGGGAGAGGTAGGCTGCAGACTCGGTTGCCTGTAGCCTCCAGTTTGGCACCCGTTCGGAGCAGTTCTCTTCCAAAAGCCAAAAAAGGGCGCTCCCAGGACTTGCACTGCGTGGTCCTTTTTTGACACACTTGCAGATGATATTTGCTATGTCAAATGCAAGCTGTGTAATCAAAAAGTAAAAACAGGTAAAAGTGTCAGTAACCTCAATACCACAAATATGTGGAAACATGTGCGGACAAAGCACGTGGTTGAGTTACAAAGACACACTGGAGATGTAGGCCAACCTACAGCAGCATCTACATCTTCAGCTCGTGTTGGAACCTCTCCTCCAGCTCACACACAGCTGGTTCGGCTTCCTCACAGGATCGCCATGGAAGAACCTCTGTCACTGTTGTCCAGAGACCCAGTGTTATTCCACCCACAGCTGCAAGTTCCCTGTCATCCTCACACTCCCAGGCCACAAAACAGCCATCGGTAGCACAGGCATGGGATAAAAGACGGCCATACTCGGCAAAAACCCTCCATGAGCACAGGCTGTGAATGCTGGCATTGCAAAACTCCTGTCCTTGAAATGCTGTCATTCAGGCTGGTGGAGACTGACAGTTTCCGTAACTTAATGGCATTGGCAGTCCCACAATACAATGTGCCAGCCGATTTTATTTCAGCAGGCAAGCCGTCCCTGGTCTGCAAAAGCATGTTGAGGGAAAAATTAAACATGCGCTACTAAACGCCGTCAGTAGCAAGGTCCACCTGACCCGATGCGTGGACCAGTACCCATGGCCAGGGACGATACCTTTCCCTCACTGCCCATTGGGTCAATGTTGTGGAGCCGGGTACAGATCTTGCGAGTGGCGCTGTACGTGTTCTGCCAACTCCAAGGATTGCAGGAATCCAGTCTGTACACATTGACTCCTCCTCCTACTCCAGTTCCTCAGAATCATCGCTGCAGGAGCCGTCACGCCACATGGACCCGTGAACGCTTACCTGTTGCGACCGATATGAGCATAGCCGTGGCCAAACGTCAACAGGCCGTCCTGAAATTAATTTCCATGGGGAATCGAAGCCACACAGCGCAGGAGCTCTGGAATGCCATCAAGCAGGAGAGCGACGTGTGGTTTTTGCCAGCAAATCTCCAGCCAGGCTTGGTAGTGTGTGACAATGGCCGAAATCTGGTGGCAGCTCTGGGCCTTGGCAACCTCACTCACATACCATGTCTGGCACATGTGCTCAACTTGGTCGTGCAGGTTTTATGAGGGACTATCCGGATCTTGATGCACTGCTGCACAAGGTCCGCCTAGAGTGCGCTCACTTGCGACGTTCCAGCATGGCCAGATCGCGCATTGCAGTTCTTCAACGCAGATTTCGCCTTCCTGAACATCGCATCATATGTGACGTACCCACCAGGTGGAATTCCACGTTACATATGTTGGAGCGGTTGTGTGAGCAGCAGCCAGCAGTAATGGAGTATTAGCTGCATCAGGCGCAATCAACTCGCAATTTGCGCCGTTCACACTTCACCACTACTGAGTGGGCCTCTATGAAGGACATCTGCCACATTTTGCGTGCGTTTGATGAGTCAACGCGGATGGCGAGTGCAGATGATGCTGACTGTCCCCCTTATCTGCCTGCTTCAAAAAACACTGCAAGCACTAAGGATGAGGTTTTGGAAGAGGTGAAGGATGACGAGTCACAAATTCCATCACCTCTGGACAGTCAGCGCAACGTGGTTCCTCACAAAGGGCTGGGCAGGGCTTCAATTTGTGAGGAGGATGAGGAGGAGTCAATGGAGGAGGAAGACATCGCTCCAGAGGGAGGTACACAACGCTCTAGTCAGTATGTAGAGCGAGGGTGGGGTGATGCAGAGCAGGCAGAGATGACGCCTCTTGCAGGGACAGCGTTTGTTGGCCAGTTGGGAGTCTGCAGCACATGGTTGATTTCATGCTGCAGTGCTGAGAAACGACTGCCGCATCGCCCACATTCTCACCACGTCTGATTATTGGGTGTACACCCTCTAGACCCTCGCTACCGGGACAACTTACAAAGCCTCATCACACCGTTGAACCGGGAGCGTAAAATGCGGGAGTACCAAGACACACTGGTGCAATCCATAATGTTCTCCATTCCAGCCGAGAGCACTGCTGCTGCTACTGCTTTACAAAGCAGCTCTGTGCGTCGAGGCAGTGGAGACAGCTCTGCAACAAGAGGGAGCACAAGCAGCGCCTCTGCACAGGGCAAGACCAGCATGTTCTAAATGTGGCGAAGTTTTGTGGCAGCGCCACAAATGTCTACACCATCCGAGACGGCTCCAGTCAGCAGGAGGCAACGTTTCCGTAAGATGGTGACAGACTACATGTCTTTCCTCTCAGTGTACTCCCAGATGGCTCTCCCCATTCAAGTTTTGGGTCTCTAAGCTGGATACATGGCCAGAGCTTAGCCAGTATGCATTGGAGGTGCTGGCTTGCCCTGCTGCCAGTGTATTATCGGAGCGCGTCTTTAGTGCTGCAGGTGGTGTACTAACAGACCGTTGCATGCGACTATCCTCCGATAATGTAGACCGGCTTACTTTTCTGAAAATGAACAAGGCATGGATCTCGCCTGAATTTGCCTGTCCGGTTTCCAATTAAATAACTGGTTGGCAACGTTATCCATGTCTCCTGTTATGTACATCTTTCTACCACCTGAATCTACTCCCTGGGCTACAACACTGCCAGTTGCTGCTCAGAAGTGTCGTGTCCACAGACCAATACACAAGCTATAGTGTTAGTGGGGTTCAGTAACGCCAGCTGTTCCCCTGCTGTGTGTCCGGCAAGAAGTCTCCTGTTCCCTACACATGCACAGAAATACCCATGTCGAACATGCTCCAAATAGGGAAGAGCCGTCACCCTGATTGTTATGCTTAAAACAGGAAAGTTTGAAGTTTTCCAGGCCTAGAATGATAAATTTTTATAAGAAATGTGGACAAATAATAATTTGTCATCACAGCGCATATCTGCACATGTCTATTAGAAATGGTAACAAAAACTAAAACATAGTGTTCACTTTTTTAAATTAATGCATAAAAGTACATTTCATAATTATCAATTAATGCTTTTTAACCCTTAAGGACAGAGCCATTTTGCAGCTTAATGACCGGGCCAATTTTTACAATTCTGACCACTGTCACTTTATGAGGTTATAACTCTGGACGATTTAAGAATCCCGCTGATTCTGAGATTGTTTTTTCGTGACATATTGTACTTCACGTTAGTGGTAAAATTTCTTTGATATGACTTGTGTTTATTTATGAAAAAACGGAAATATGGCGAAAATTTTGAAAATTTAACAATTTTCAAACTTTAAATTTTTATGCCCTTAAATCAGAGAGATATGTCACACAAATTTCTTAATAAATAACATTTCCCACATGTCTACTTTACATCAGCACAATTTTGGACCAAAATTTTTTTTTGTTACGAAGTTATAAGGGTTAAAAGTTGACCAGCGATTTCTCATTTTTACAACACCATTTTTTTTAGGGACCACATCACATTTGAAGTCACTTTGAGGGTCTATATGATAGAAAATACCCAAAAGTGACACCATTCTAAAACGCACCCCTCAAGGTGCTCAAAACCACATTCAAGAAGTTTATTAACCCTTCAAGTGCTTCACAGGAGCTGAAGCAATGTGGAAGGAAAAAATTGACATTTAACTTTTTTTGCAAAAGCTTTACTTCGGAACCAAGTTTTTTTATTTTCACAAGTGTTAAAAGAAAAAATGAACCACAAAATTTGTTGTGCAATTTCTTCTGAATACTTCGATACCCATATGTGGGGTAAACCACTTTTTGGGCGGTGGCAGAGGTCGCAAGGGAAGGAGCGCCGTTTGACTTTTTCAACGCAGAATTGGCTGAATGCCATGTCGCGTTTAGATAGCCCCTGATGTGCCTAAACAGTGGAAACACACCACAAGTGACCCCTTTTTGGAAACTAGACCCCCTAAGGAACTTATCTAGATGTGTGGTGAGCACTTTGAACCTCCAAGTGATTCACACAAGTTTATAACGTAGAGCCGTGAAAATAAAAAATCATATTTTTCCACAAAAATGATCTTTTCACCCCAATTTTTTTTTCCCAAGGGTAACAAGACCCCAAAAGTTTTTGTGCAATTTGTCTGAGCATGCCGATACCCATATGTTGGGGTAAACCACTTTTTTCACCCCAATTTTTAATTTCCAAGGGGAATAGACCGCAAAAGTTTTTGTGCAATTTGTCCTGAGCATGCTGATACCCATATGTGGGGGTAAAACCACTTTTTGGGCGCACGGCAGAGGTCGCAAGGGAAGGAGCTCCGTTTGACTTTTTCAACGCGGAATTGGCTGGATGCCATGTCGCATTTGTAGAGGCCCTGATGTGTCTAAACAGTGGAAACCCCCCACAAGTGACCCATTTTGGAAACTAGACCCCCTAAGGAACTTATCTAGATGTGTGGTGAGCACTTTGAAGCCCCAAAGTGCTTCACAGAAGTTTATAACGCCCGGGCGTGAAAATAAAAAATCATATTTTTTCACAAACCTGATCGTTTAGTCCCAAATTTTTTTTCACAAGGGTAACAGGAGAAATTGGACAACAAAAGTTGTTGTACAATTTGTCCTGAGTATGCTGATACCCCATATATGGGGGGGACCACTGTTTGGGCGCACGGCAGGGCTTGGAATGGAAGCAGCACCGTTTGACTTTTTCAAACCAAAATTGGCTGGAATTGAGATTGGACACCATGTCGCGTTTGGAGAGCCCCTGATGCGCCTAAACAGTGGAAAACCCCCCACAAGTAACACCATTTTGGAAACTAGCCCACCTATGGAACTGATCTAGATCCGCTGTGAGCACTTTGAACCCCCAAGTGTTTCACAAAAGTTTATAATGCCTGGGTGTGAAAAAAAAAAAAAAAAAAAACAATTTTCCACAAAAATGATTTTTTAGTCCCAAATTTTTGATTTTTCACAAGGAAATTGGACCCCAAAAGTTGTTGTCCAATTTGTCCTGAGTACGCTGATACCAAATATGTGGGGGGGGGAAACTGTTTTGGCGCACAGCAGGGCTTGGAAAGGAAGTAATAACGTTTTGGAATGCAGACGTTGGTGGGGGCATGTTCCGTTTGCAGTGCCCCAGATGAGCCTAAACAGTGGAAAACCCCCACAAGTGACCCCATTTTGGAAACTGACCCCATAAGGAACTTATATAGATCTGTGGTGAGCACTTTGAACTCCAAGTGTTTCACAAAAGTTTATAATGCCTGGGTGTGAAAAAAAAAATCAATTTTCCACAAAAATGATTTTTAGTCCCAAATTTTTGATTTTTCACAAAGGAAATTGGACCCAAAAAGTTGTTGTCCAATTTGTCCTGAGTACGCTGATACCAAATATGTGGGGGGGGGGAACTGTTTTGGCGCACAGCAGGGCTTTTGGGAAAAGGAAGTAATAACGTTTTGGAATGCAGACGTTGGTGGGGTCATGTTCCGTTTGCAGTGCCCCAGATGAGCCAAACAGTGGAAACCCCCACAAGTGACCCCTTTTGGAAACTAGACCCCTTAAGGAGCTTATCTAGATGTGTGGTGAGCACTTTGAACCCCTGTGCTTCACAGAAATTTATAAACGCAGAGCCGTGAAAAATGAAAAAATCATTTTTTTTCTCAAAAATGATTTTTTTAGCCAGCTATTTTTTATTTTCCCAAGGGTAATCGGAGAAATTTAGAACCCAAAATTGGTGTGCAATTTGTCCTGAGTACGCCTGATACCCCATATGTTGGGGTAAACCACTGTTTGGGGCGCACGGCAGGGCTCGGAAGGGAGGGAGCGCCATTTGACTTTTTGAACGCCACATCGTGTTTGGAGACCCCCTGATGTGCCTAAATAGTGGAAATCCCTCAATTCTAGCTCAACCCTAATCCCAACACACCCCTAACCCTAATCCCAACCCTAATCCTAACCTAAATCCAACCCTAATTCCAACCCTAATTGTAACCCTAACCTTAATTTAACCTTTTAAATTTTAACCCTAACCCTAATTGTAACCCTAACCTAATTCTAACCCTAATTATAACCTAACCTAAGGCTAGGTTCATTTTGCGTTTTCCAGCCCGTTCAACACAATAGCGTTGACGGGCTGGTAATGGTATAGCATAACGCGGGTCGCATTATGCTATACCGCTAGCGCAGAGGAATCAGCAGATGATTCATCTGCGCTAGCGGTGACGGAGCCCAAACGCTTGCAGCCCGCGTCCGAGGCTCCGTCATTGAATGATGGGGAAAGTCGCAAACGCATGCCGCTTTACGGCAGCGCGCGATGCGCCCTCAAATGGTGTGAAAGGCAGCGTTAACCGACTGCGTTACACCGCGTTATACCGCGGTGTAACGCAGTCCGTCTAACGGACTGCCATAACGCAGTATGAACCCAGCTAACCCTATACGCTAATTATAACCCTTACCCTAAGGCTGCTTTCACACTTCCGGCGGGCGCCTGTCGGCGCCCCCGGCATTTGCCGTGCGTCGCATCAGGAAAACCTGATCGCCGCCGGCGGCCGCATGCGTTTTTTTTTGCCGGATGGTTTCTGATGCCTGGAGGACATCAGAAACCATCCGGCAAAAACAAAAAACGTTACATGCAGCGTTTTGTCCGGCATCCGGCGCTAATGCAAGTCAATGCAAAAAAAAACGCATTGCGGCGTATCAGATTTTCTGATGCGGCGGCGCGGCTAAATGCCGGGGGCGCCGTAAGGCGCACACCGGATGTGTGAAACCAGCCTAAATGCTAAACCCTAACCCTAATTATAAACCTTAACCCTAATTATAACCCTAACCCTAAGTATAACCCAAACCCCAACAAGAAAAATGAAAATAAATATAATTTCTACTTTTTATTATATGTCCCTAACTAAGGGGTGATAAATGGGGGGTTATGTACTGTTTTTTTTATTTTGATCACTGTGATAGTTTATCATAGTGATCAAATGTACTTTTTAGGAATGAATGAAAAAAAATTTGAATCTGCCGCCAAAGCACTGCGCATGCCGCCCGCCATTTTTTTTTTGCAGGGAGAAGAAGCCGGGATCCTGGGGCCTGCGGGAGGACGGAGGACACCGGTTAAGTATATGGGGGGGCGATCGGGGGACGGGGGACCCTCATTTTCTCCCCTCTGATGTGCGATCACATCAGAGGGGAGAGAAATCTTTTTTTTTTTTTTTTTTTGCGATGCGGCTATGCTTGCATAGCCGCGATCGCAACACCGGGATCGGTGAATACCGACCCGAATCATGTTCTCTGGGGTCTCGGCTACCCCCGGTAGCCGAGACCCCAGAGAATTATTGCCCATCCCCCCACCAGCACAGCGGCACATAGCGGCGGGCGCACTGGGCATGCGCCCGCCATTGTCTTAACGGCGCGGGCACCGGGGACACCGGAGGGCCCGGGGGCCACATGGATCTTATTGGGGGACACATGGGGGTCCTGGGGACCCTTTTTCTCTGTCCTCTGATGTCCGATGACATCAGAGGACAGAGAAATTAAATGGCACAACTTTTTTTTTTTTTTTTTTTTTGCGGTCGCGTTATAGGGTTAATAACGGCGATCGCAAACATCGGTGTCGGTAAAAACCGACAAAACCGTTCTTCTCTGGGGTCTCGGCTACCCCCGGTAGCCGAGACCCCGGAGAAAATGCGCCTCTGGGGGGCGCTATTCAACTTTTTCCACAGCGCCGTTAATTAACGGCGATGTGGTTTTAAGTACCCTTAATGACCGCCGTTAAAAGGCGTATCGGCGGT
The DNA here is from genome assembly GCA_033576555.1 of Oophaga sylvatica. NCBI lineage: Eukaryota > Metazoa > Chordata > Amphibia > Anura > Dendrobatidae > Oophaga > Oophaga sylvatica. The sequence goes on along the minus strand of JARQOD010000005.1, from coordinate 151,166,068 downwards.
CGTTAAGGGGCTAAGGAACTTTATCTGTACCTGTAAGATAATGCAGTCAATGATGTACGAATCATAAATATCATCAGCATCCTCACGACTCACGGTTATATTTATGACAGACATAATAAAATACACAGACTGATGCCAACTGTAACTTCACAAACCATATATGAAATGTCCAGCATCTAAAACTGGTAATAATGTGCAATAATTAAATTATTACATCTAGAAAGTGCTTCATGCATACTGCAATAGGTTGTTATAACCTGCAAGTGCTGGTGAAACAACCACAACAGATATAAATTAATAATGGTATATAGGTTCACAGTGCTAGTTACTCATGGAAACATTCGATCTAATACGTACCTCAATAAAGGCAGCGTCAACCATCATGCTTTTTAGTCTTGTAGATTGTTAAAGAGGGAACGTGCTTTTTTGGTTGCTCATAGGTGGAGTATTATATCAGTAAATATACTGCTGTCGTATTTTTGGCGTCCCTAGGGCAGAATAACGCTGCGTAAGGTCACATTTTATAGAGTATATAATAGACAACACGCTACCATACCCTACGTGTGACAGTAGGAGGTAGTGTTGACGGATAAAGCCTTGCGCAACCAGACATGCTTTTACCCTCTTCAAACACTGTACAAGCAAAACGTACAGTATACATTGCCATTACCATCAGAGGCTGTCCACTGTCTGATACAGACATAGAATATACCTTTGCTATCGGTAGCCTTTGTTTCACCTACACTTGCAGGCACACACTTAAATGTGACAATGCATTATGTTTTTGCATTTATGTTTTTTTTAAATGGGTTATTTTTTATCGTACATTATTGCGTCATACATTGATGAGTCCATGCTGGACATGTCATACATGCTGTCCAAAGTAACAATTTTTCTTAACTGAAATAATTGAATGTGTGTGACTGTCACATATAAATTGCAATGATGATGATGAGTGACGATTACAAAATCATTGTCTTCAACTATGTTATGGTTTAACATAGCGTTCCTTACGCATTATTACTAAATCAAAAAGGACTTTTATATAACACTATATTTTGTAAACTAATTTTGGGGTGGTGGTTGTTCCATTTCTTTTTGCCATGTGCTTATATGCGTTTATATTTGCAGGGTGGTTTATTTTTATTCTTGGAATTAGGAAGTTGTGTATCTTCGTACCGTGTTAGCCAGTAGATATAAAAATATTTAGACTTGAGAGTCCTCAGTGGGTGATACCTTTTAATGGCTAACTGAAAATGTAACAAATTGCAAGCTTTCGAGACTTACATCAGGTCTCTTCATCAGCAAAGACTAAAACAAAAACTGAAGAATCACATATTTATATACACAACAGGACACAGGAATAGTGCAATAGGTAAGACAAGTGACGTGAAGCAGAACTGTCATTATGGGCAGAGGGATAACATAAATATTGGAACAGTTCATAGATAAGGAGAGAAAGTTTTATTGCCCTCAATTGGGGTCTGGTGTTGTGTTTTGATGCCCATAGAAGGTCAGAGACGCAGATTCCTAATTGATAAAGAATGACATGAATCCGTTGTGATATATTATTCCAGCACTAAGAGTGTCAAAGGCATCATGAGCTTATATTCCCAAACCTTTCTATCTTTCTCAGATTTGAAGTTATTTTAATACCAGTAATTTCCATATCCATCATGCTATGACCGGGCATACAAAAGTGTTTTGCACAGGTAAAATCCATTCCTTTTTCTCTTATTGTGTGGCGATGAGATTTCATCCTTGTTATCAGTTTTTGCCCGGTCTCCCCACCTACAGACCCCAGTTGACATTTAGTACATATAATTAGGTACACCACATTTTATGTGATGCAGCTGAAAGTACCTGGGATCTTGTAGTCCGATGGGACTTGGGGATCTTTATCTTGTCCGTGGTCATTATAGATGCACAGGTTTTACATTTTCTTCTCGTTGCAAGGAAAGGTTCTGCAGCTGTTGGGGAGAACAGGGAGCTTCTGACAATGATGCTTCTTAGATTTGGGGGCTGCCTAAAACACAGTAGTGGGGGGTCTGGAAATATGGATTTTAATCGGGCATCTTTTTGTAGTAAGGTGTAGTTTCCGTGTAGCTCCCTTAGCACCTCCAGATTTGGATTGTAGGTGACCACTAAGGCACCCGGTTTATTTTCTTCTTTAGCTCTGTAATGTACAGGTGATTCCTTGATATTCTGGTGGCTCTTGAAATTTGGTTTTCAATTGTTCTTGGATGGTAGCCCTGGTTCAAAAAGTCTTTCTGATTCGACCCCCCCTACTGTGTTTTAGGCAGCCCCAAATCTAAGAAGCATCATGTCAGAAGCTCCCTGTCCTCCCCAACAGCTGTAGGAACCTTTCCTTGTAACCAGAAGAAATGTAAAACCTGTGCATCTATAATGACCACGGACAAGATAAATACCCCCAAAATTCCCATCAGACTACAAGTTCCAGGTACTTTCAGCTGCATCACATCTAATGTGGTGTACCTAATTATATGTACTAAATGTCCAACTGAGGGTCTGTATGTGGGGGAGACCGGGCAAAAACTGAGAACAGGGATGAATTCTCATCTCAATAAGAGAAAAAAGAATGGATTTACCTGTGGCAAAACACTTTTGTATGCCCGGTCATAGCATGATGGATATGAATTAATGGTATTAAAAAATCTAACTTCAAATCTGAGAAAGATAGAAAGGGGTTTGGGAATATAAGCTCATGATGACCTTTGACACTCTTAGTGCTGGAATGAATATATCACATGGATTCATGTCATTCTATAACAATTAAGGAATCTGCGTCTCTGACCTTCTTTGGGCATCAAAACACAACACCAGACCCCAATCAGAGGGCATAAAACTTTCTTTCCTTATCTATGAACTGTTCCAATATTTATGTTCATCCCTCTGCCATAATGACAGTTCTGCTTCACGTCACTTGTCTTACTATTGCACTATTCCTGTGTCCTGTTGTGTATATAAATATGTGATTCTTCAGTTTTTGTTTTAGTCTTTGCCTGATGAAGAGACCTGAGTAGTCTCGAAAGCTTGCAATTGTTACCATCTTTTCAGTTAGCCATTAAAAGGTATCAACCACTGAGGACTCTCAAGTCTAAATATTTTTCTATTCTTGGAATTGAAATTCATCATTTTATTGTCCTAGTAAAACTTCATTTATTCTTGTTTGAAGTACATACATTTGCAATGGCCACGAACAAGGCAATAATTCGATATTTTATTTCAAAACCCTCCTTGACCCTGGGCTTCACACCGCCAGTTTGCTGCTCAGAAGTGTTGGATGCACAGTTGAAAACAATCGCTGATGTATTTGTGGGGTTCAGTAACGCCTGCTGTTCCCCTGCTGTGTGAACGGCAAAAAGTCCTGCTGCCTCCACCCTGTTCTCTTCTCATCCCTGGGCTCCAACACCGCCAGTTGTTGCTCGGAAGTGCTGTTAGCATAGTCAACACTTGCTCCGTGTTACTGGGGTTCAGTAATGTCAGCTGTTCCCCTGCTGTGGTGAACGGCAAAAAGTCCTTCTGCCTCCACCCTGTTCTCTTCTCATCCCTGGGCTCCAACACCGCCAGTTGTTGCTCGGAAGTGCTGTTAGCACAGTCAACTTGCTCCTGTGTTACTGGGGTTCAGTAATGTCAGCTGTTCCCCTGCTGTGGAATGGCAAAAAGTCCTGCTGCCTCCACCCTGTTCTCTTCTCATCCCTGGGCTCCAAAACCGCCAGTTGTTGCTCGGAAGTGCTGTTAGCATAGTCAACACTTGCTCCTGTGTTACTGGGGGTTCAGTAATGTCAGCTGTTCCCCTGCTGTGTGAACGGCAAAAAGTCCTTCTGCCTCCACCCTGTTCTCTTCTCATCTCCTGGCTCCAACACCGCCAGTGTTGCTCGGAAGGCTGTTAGCACAGTCAACACTTGCTCCTGTGTTACTGGGGTTCAGTAATGTCAGCTGTTCCCTTGCTGTTGTGAACGGCAAAAAGTCCTGCTGCCTCCACCCTGTCTCTTCTCATCCCTGGGCTCCAACACCGCCAGTTGTTGTCGGAAGTGCGTTTAGCACGTCAACACTTGCTCCTGTGTTACTGGGGTTCAGTAATGTCAGCTGTTCCCCTGCTGTGTGAACGGCAAAAAGTCCTGCTGCCTCCACCCTGTTCTCTTCTCATCCCTGGGCTCCAACACCGCCAGTTGTTGCTCGGAAGTGCTGTTAGCATAGTCAACACTTGCTCCTGTGTTACTGGGGTTCAGTAATGTCAGCTGTTCCCCTGCTGTGTGAACGGCAAAAAGTCCTTCTGCCTCCACCCTGTTCTCTTCTCATCCCTGGGCTCCAACACCGCCAGTTGTTGCTCGGAAGTGCTGTTAGCACAGTCAACACTTGCTCCTGTGTTACTGGGGTTCAGTAATGTCAGCTGTTCCCCTGCTGTGTGAACGGCAAAAAGTCCTGCTGCCTCCACCTGTTCTCTTCACATCCCTGGGCTCCAACACCGCCAGTTGTTGCTCGAAATTGCTGTTAACACAGTCAACACTTGCTCCTGTGTTACTGGGGTTCAGTAATGTCAGCTGTTTCCCTGCTGTGTGAACGGCAAAAAGTCCTGCTGCCTCACCCTGTTCTCTTCTCATCCCTGGGCTCCAACACCG
>JARQOD010000005.1:151095202-151161325 GCA_033576555.1 Oophaga sylvatica | reverse complement strand
AAGGGTAAAGAAAACACAGCCTTGCATACAACACTTCCACTACAGAGAACACAAAAGTTAAGGAGATAAACAATAAGCGAGGAGAAGAAAAACCACAACAGGCACTCTTAGCTTAAGTCTTCTCAGAAACGATCCGCTCTGCTGGTCTGAATGAATGCTTTCATCGGCAACTTCCCCAGCAGACCAGCAGTATATGAAGGAAGCTAATTAACAAAACATCAATCGCAGCTGGGCGAGGCTGGTCAGCCCAGCACTGAGAGAGAAAGAATTAACTCCCTCAGTGCCGAAAAACACCCAGCACCAGAAACTCAGCTGTGCGAAGTCAGGGTGTGCAATCGCGACGATCTCCGCCGCGACACACCCGTGACAGGTATAGTCCTTGGCCATGGTACTGGTCCACGTAGCGGTGGTCAGGTGGACATTGCTACTGACGAAGTTTAGTAGCGCATGTTTAATTTTTCACGCAACATGCTTTTGCAGACCAGGGACGGCTTGCCTGCTGAAATAAAATCGACTTGGCACATTGTATTGTGGGACTGCCAATGCCATTAAGTTCCGGAAACTGTCAGTCTCCACCAGCCTGAATGACAGCATCTCAAGGGACAGGAGTTTTGCAATGCCAGCATTCAGAGCCTGTGCTCTTGGATGGTTTGCCGAGTATGGCCGTCTTTTATCCCATGCCTGTGGTACCGATGGCTGTTTTGTGGCCTGGGTGTGTGAGGATGACAGGGAACTTGCTGCTGTGGGTGGAATAACACTTTGTCTCTGGACAACATTGACCGAGGTTCTTCCATGGCGATCCTGTGAGAAAGCCGAACCAGCTGTGTGTCAGCTGGAGGAAGAGGCTCCGACACGACCTGAAGATGTAGGTGCTGCTGTAGGTGGGCCTACATCTCCAGTGTGTCTTTGTAACTCAACTACGTGCTTTGTACCCACATGTTTGCACATATTTCCCACGTCTTCCGACAAGCCTACAACCTGCAATGATCATCAGTCTACTGAACCACCACACGATCAGCTCTTCCCTCTCCTAGTGTATCCTCAACCACCCCTGTAGATTGTGAGCCCTCGCGGGCTGGGTCCTCTCTCCTTCTGTACTTGTGTGTGCCTTGTATTGCTCATGTTTACTGTAATTGTCTATATTTGCCCCTCTTCACATGTAAAGCGCCATGGAATAAATGGCGCTATTAAAATCTTTAATAAAATAATATTACTGGTATTGACGTTACTGACACTTTTACCTGTTTTTACTTTTAGATTACACAGCTTGCATTTCACATAGCAAATATCATCTTCAAGTGTGTTAAAAAGGAACCACGCAGTGCAAGTCCTGGGAGCGCCCGTTTTGACTTTTGGAAGAGAACTGCTCCGAACAGGTTCCAAACTGGAGGCTACAGTCAACCGAGTCTGCAGCCTAACTCTCCCTCCTGTTTGTACCGTTGGGGCAATCTCTTCCTCAGAGCTACTCCCACCACCTTCCTGTTCCTCACGCCATGTTAGGACTTGGACCTCATCATCTCCACTACCCTCTTCCAAAACCTGCTGCTGTTTGGTGGTCTGGCCAGCACCAAGCTCAACAGAAACTGGCACCTGAGTCTCATCATCATCAGATGCGTTTCTGCGGTGTGCTGAGCATCGGCACTGGCTCACCCGCCTCTTCAGATTCTGAGAGACACAGCTGTTGCGCATCAATGCATACTCCCTATTCTTCACATTCCAGAATGCTGCTTGGCTGGGCCCATGTTTGCAAGCCAACAGATTCTGAGAACAGAAGCAGAGACTCAGCTGGATCCCGTACAGAACTGTCTGACTGCCTGGGCAATTTGGCAGGCGGTGAAGAGACAGATTGTTGCTCAACAGTGCTGTGTTCCTGAGAGGAGGTGGAAGCAATTGAAGTCGATGCATTGGCTGCCATCCAAGCAACAACGGCTTCAATTTGTTCTTCCCGCAGCAGGGGGGTACGCCGACCTCCTACTAAAGTGAACATAAAGGAACGCTCGGGAGTGCTGTTAGCACAGTCAACACTTGCTCCTGTGTTACTGGGGTTCAGTAATGTCAGCTGTTCCCCTGCTGTGTGTACGCCAAAAAGTCATGCTGCCTCCACCCTGTACTCCTCTCATCCCTGGGCTCCAACACCGCCAGTTGTTGCTCGGAAGTAATTGGCACGGGTACTGACTGGTTACAGCACGACAGCTGTTTACTGGCAGTGTCAACGTTAATTAGCCTCCAATAAGTTGTCCTGTCGTGTTGCATTCGGGTTAGCCGACTCTATGGTGCCTGCAGTTTAGGTGATTCATATGTGTGCTGTGGGATATCTAAATAAAGTCTGTTTCCGTTGTGACAATAGGACAAGCACCCACTGTAGGACTGTGTGATTCGGTAACTGCAGACAGCTTGCGGCCTGTCAATTTACATTTTCATGGGTGCCTTATGGTACCTGTCCGGGTTCCAGTACCGTCAGCTGGTTCTCCGCGTGCCTTTGGCCTCGGTGCCTCCATGTCGGTATCCGAGTTCCAGCAACGTCTGCTGGTCCTTGGTAGTGCTTTTGAGCACAGGTACCTCCTGCTTAGTAACCGTGTCCCAGTAACGTCAGCTGGTCCTCGTTGTGCCATTGGCTCTTTTCCTTCTGCTGCCCCTCCGGGTTCCAGTACAGTCAGCTGGTCCTCGTTACTTGCATTGGCTCTTGTACCTTCTGCTACCCGTCCGGGTTCCAGTACCGTCAACTGGTTCTCGGAAGTTAGACAACCATAAAGACCACCCCGAAGAAGATGACAACCCCAAGGACGACGAGCATCAAGCCAACCAGCCTGAACACCATCACAAAGAGGAAATAAAAGATTACCCAGAAGAAGATCACCAACAGGGCAAAGAAGGTTAAGACAAACTACAAGATACAGAACAAGAGACAGAAGAACAATAAGCAGAAGATCAAAAAGCATAAGAACATGAAAAATAAGACCAAAATGAAGAGAAAAATATATGCTGTAAATTAGAAGCAGAAGAAGACTAAGCAGTGTATGGGGGTGAGTCCGTTCCTCCTCGTGGTGCCCCTGGAAAATGCCTGCTGCTGCAGGCTAAACTGAACACGGACAAATACTGTTGTAATTTAAATCTTTTGTGACAGCAAGAACGGAAGGAAGAAAAATTCATACTTTTACAGATTACAAGTACAGGAATCTCTGTCACAAATAAGAATATGATGAAGAAGATGAAGAGGAAGAAGATGAAGAAGTAGAATATGAAGAAGAATAATAGTTTAATAAGAACAATATGAGTAATGTTAACAAAAAGATGAATAACAAGAAGTTTAAGAAGAAGATAAAGAAGGTGAAGATGAAGAATAATTAGATGACAAAGATGATGCTGCTGAAGATTATGAAGGTGAAAGTGTGGCAAAAGTTAAAAAGGTCAAGAGCATGGAAGTTGTGAAACATACATATTTGCCAAAATAGAAAAAAAAAGGTTAACAACATTGTCAATTTCTTCGTCAATCCGAACGTCTTTAAAAAAAAAAATTATTAATGCTATTCCATTGGATTGGGTTAAACATCTATGCCTTTAATGTCTCCTCAACCTCCCCCAATACATTCTACATTACTCTTTGTTGTTTTCCTTCATGTACAATTATCCAACAAGCCAAGAATGGGTTTTTTTTAATTACGATATTTTGTTCCCATAGACTTACATTGGATTTCTGGTATCGGGTATCGCCGATATTTTGTGGATATCGTCGATACCATTGCGATCCGATATTTTTGGATATCGGAAAGTATCGCTCAACTCTACTGCCCACCATTTTACATATTGGATAAAATATATTTATATTTAAAAAAAAAAAGTCCCCTTCTGCAGGCAGGCACAGGAGGCGATCCGATAGATGCTAATGTGCAGGCACTGGTAGAGCCATCTTAGAGGAGGCATTTTTTTCAGTAGCAAGATGGTACCAGTAGCGCCTGCGCAGTAGCAGCTATTGGATCGCTGATAGCTGCTGTTAAATATTAATTATTGGTTATGGATTTATTCTTATTACACTCAGTTCTGTACCGAGCACATTGCTTTTCTCTGACACTACTTATGTTTTTTCTGCTCATAGTAAATGTCAACCCCATATAGAGAGAACACATGCTTTGTGGGATGTATATAACATGACCCACAGGAAGAAGGGGGCGCTCTTCTTCACTCTCTTCAGACACTCAAGGGACACTTAACTCTGACACTAATTTGAATGGACATCTGTTTTGTAAGTTAACCTAACTACGTGTTGCTTCCCAAGATGCTTTTGACAGAGACAGATGCCGTTTTACCATTCAGGATCCAAGGAAAAAAGCATACAAACTTTGCTATGGACAAAAGGACAATCTCTTTGTAGCTATTTCAACCATTTTATGTTCTGCTGCAATGATATTTTTGGTGGACAGTCCAATAAACCACTACATTTTTTTAAAAGAAACATTGTGACATTTTTTTTAGAGTATCACATCTGGTAACTAGTCCTGGAAAAAAATGTACTAAAATAAGTATTTTTAACAGCTGCTACTGCACAGGCGCAGCTAACACCATTTTTAAAGAGATTTTTATTTTATTGAATTTATGGATATCTTCAAAGAAAAGGATTAAATACACATTATAGATGTGATCATGCTGCAGCGCAGGCACCACCTCCGGCACTTGCCTGCAGAAGGGTTTTTTTTTTTTTTCAATATATAATATTCATTATGTAAAAAGCGAGCAGATCACTGAGGGGTCAGTGACCTGTCAGAAGTCATACTGGTGAATACCTAAGCACAGCACCACATGAAGACCCCCCACAGACCCGCCCCGAAGCACAAGCGTATCATGAACTCAAAACTGAAAATAAAGATTAAACACCAACCACAAGATATATTTCATCAACCCAGGTGTATCATTGTAATAAGTATAACGATGTCAACCTGCCACTGCCTGTAGGTTACTCTGCAAAATCCTGCTAATAGGTTCCCTTTAATTAAGCTTTATTGATGAGCAAGCACTAAAAATCTCGGGTGTTTGTTGCTCGGGTCGAGCAAATTGGAATACTTGGGTGCTCGGACAGAACAACGAGCCCAATGTAAGTCTATGGGAGACCCGAGCATTTTTACAGCGATCCCCCATGGGGGTTCTTTTAAGGTCTGAAAATGATGGAAATACTGCTCAAATGACACAGGAACATGATGGGGATCGCCCCTGGAAGATTTCTGACTTCTAGGTCACAGCTCTAAACAATGTTGTCAGAGTTTTACGCACATTTTACAGGCGCACCAAAAATCCTACAAAAACGAAACCAAAATTGATTTTGCTTGGAAATATGTTAAGGAACATCCTTTCCAGGTATATGACTTTTATCTAAGCCAAAATATCCCCCAAAAAAATGTTCCTCCAAAACTTGGACTATGCTCACACACAGCGTTTTTGAGCCTTTTTTTGCAACTTTAGCATTGCTTTCAATCAATACAAATGCATTCATTGAGAAATGTCATTGTAATATTTAACAATCCTAGCTGGCCATGTGGTGTGTGACACATAAGCAGACATATCTTGCTTCATTTATGAAGGAGGGACTCTTAGAGTCACAGCGCCTATTTTTACAGGGGCATCAGGCAGCATTAATCTTTTTAAAGGGCCGTTATTAAACAGTGGGTCTCCTATGCTGTTATTGTCTATGCAGTGAGTGGATGGGCTGCCAAGAATTATGATGCACCCCAATACCCCTTTCACGAGAGGTACAGGAGGGCTTCCTTAAAAATTGTTGCATTGAATGAAAGGCCTGCCCTGCCCCAAAGTTACATGCACCCCAATCAGCTTTTCAAGCCACGTACTGGAAGGGCACAGGAAAATCCACTTTCCATTATTCATTTTGTACTGCCATACTGTTTTCTTATGCATTGACTGCAAGGCCTGCCCTGCTACCAAGTCATATGGACCGCAATAAGCCTTTGAACCCACATACTGGATGGGCACAGGAAAATCCACATCACATTTTTCCTTTCATACTGCCAAACTCTTTTCTTATGCAAGACCTGCACTGCTGACAAATCAAATGCACCGCAACAAACCTTTGAACCTAGGTACTATATGGGCAAAGGAAAATCCACTTCACATTATTCATTTTGTACTCCCATACTGTTTTCTTATGCATTGACTGCAAGGCCTGCCCTGCTGCCAAGTCATATGCATCCCAAAAAGCCTTTGAACCCAGGTACTGCATGTGCACAGGAAAATCCATTTCACATTATTCATTTTGTACTCCCATACTCTATTCTTATGCATTCACTGCAAGTCCTGCCCTGCTACCAAGTCATATGCACCCCAATAACCCCAATACCTCCTTGAAAAAAACATGGAGGAGGGATTCTTAAAAAAATGTACCATTAAAAAGGAGCACACCTAGACTTGTAATGCCCATATACTAAGTGTATTGGGCTGTCAAACATTTTTCCCTGCGGGGTACATCTCAACCATTTCCATAACAAGTATTTACGCCCAGCAAAACCACCCACCCTTGTTAGGAATTCCAAGCTGGCTGTAGCAGCATGAAACACATTAACGCTGGTGATCTAGTGGCATCGGATGATGAGACATAGAGGAATGCCTCATTAAAAACTATTCCCAATTTAAATGATTGGGTCTCTTAGACTTGTAATGCCCCATACACTAAGTGTATTCAGCTGACAAACATTTTCCCCTGTGGGGTACACCTCAAACTTTTTATGAACAAGCATTTTACGCTCAGCATAACCACCAACCCTTGTTAATAATTCGACACTGGCTGTAGCAGCATGGAACATGTTAACCCTGGTGACCTTGTGTCGGTGGATGATGACACGTGGAGGAAGGCCTGATTAAAAACTATGCCCAATTTAAAGTAGCGGGTCTCCTAGACTTGTAATGCCCATACACTCGCTGGCAAACATTTCCCCTGGAGGTAGATATAAACATAGTGCGTAAAATTTTTTTTTTAAGGGCATCATAAGCATCTTGCAAAACTGTAACGTGGTTTCTTACACTGTTGCTGCTGGGAAGGTGCAGGTTTTAAGTAAAAAAATGGGGGACGAATCGTTGAATGAAGTGATCAGGAAAAAGGGCACGGTGATGATGACAGGAATGGAAAAGTACATGATTAATAACAACAGTGGCTATGGAAGGTATGAGAGGTAGGATACAGTCTACAATGATTCGTCGTTTAGCCACTATCAATTACCAGAATCAGTTTCATGCCCGTCAGAATATTTGTATAACAGATGCGCGTGTGAGACTCGGCATAAGAAATGCTCATCCAAAATACAGTATGTTGCCAAACATGCACATGTCTGTATAAAGGGCAAAGAGCAACACGTTTGTGAGATACTGAATTAGAGAAAGCAGATCAGTGTCGGAGGAAAACCAAACAAACTGATGGATGCTCGTGAAAATGCTAAGTTTAAAGAGCAGTGCACCGTTCGTAACTATAAAAACACCCGTGGCACAAGCTTCTTCATCTTCACCCATACATATTTCCAATAAGATCCAAATGTCCCAGTCAAAAATTATTTGTCATAGTGTAATGAACACTGTTAAAGGAATGCCACTAAATTAACATAAACACAACCCTTAAAAACACCAGATTTCCTCTTTACAAGATATGGACGATGAAGGTATTGATGACGACTTTAAAATTTACCACATCCACACCAAGAAGATGAAGAACACAGCTGCAAAAAATGTTCAAAAAATCATTTGCTCTAGGGCTTAGTTACCCTCTTACTAAAGTGGTACCGAATGATGCATAGACAGCTCTCATGTCTACTCAGCGTGAGATGCTTGAAAGATGATGTATTCAGATTTGTCCATGTCCACTTTTGAAAGCGAGCAGAAAAGAAGGATGTTATAGCGGGAAGACGTTTGATTTTGGTCAGTAAGGAGGTGAAGTCAGGTACGTAGATCTGTGAGTCATCGGCGTAGTGATGATATTGCAAACCATGCCATTACATCAGCTATCCAGGCCGAAGGTGTAGATGGAGAAGAGTAGGGGTCCTAATAGAAAGCCTTGGGGAACACCAAAAGACAGTTGAGGAGGTGATGTGGAAGAGGAATACAATGAATGTCCCACTAATAGTCTTGTTTATTTTAAAAGACTCTGCCAATAACACCAAAAAGCCCATTTGCACCACGGCTGTGCTCGCATCAGCATGGGTAGCAAAACTACCAGCCTTACCACCACCAGCATGATCAGGCACATGGTAGAAAAGTACTCGACTTTGTTGGTTGAGCAAAGGCTCCATGAATAGTGTCTGCGGGTGATACCACTGCATTTTCCGCTGTTGTGCATGCAAGCCAATCCCCTGTCCATGGTGCATGCAAAGATGCCTCCTGCCCTGCATCTGTAGTTGCACACAAACTCAACTAGCACCATTAACAATCACGTCCACGTCCTTCTCCCAATGCAGAGTTCAGTTGCCCATACCCCAGTCCTTGTAAAGCAAGCGGAAATACGAAGCCAATGCCACAGTACTAAATTCCCACATTTCTCATGGAAATGTTGCATTTTAGGCTCTTGGAAGATGGATGCTTGCCGTAACCTTATGGAGGTGACGGTAACAAGGTACTCGGTCCCCACCCGCCACTATTTCTCCCAGTCTGCCGTCACAACATTACACAAGCAAGCACGTGTGTCGACCCGCCACCACAATTGTGGGTTACCAGGGCAATGGGGTACTCAGAGCCGAGCCCATGGAAGTCTATGGGGATTCTTGTCACAGGTAGCTGTGGCTCGGTCTGTGGCCCGGGCGGTCTGGCGTAAGTTGGGGATATATTTACAGGGGATAGTTTATGTACAGTTCGTGACGCCACCTGTAGTATTCTGGTAATTAGTACCAGCGCTGCTGTAGATCTCTGAGGGGATGGTGATGCAGCTAGATGTCGGGTCCCTACAGGTGGGACTGATCCCTCAAAGTCTATGTGAGTAGTGAAGTCGAGTGCAGATAAAGAACACAGCCTCACACGGTCAGCGTCTTTCCATACCTTTACTTGCAAGATGTTAAGGCAGGTCCCAGGGAGGCTGATCCAAGGAGAGTGTATCTTGAGACGGCAGCTGGACAAGTTAGGGGCCTCCTTTATCTCCAATATGACGAGTGCAACTAGCATGAAGCGTAGTTCCCTCAATTCTCCAGCTTATCCAAAGCTGTACCTGCCCAGTCAGCTTAGTGTTAGGGGCCTTCCTATGAAGGAGCTGAATTCTTATGTGGTCCTGCAGAACGCTAAAGTCTTCACTCCCCCTGACCCCAGTTACGTACTGACTATAAGGGGCTTGTCTGCCGCGACCTAGGGTCCGGTAGATTCCTGGTTTTCCTGTCACCGTGCCTGAAACAACAGTAACTCTTCGGTCCCCAGTGACCGGTAGAAACGTGCTGGACTTCTGCAATCCTGTAGCACTAATCTTATAATCCACTTGCCTTTCGCCTTGTCCACGCTGGTAACATAAGCACTCTTACTAGCCCAGGGTCGAGCAGTCACTTCTTTCCTTTTCCTTCCAATGAAGTTAGCCACGGATGCTCAGTTATCACAGGCAGGAGCACGTCTCTGTACCTGATACCGTCCTCTAGACAGGAATGCTGATGACTTTCCGTGCTATTACTTCTCCTTTCTTCAGTGGGTGCTGAGAGGGTGATACAGCTCTGACCAGACTAAGGTGTATTCCAAACACCTATACCAGACTCCACTAAATGAACTGGGATGAAGCAGGCTAGACTCTTTCCTCCCTCCAAACGTCTTCTCACAGATGTCTAAGCTCTACTCCACACGTCCTCACTGTCCAAAGACAGGAACTAGACTCCTCACTCTAACACTTACTACCTTGACCACTCCTCTAGAGTACACTTCACTACCCTAGGGGTGTGTCTAATGTGTGTAGAGTGAATGCATATTGAGCATTAAGCCGCCGTCTCGCCATACACTCTCCAGGGTACTGCGTGTGCCTACCACCAGGGCTACACATTCCCCCATGGTAAACGACAGCACTCCCGGGCTGTGAAATACAAAAGACATTTTGTTTATGCAATAACATTTAACAATAACATCTTCCCATCCGGGAGGTAAGAATACTTTGAACGTTACAAACTTTAATACAAAAATACAAATAGTATCAAATAGCATTCAATAAATAAATATACAAGATACTTGTGAAGGACCCGCACCAAACCTTCAACGTGGGTCCTGGGTGGGCTGCAGGACGTCCGATTGCAGACCTCACTCAGTGCCACACCACACGGGTTTTGTTTTTCAGAGGTAGTTATGGATGGTTTTTGTAAAACCAAGATAGGGCACCGAAGCGCAACTATGTACAAGAAAGTTCTAGGTTAGCATAGTCCTTAACCTCAAAAGTCCATTTGTTAAACGAAGACATATCACATTAAATCACATTATCAAAGTGCAACTGCTTTTCATCTATCAATTACCATTTATCATTTACCCAGCCGGGCATTCTATAATTAGAAATATGTATTCACTATTTTTAATCTGTGCAAAACTTTTTCAAAAAACATTTTAAACTTTTTGCTATAGTACTGATGGTAGACCCGATATGGATCTCACCAACCCTTTACTATTTATTCATTTTCTGCAAATACTTTTTCCACTACATTTTCCACCCCGGGGGCTGGAACGATGCAATGAGCCCTTGATCCCAAGACCAGCAAATCATGTGCTGCGATCAGGGTCTGGGTCGCGACAGTTCTGGTGCGAACCTCCAGGGGCGCAACTGGTACAGTCTCTCCACATGACACCGATTGCGTCTCAATTACTGTTAGCGATATGGACCGCGTTAGAGATTGCGATCGAGACTGTGTCGCACGTTGCGATGAAGAGGTGACTTTAATTCGTGATGCACTCTGGGTCGCTAGTTGCGATGACTTTGAAGGGGGCGATGCTGGGGCACGGCCGGACGCTGCTTGAGCTGGAAACGGGGACGCTGCGGTAATGGTGACGGTACCTGCGTCTGGGACGGGGTCGCGGACGATGGCGACGTTCAGGGCATACCACCCCTTCATTCCCCAATGCCGCGTATAGGTGACTACATCTCCGTTCACTAAGTCCCTCCCGGGATGACCTTGCGGCAGGTGAGATTCCACGTCACGCCTGCTGACGAAGACCCCTGGGTAGAGGCCCGGTTCACGGATAAAGCCCCAGCCCTTCCGGAGCTGGAACTCAGTCACACACCCCCGCCGCCGCGGTTCCCGTAAGGTACCTTTGTCGCGACGGACAGTCTCCTTGTCGGCAATCAGCTCGGCATACTGCCGCTGGCGGTTCTTCTGGATTTCCCGCTCTTCCTCCTGCTGGCGCCTCTTCGTCTCCTCACGACTCTGCCATTCTTGCTCCCACTGGGCGGTGTAGGCGACGTCATCCAGGCGCGCCATTTCGTCCCAGTCCACATCTGGTAGTGACGGACAGGACCCCTCCGGTGTCCCTGCCGGGGACCGATAATCTGCTGCGGCCTCTTGGCCGGGCGGGCGTTCCGGGATTGGCTGTACCTCCTCAACCTCCTCCGCATCCACCGCTTCACCAGTGGGATCGGGAACGGTACTTTCGGGGGCAGCCTCCGGTTGCTCCTTCGCCTTGGGCAGCAGACTTTTCGGTTTTTGGAATCGTGGGGGTTCGTTGAGGGGAGAGGACGCCGTGTTCGTCATTTGCCACTTCAGCAGGTTACATCGGCGTCTCTCTATCTCCTCCAGTCCAGGTTGGAACATTTTCTTTAGGCGTGAGTTCTCCTCCGAACCTCTAACAACGCCTGTTGCAGGTGCAGGATCGCATAAGTCTCCGATGCCGATGGCAGCTTGGCGGGGGCACGGGGCCTGCCTTCCTCCGCTGCCCGCTCGGCTGCACACGTCCGGCCTCCATCATGTTCCAGAAGATTCTTTCTTTCTGCGGAGACATCCGGTCTCTTCCGTGGAGGTGGGGTTTGCGTCTCCTCCTCCTCGCAGGGAAGGTGAAGAGGAGGCGGACCTCCTTTGCTGTAGGGCAGGACCGCATGTTATAGTAGCACTTTGAGAGGGCAGGCATTTTCTTCGCGCCACTGGGGGTAGGGTACGCCCACCTTCTTCTCCAGCGCCTGAGGGCGCGAATATGGCGACAAAAATGGCGATTTTGGCGCCAAAAGTGCAAACAGTCCTTTTTTTTACAAAAACAAGTCCTTTGGCACGCAGGGCTCGCAATTTCGCGAGTTTCGTATCCTGTTCGTGACGCCAAGTAGTTGTGTCGACCCGCCACCACAATTGTGGGTTACCAGGGCAATGGGGTACTCAGAGCCGAGCCCATGGAAGTCTATGGGGATTCTTGTCACAGGTAGCTGTGGCTCGGTCTGTGGCCCGGGCGGTCTGGCGTAAGTTGGGGATATATTTACAGGGGATAGTTTATGTACAGTTCGTGACGCCACCTGTAGTATTCTGGTAATTAGTACCAGCGCTGCTGTAGATCTCTGAGGGGATGGTGATGCAGCTAGATGTCGGGTCCCCTACAGGTGGGACTGATCCCTCAAAGTCTATGTGAGTAGTGAAGTCGAGTGCAGATAAAGAACACAGCCTCACACGGTCAGCGTCTTTCCATACCTTTACTTGCAAGATGTTAAGGCAGGTCCCAGGGAGGCTGATCCAAGGAGAGTGTATCTTGAGACGGCAGCTGGACAAGTTAGGGGCCTCCTTTATCTCCAATATGACGAGTGCAACTAGCATGAAGCGTAGTTCCCTCAATTCTCCAGCTTATCCAAAGCTGTACCTGCCCAGTCAGCTTAGTGTTAGGGGCCTTCCTATGAAGGAGCTGAATTCTTATGTGGTCCTGCAGAACGCTAAAGTCTTCACTCCCCCTGACCCCAGTTACGTACTGACTATAAGGGGCTTGTCTGCCGCGACCTAGGGTCCGGTAGATTCCTGGTTTTCCTGTCACCGTGCCTGAAACAACAGTAACTCTTCGGTCCCCAGTGACCGGTAGAAACGTGCTGGACTTCTGCAATCCTGTAGCACTAATCTTATAATCCACTTGCCTTTCGCCTTGTCCACGCTGGTAACATAAGCACTCTTACTAGCCCAGGGTCGAGCAGTCACTTCTTTCCTTTTCCTTCCAATGAAGTTAGCCACGGATGCTCAGTTATCACAGGCAGGAGCACGTCTCTGTACCTGATACCGTCCTCTAGACAGGAATGCTGATGACTTTCCGTGCTATTACTTCTCCTTTCTTCAGTGGGTGCTGAGAGGGTGATACAGCTCTGACCAGACTAAGGTGTATTCCAAACACCTATACCAGACTCCACTAAATGAACTGGGATGAAGCAGGCTAGACTCTTTCCTCCCTCCAAACGTCTTCTCACAGATGTCTAAGCTCTACTCCACACGTCCTCACTGTCCAAAGACAGGAACTAGACTCCTCACTCTAACACTTACTACCTTGACCACTCCTCTAGAGTACACTTCACTACCCTAGGGGTGTGTCTAATGTGTGTAGAGTGAATGCATATTGAGCATTAAGCCGCCGTCTCGCCATACACTCTCCAGGGTACTGCGTGTGCCTACCACCAGGGCTACACACACGTGTCCCACAACATTACCCGGACCCTCAACAATGCTGTTAAAGGGAAAGTGCACCTAACCATGGACACGTGGCACGTGCTTGTGGGAGTGACTGTACATCTCGCTGATGGCACACTGGGATACCGTTGAAGAAGTCATGACCCATTGGGAGATGATATCACAGCTGTATGGAGGAGACAGGTTCTGGAAGGCTTTTTATGTCATAGTTAGGGTTTTGAACTGTAGCCTATGGGCAATAGGAAGGCAGTGAAGGGCCTGGCAGAGAAGAGAGGCTAGGGAATAATGGAGGGACAGTTGAATTACTCTGGCAGCAGAGTTTAGGATAGATTTGAGTGGTGTAAGAGTGCTAGAGGGAAGACCAGACAGTAGAAAGTTGCACTAGTCGAAGCGGGAGATCATGAGGGCATGCACAAACATTTTTGTAAGTATCTTGAAATGTACGGATCCATGAAATGTGTTTGAGTTGTAGTGGGCCAGAGTAGGCAAGGCTTGGATATGTAGCTTGAAAGAGAGTGCAGAGTCGAGGATCACCCCGAGGCCACGATCATGCGCGACTATTTGTGATGGTGTGCCGTCCCAGCATTACACAGGCACGTGTCCCACAACATTACCCGTGCCCTTCACAATGCTGTCACTTGGAAAGTCCACTAAACCACAAACGTGTGGACAAGTGCTTATGGTCAGGGATGGTACATCTCATTGAGGGCACACTGGGTTAACATAGTGGAAGCTGGGACCCACTCCAACCTTGGTATGGTGCTCATCCTTCCAACCCCGATTATTGCGGGCCCTACGTCAATCTGGGTTGCCCCCACAGTCTACAGCTCCTGCACCTCCTCCTCTACCGCCTTCACCTCCTCTTCAGCCTCCATCTCCAAAATCAGTCAAACACTGGAAGCACTGGAGCACTGCCTCATCAAAGCGGCAACAGGCTGTGCTGAAACTAATATGCTTAGGTAACAAACAGCACTATGATTAAGAGTTGTGGACAGCTGTGAAAGAGCAGGCAGATGTGTGGCTGACATCACTGAACCCACAGCCAGGCATGGTTGTGTGTGACAATGGCTGGAACCTGGTGTCTTATCTGTGGCGAGGCAAGCTCACACACGTGCCATGCCTGGCTAATGCCATCATTGGTCAACGGTTTCTGAAGAGCGACATGTTGCTGCCAGATCTGCTAGGAAAAGTACAACGCTCTGCATACCCATTTTAGAAAGTCAGCTATAGATTAATCCGCCCTTGCCATGCTTCAACAGCACTTGCAGCTTCTGGCTCACTGACTGGTGTGTGATGTCCCCAGGCGTTGGAACTCTACACTGCAAATGTTGGAAAGGATTTGTGAGTAGAAGAGGGCAGTTGGTGACTAGTCTACCAGCATATTACTGAGGTTAGTCGAAAGTCGTGGAGGCCTGAGGTCAAGGAAGAGGAGGAGAGCATAGTCAGTAGTCCTCTTGGTGAGGACACGGAAGTATTGACAATTAACAGTCTTGGATGAGTTTATGTTAAGCTGCTTTTCCCGTCATTCTCATGTTCTCAAAATTTTTGGTGGTGGGCAATACTGATTGGTGACACTTCTAGATCCACGCTACCAGGAGAACATTCTATCTCTTATTTCAGAGGCAGACAGGTGTACTAAAATGTTGGAGGACCAGTGTGCCCTTCTTGAGGAATTATTACAAAAATTCCCATATGAAAACACTGGCAGCAGAGGTTACAGTTTGTTGGCCAATCAAGGAGTACAGGAGAGAGAAACACAGTGGAACACTGGCAAAGTTCGGGGAGAGTTTTCTCAGACCCTCCCATTGCCCTTGCCCTGAGGCGCGTAGACTCTCACAAGGAGTGAAAAGTTTGTGAAAATGTTGAGGGAGTAACTTGCTGACCGTACCAACATCTTCTGTCATTCCTCTGAGCCTTATAATTATTTGTTATCCATGCTGAACATGTGGCATGACCTGGCTCTCTGTACTGCGCATGAGCGTAGTACTCATGGTCAAGGAGCGCACGGAGCTTCGCTCTCTGGCGGTCACTGGGCACACGGCGCTTCGCTAAATGACATTACTGCTTTTAGTGGCGGGAGCCAATGGGAACAGTCCTTTGCAGCGCCAGTGCTCTAAGGACAGAGTACGCTGCTCAGTCTCCTATGCGCAGCTTGTCCACGCCAAAAATCTATGCTGTCGTGCCTGCTTTGTGTTCATCTGGCCCCCTGCCTGTAGTTCACCGGGTCTGTCTGTCTGCTGTAGTTCGCCGCAGTATCGGCACTTCGGTTTTATAGTGCACTGTCCCCATTCATGCTCACACGATCACAGCTGGGGACTTACTCATGCATTTCATTTTTTTCCCACACCTTTGGCACAGGTTCCCTGTCTAAACACGCCCCCTCTTCATGGGCAATGGGACCTGTCCGTTCCCCTATTCCTTCCCCTGGGAAACAGGGGGCGCAGCCTTGACAGTTACGGACCCGGCGCAGCACAGGTACCCTCAGCCTGGTCATCCTAAATCTGTACATATCTGGCCAATCAGTTCTTTAATGCAAGCATCATAGAAGGCATGTTCTTCCAATTTTAAAGAGAAATTGTACATTGCATCCAGAACAGTGTCATTTTGAAGGACTTTGTGGCTCATATCAATCCACACCATGGCACTAGTAGTCTCATACTTCTAATTTTCGATGGAAAATCATTTTCCCAGTGATAGGTGTGTATGTTCTGACTTATGTAACAAGAGACCTTGTTAATATAGGTGCCAAAAAAACCTATGTATATAATTGGTGTTAAGGGCGCTTGTTTATATACAAGCACCCTTAACACCGAATATATATATATAGGTTTTTTGGGCACCTCATGGAATTATCCATATTTTATGTGAAATTAATAAAGTGTTTAAGTTTTAACTTTTGGGTTACAAGCATGCTTTGTACCTTATATAGTATCTATCAGTTAACTCTAAGAGGACTGTATACATATAAAAAAAACCTTTCTTCCTTTTCCTTTAGGGATTCTAGGGGCACTATAGGACGGTGGTAAGGGGGAGGGATCGTGGTTTCCTATTTAATTGATAGGACGGGGCTAGGGGCAGCAGCCCTGACGAAGAAGGTCTGTGAACCTTCGAAACGCGTAGGCAAATTGGCTCCTCTCAGCCCCCGTCGTTAAGCTCTCATTCTCCTGCTCTAGGTGACGTCACCCAGACCATGCCCCCTCATACTCCGGCACTGCTGGCGGCGTCTATTCAGCCGACGCACGCCGCTTGCTTTCAACGGCCTGGCACGAGTGGAGGTGGATCCCACTAGGGGGGACGCTCCCTGGCTTCCACCCTCTCTTCACTGTGGTTGCCTGTACCATCATAAGTGTCACGGTGCTCGCTATTTGGACCGTCCATCCTGCATTTACCCTCATCTCCCTAGTTCTTAGCATACAGAACCCTACTTACAGCAACCAGGACTCTGGGATAATTCTCCTATAAGAGACCCAGCAACTTAATCTGCATCAGCACAAGATTCATCACAAGTAAGGATATACAATCTATGCTTTGTTATTATTATTATTTAAAGCTGCAACATAGGAGTTGGTTAAGGGGAGTCATATTTTTCATATAGGTTTTGATCGGACAACTACTAGTGGATTTTTTGGGCACCACATTTAATCACACCAAGTGAGAGTAGTCTCACTGTGTTGTGCTCATTTACCGAAAGCGATACAAAATTTTGTTTTGGTATTTCTTGCATAGTCTAGTTCACATAGGCATACTCTTTAGCGTGGTGCCGTTTTTCTGTTAATTATTCATACCTATTTGCTTCACAATATCTTTATCTTTTTCTTTAAGGCTTCCAAATATAATGTTATAAAAGTGAAAATAAGTTGGTGAACTGTGTTTAAACTCAAACATGAAAATAATTGTCATCTTTACTATTTCTACATTCCATTTGGGCTTACCCACCTCATTGATCAATACTACGTGCTTTTCCAATTAATTCATCATGATTGTAAAGTAGAGGTGAGATTAGGGATCTAGATAACAACTCGGGACTGTAGTCAACATGACACTGTGCCACGACCAACAGGGGTTAGGCTAACAATTTCACATAGTTAGTGCACTGCAGAACAGAATGGTAAGAAAAACAAGATTTTGATTCAATAACATGTTGGATGGATTGTCAAGTTGAAACACCCATATAGTATTATTATAATTATTATTTAGTTATATAGCGCCATTTATTCCATGGTTCTGTACATAAGAAGGGGTTACATATAAAGTAATAGATATCTGTTGTGAAAGTATTGGAGACAATTTCTGAGTGGAGGCTCCCTCTGGTGGTTGGTGTCGGTAATGAAGCTGTATCGAATGACTGGGCCTCCTCAGCTGGCAGCGATACCTGGCAATCAGGAGTCACTGACTGGACTGATATAAGGGAGCTGCCTTCCCATGATCCTCGCCAGTGATCAATTGTTGTTTCCTGGTTTATTTGGAAGTCTGCTGGGGTCTTGCCTGCATCTGCTACTTTCAGATAAGATATTTTCTGCTTATTTCTATTGTGTTTGCTATTTCCATTTTTGTCTGCACCTTTGTGGAGGTTAGCCGGGTCCCCTCCTGGGGCCTGTGCTTCTCTCTGTTTTCTGTAGCCACTGTTTTCTGTTCAATTGCTCTTTCCCTGCTTTTTGAATGGCTGCGGGTTAGCCTTGTTCACTCTGAGATCTGATTTAGTGGGTGGCGAGATTGTGTGATCTCAGCATTTCTGTAATCATAAGAGTTGGAAGTTTTGCTAGGGTTTTGCTGGGTTGCAGATAGTATTCTGTTCTTTCCTGTCCTATTTAGTCAGTGTTTGGCCCCTGTGTTTGCTCACTGTATTTTCTGCCTGCGTTTGTGTTTCTTCTTGTCTAACCGCCATTATATGTTTGGAGGCTGCCTATTTCTTTAGGGCTCTACTCCTGGGCAGTTAGCTTTCCTGTTTCTATCTTTAGGTGTAGCTAGCTCTCCGGCTGTGCCGAGGCGTCTAGGATCACCGTAGGTATGCTCCACGACTGCTTCTAGTTGTGCGTTTAGTTTAGGGATCTGCAACCCATTAGTTCCCAACCTCTCAGGTGTTCGGCTGCCTTGCTGTTTTGCTCCTGTCCTCCTCAGTTACCAAATCATAACAGATATCGTTTACAGTTAGCAAATTTAAAATGACAGACTGGTACAGAGGGGAGAGGACCTTGTTCTTGCAGACTTACATTCTGCGTGATAATGGGGAAGAGACAGAAGTTCGGGGGTGCTGCACCTCGGTTGGTGGAGAGGCGGCATATCGGCTGGTGGTGTACAAGTCACATCTACGACCACCACACTCTCTAATTGACACGTCTTGAAATGCAGCCAAAATGTCACAATCTCTAGCTTCTGTTATAGAAAATGCAGGGGCTCCTTTTTTACATCATCGTCCAACAAGTTCAGTATTAGTAGAGGATGGCTTGCCAGAATCCGGCCCAGGAACACCAAGCTTCAGGAGCTGCGAGTTCTGGCCCCGTGCTCTTTCTCCTGCTCTTCCAATCATGATTTCATGTAGAACATTTCGACTTCGTAATTCAGAGACAGAGTACAACACCGCCCAAGCATTCACCCTCTGCTCCTCAGACTTTGTATGTAAGGTTCTGTGTATCTGTTTCTGAAACTCAGTTTGTTCGTCTGCCATTTTGCTTTCTGTTTTGCTGCAGCTATCTTGCCCTCAGTCAAAATGGAGTTTTCCAGCTTGCATGTTCCCGCCCTGATTCTCTCCGTTTGCTTCTTAAACAGCCACAGCTGAGTAATCAGTGCTTCAGAATCTAGCCTGCAGTGAACCTGTGTTCTGACTCCTGAAGCCTTGGACCTTGTACTCCAGCCATTCCTACTGAGGAACTCTGAAGCACTTGTGGACTCTGAACTCTGCTCTTGAGAGCCTCACGTTTGCATGGACTTGCGGTAACAGAGAAGATCTGAATCTGTTGTGGAGAGTTATTGCTGAGCTTAGATTACTCTGGCCTGCTGTGTCTCCTGCTTCTGTGTTTGCAACCTGTGTGTTTATTTTTGCCAATTTGTATGAAGCAATACAAGACTTTCTTTATCAACCTGTGTCTCAAGTATTTTCATCGCACCCAAGCACAAGACGCTATATGAACTGTACCACATACATTACAAGATTCTGAAGCCAAACGTTAGTGTCTGCTGGGTCTGGAAAGGCTTGTCTGCTGTACTCTGGATATCGGATGTCCGGTTGTACTTTCTGTGATGACAGTGGTTGTGACTTCTCACAACCATTCCAGGTGAGCAATTCCCTTAAGTTTTTTTTTTCTGCAGTGTTATCACAGGTAAACACTATTGTTTTTTTTTTTTTTTTTTCTCTTCTCTTTTTGTCTGCTGAAACTCTGGATATCAGATGTCTGGTTGAAAGCTTTCTGTGATGATAGTGGTTGTGACTTCTCACAACCATTCCAGGTGAGCAGTTCCCTTAAAGTTTTTTCTTTCTTCAGTGTTGCCACAGGTGAACACTATTGTTTTTTTTTTCTCTCCTCTTCTTCCAGTATCCTGTCTTAAAAGATCTGGAAAATGGAGGCTCGCATAAAGGAACTTTGCGGAGTGACTGATAATATCCTTGCAGATTTGCAGAATATAAAGACCCGTCTTACAAATCTTCAGGACCTAAATAATCACAATTTGCAAGTGGTTGGACAGACTACCCAGGATTTGCGAGCCAGGATTGAGGTTCTGGAGGGGCGAGTCCAGGCTCCTGCCGTGGCCCCGAGTTCTGGGATTCCCAAGTTGCCCCCTTTTCGTTTTGGTGGTGAACGTGAAAAATTCAGGGATTTGTTAATCAATGCAATCTTTTTTTTTCTGCACATGCTTCACAATTTCCTACTGAACGATCTAAGGTGCTTACTATAATTATGTTGCTTACCAACAAGGCTTTGATATGGGCAAACCCTCTGATTGAGACTGAGGATGATTGTTTGAATCACCTTGATGATTTTATTTCAGCCATGGGGCAGGTGTTTGATGACCCCAATCGAGGTGCAACAGCTGAAGCAGCCATGTTAGCTTTGCGCCAAGGTAAGCACTCGGTAGCTGAATATGCCTTGGATTTCAGGAGATGGGCCCTTGATACCACCTGGGACAATTCCGCCAAAAAATCTATTTTTCGAAAGGGGTTATCCCCACTGATTAAGGATGAACTTGCTCGTGCCGACCCTCCCACTGCGTTAGGTGACTTTATTAACTACTGCATCCGTATTGATACTCGTTTAACTGAACGCAGGCAAGAGAGATGGTTCGAAAGCAATCGTACTAACCTTTTCCTACCTTCCTCTCCAGCTAAGGAACCTTTGAATAGGATTACACGGGAACCTGAACCTGAACCCATGCAGGTAGACTCTTTACTACGACGGGTTAGTGATGCACGCAAGGAACATCGTTTTAAGGAGAATCTATGTTTTTATTGTGGTAAGTCAGGGCACTTTATTATTAACTGTCCCAGCCGTTCTCGCAAGACTACTGCAGCACTCATTCATTGTGAGTGTTGCGAGAGGGGATCTGTCAGGTCCGAGCCTCAGGCTCCAGAGAGAGCTGCAGCAACAGATCTTGATTTCTCGGACTTAAACTCCGTTACCTCTGAGGACGTTGACTGTGTAAATGCTGCCATCTTTCAAGTTTCCTCAGCGGTGTCCCAGCTGAGTTGTAAGAAAAACAATTCTCACTGTTTTCTTTCCATCAAACTCTGGGTTGACTCAGCCTGGGTGTCTAGCTCTGCTATGATCGACTCAGGTGCAAGTGGAAATTTTATGGATGTCTCCTTTGCTCTAAAACAGGGAATACGTTCAGTGAAGAAGGCTGCTCCAGTACAGATGGAAACTGTGGATGGCTCCCTGCTGACCTCTGGACCAGTGGATCAGGAAACAGAGCCTTTAAAGGTTCTTATGGGTAAAGATCATCAAGAGAAACTGTCCTTTATGCTTATCTCTTCTCCTCACTTTCCCATTATTCTAGGGCTACCATGGCTGCAGGCTCAGAATCCTACCATTAACTGGGAGACCAAGGAATTACACTTTCCAGAGAAACAGATGAGTCCAAAAATTTCAGCTTGCTCTGTTCCTAAAGGAACCATGTCAGTCCCTGAACTACCAGCTGTATACCAGGACTATGTGGATTTATGTGACAAGAAGAACGCTGACCAGCTTCCTCCTCACCGTCCATATGATTGTCCAATTGAATTATTGCCTGGAGCAGAGATACCTTTTGGTAAGATCTACCCCCTGGCGGGGCCCGAGCTGAAGGCTTTAAAAGAGTACATAGACGAAAATCTAGCCAAGGGCTTCATACGCCCCTCTTCATCTCCTGCAGGGGCACCCATATTCTTTGTAAAGAAGAAAGATGGATCCCTGAGACCATGCGTAGACTATAGGGAACTCAATAAGGTTACTATTAGAAACCGTTATCCATTGCCTTTAATCCCTGAGTTATTGGAGAGAGTGCGACATGCCAAAATTTTTTCTAAACTAGATCTTCGTGGGGCCTATAACTTAGTCCGTATTAGACCTGGGGATGAATGGAAGACTGCATTCAGGTCACGCTATGGACACTTTGAATATCTGGTTATGCCTTTGGTCTGAGTACCGCCCCAGCCACTTTCCAACACTTGGTGAATGACATCTTCAGGGATCTCCTAGATACATTCGTGGTAATTTATTTGGATGATATTTTAATTTTTTCTAACTCCACAGAGGAACATCATGGACATGTGAGAATGGTCTTGGAACGTCTAAGACAAAATCATCTTTACATCAAGCTTGAAAAGTGTGAATTCCATAAGACCGAAATTCAATTTCTGGGGTATGTACTGTCTACACAAGGAATTAGTATGGATGGAAGTAAAACCCAAGCCATCAATGATTGGCCAAGTCCTAGAAATGTGAAGGAGGTACAGCGCTTCATCGGGTTTGCAAACTTCTATAGACGTTTCATTAGAAATTTCTCTGAGGTAGTGTCACCTATCACCCAACTTACCCGGAAAGAGTCTAAGTTCTCCTGGACTCCCCAAGCCCAGGAAGCATTTTCCCGTCTAAAAGATAAATTTACCACTGCACCTATCCTAGTACATCCCAACCCAGAGCTTGCCTTCATAATAGAGGTGGATGCTTCAGACTGTGCCGTGGGAGCTATACTCTCTCAGAGAACAGGTGAGAAGAATGTCTTGCATCCCTGTGCCTTCTTTTCCCAGCAGTTGTCTTCGGCTGAGAAGAACTACGATGTGGGCAATAGAGAGTTGTTGGCCATTATTGCCGCCTTCAAAGAATGGAGACACCTTCTTCAAGGAGCTGCACAGCAAATAGTCGTTCTGACAGATCATCGTAATCTTGAGTTCATCAGGTCGGCTAAGTGCCTGACTCCTCGCCAGGCTCGCTGGAATCTTTTCTTAAACCAATTTAATTTTATTATTTCTTATAGACCAGGATCGCGCAATGGAAAGGCTGATGCACTCTCTAGGATTTACTCAGCAGAGACACGTCCAATTACTCCTCCTAAGACTATTCTTCCTGACTCTAGATTCCTAGGAGTGATTCATCATCAAGACCTAATTAAAGACATCAAGGAAGCATACCATGCGGATTCTTTTTTGGCTCAACCCCCAAGGGACGTAAGTCTTGTCTTTAAGAATGGTGTGTGGATTCTGGGACAACGTCTGTATATACCTGAAACAGTCAGATTGAGAGTATTGCAACTCATTCACGATTCCAAAATAGCCGGGCATAGAGGAATTCTAAAGACACAGGAATTTCTTTCTCGTTTCTTTTGGTGGCCCACTTGTAGGAAGGATGTTTTGGACTATGTCACTTCGTGTGAGGTTTGTGCAAGATGCAAGACACCTCGCTCTTCACCAACTGGTCTGTTACAGCCTCTTCCCACCCCGTCCCGCCCGTGGGGATCCATTTCTATGGACTTCATTGTGGAATTACCAACCTCTCAAGGGAAGAACACTATTCTAGTGGTGGTTGACCGTTTAACAAAGGCAGCTCATTTTATCCCTTGTGTCGGCTTACCCACTGCAAAACAGACATCAGATTTGATGATTAAAGATGTGTTTCGTTTACATGGAGTACCGGATGAGGTTATTTCGGATCGAGGGGTGCAATTCACTTCTAGGTTTTGGCAAAATTTCTGTGCAGCATTGGACATTAAAGTAAACCTTTCTTCTGCTTTTCATCCCCAGACTAATGGACAAACCGAACGAACCAATCAAACCCTGGAGCAGTATCTCCGCTGCTTTATCTGCCACCTACAGGATGATTGGGTGGATCTACTTCCATTGGCTGAGTTCTCTTACAACAACTCTCAGAGTGCCTCCACTAAACAGTCTCCTTTTTACTCTAATCTAGGTTATCATCCTAACATTCTACCACGATTTCCCATAGAGACGCCTTTGCCAGCAGTGGCTGAAAGAGTCACGACTTTGCAGAAGAATATGGATCTTCTAAAGGAGAATCTGGAATCGGCTCAGGAAAGGTACAAGAAGGCAGCAGATAAATTTCGTAAACCTGCACCAGCTTTTAAGGTAGGAGACCTGGTCTGGCTGTCAACCAGAAATCTTAAATTAAGGATTCCATCGTCTAAGTTGGGACATAAGTACATTGGACCCTATAAAATCAGTAAGATTATAAGTGCCGTTGCTTGTCGTCTGCAATTGCCCAGAACTATGAGAATTCACCCTGTCTTTCATGTATCCCTACTAAAGGCTGCAACACCCAATACGTTTCCTGGACGTTCTTCTCCTTGCCCTGACCCAGTGCTAGTCGATGGTCAGGAAGAATTTGTGGTGGAAAGGATTTTAGATTCCAGGTTGTATAGAAATCAGTTACAATATCTGATTAAATGGCAGGGCTACCCAGTGGAGGACAACTCATGGGAGCCAGTAAATAACGTTAATGCTCCTCGCTTGCTCCGTCAGTTTCATCAGAGGTACCCACACAAGCCTGGTCTGAGGTCATCCGGAGGTTGTCCCTAAGGGGGGAGTAATGTAAGGTTCTGTGTATCTGTTTCTGAAACTCAGTTTGTTCGTCTGCCATTTTGCTTTCTGTTTTGCTGCAGCTATCTTGCCCTCAGTCAAAATGGAGTTTTCCAGCTTGCATGTTCCCGCCCTGATTCTCTCCGTTTGCTTCTTAAACAGCCACAGCTGAGCAATCAGTGCTTCAGAATCTAGCCTGCAGTGAACCTGTGTTCTGACTCCTGAAGCCTTGGACCTTGTACTCCAGCCATTCCTACTGAGGAACTCTGAAGCACTTGTGGACTCTGAACTCTGCTCTTGAGAGCCTCACGTTTGCATGGACTTGCGGTAACAGAGAAGATCTGAATCTGTTGTGGAGAGTTATTGCTGAGCTTAGATTACTCTGGCCTGCTGTGTCTCCTGCTTCTGTGTTTGCAACCTGTGTGTTTATTTTTGCCAATTTGTATGAAGCAATACAAGACTTTCTTTATCAACCTGTGTCTCAAGTATTTTCATCGCACCCAAGCACAAGACGCTATATGAACTGTACCACATACATTACATGTATCTGCCATTGATTATGAGAAAGGTTATTGGTACTATCGGAGAATTGCAATCTGCAATCAACCAAAAGATTGACCAGTGCATAAGTATGGACCCAACGTTACAATTCCCATAAATTAATGAACTACCGAACAACATTTTTTAGGCTGTCAAAACCTCCATTGACTTGACTGATCATACAATATCGCAATTGAGGACAGTTACTTTAAAGTGGCCACTTGCAAGTTGTTCTCCTGTTTGAATCTCCTCTGAAGAGTGGCATCATGGGCTCCTCAAAACAACTGTCAAATGACTGAAAACAAAGATTATTCAACATAGTTGTTCAGGGGAAGGATACAAAAAGCTGTCTCAGAGATTTAACCTGTCAGTTTCCACTGTGAGGAACATATAAGAAATGGAAAACACAGGGACAGTTCTTGTTAAGGCCAGAAGTGGCAGGCCAAGAAAAACATCAGAAAGGCAGAGAAGAAGAATGGTGAGATCAGTCAAGGACAATCCTCAGACCACCTCCAGAGAGCTGCAGCATCAACTTGCTGCAGATGGTGTCACTGTGCATCGGTCAACTATACAACGCACTTTGCACAAGGAGAAGCTGTATGGGAGAGTGATGCGAAAGAAGCCGTTTCTGCAAGCACGCCACAAACAGAGTCGACTGAGGTATGCAAAAGCACATTTGGAGAAGCCAATTTCTTTTTGGAAGAATGTCCTGTGGACTGATGAAACCAAGATTGAGTTGTTTGGTCATACAAAAAGGCGTTATGCATGGCATCAAAAAAACACAGCATTCCAAGAAAAACACTTGCTACCCACAGTAAAATTTGGTGGAGGTTCCATTATGCTTTGGGGCTGTGTGGCCAATGCCAGCACCGGGAATCTTGTAAAAAGTTGAGGGACGCATGGATTCCACTCAGTATCAGCAGATTCTTGACAATAACGTTCAAGAATCAGTGACAAAGTTGAAGTTACGCAGGGGATGGATCTTTCAGCAAGACAATGATCCAAAACACCGCTTCAAATCTACTCAGGCATTCATGCAGAGGAACAATTACAATGTTCTGGAATGACCATCCCAGTTCCCAGACCTGAATATCATTGAACATCTGTGTTATCATTTGAAGAGGGCTGTCCATGCTCGGCGACCATCAAACTTAACTAAACTGGAATTGTTTTGTAAAGAGGAATGGTCAAAAATACTTTCATCCAGGATCCAGGAAGTCATTGAAAGCTACAGGAAGCGACTAGAGGCTGTTATTTTTGCAAAAGGAGGATCTACTAAATATTAATGTCACTTTTCTGGTGAGGTGCCCATACTTATGCCTGTCATACCTGTCATACCTGTCAAATTTTGTTTGGATGCAGATTGCACATTTTCTGTTAGTACAATAAACCTAATTTCAAGGCAGAAACATTACTGTGTCCAATAGTTATTAGATATATCAAACTGAAATAGCTGTTGCAAAAACACCAATTTTTATAAAACATTAAGCTTAAGATTAATAGGGGTGCCCAAACTTTTTCATATAACTGTACATCAGACGTCAGAGAGCGATACCAGACTGTTCAATATGTTGCCTGAATTTTTTAGTTTTAAAAATGTCTTTTAAAAAAAATGACTGGACTGGCAACTTCCATCATGTTGGTGTTACGTGGAATGGTTGCCCACCTGTCTGCAACCACCACACGGCTTCTTCCTGCCTGAAGGGGTGCTACACCCACCCCCCCTGTGTGCTGCTGCCCTCACTCTGCATGTCCTCCTGTCAGGTTAGGTCAGTTACTATATCATTCACCACCTCATCTTCCACTTCTGCACCCTGGTCCTAATACTGACTATCCGGCAAATGTGTCTCATCATTGTCCATTGTCATGGTCTTTGGACCATGGCTGCTCAAATATTTGGGCATTGCTATATGAAATCTCATCTTGCCCCGCTTCAAGTGGATCAGGCGAGAGGCCCGAATATATAAATTGAAAAGTGAACAGCTCTTCGGAGTATCCAAGTGTGGGATCAGTTGTCTCAAGTCACTCAGCATGGTGGGAGGAAGGAGGATCAGGGTAAGTAATATGCAGGTCAGATTCATGGCTACTCAGACTTGACTGTGTCTAAGACAGGGTGCTGGAGGTGGTGGCCATGTAACTGGAATTATTATCCATTATCCAACCAACAAACTTTTTACACTGCTCTGGCTTCAATAGTGCGAAAATTAAGGTCCAGCGAGAAGATGTGGGTGTTTTTGTTGGCCCAATTTCAGCTTGCCCACGGCCTCTGCCTCGGCATGCACCATTACCATCATGGCTAGAGTTGAGCGATACTTTCCGATATCCAAAAATATCGGATCGGAATGGTATCGCCGATATCACTAAAATATCGGCGATACCCGATACCGATACCGGAAGTCCCATGTAAGTCTATGGGAACAAAATATCGCAACTAAAAAAACACTTTCTTTCCTTGTAAACACAAAATATACACACATAGAAACATAATATATATATATATATATATATATATATATATATATATATATACATGTCATTGTGACATATATATATACATATATTTATAGTTTATTCACTTCTACATAGTAAAATAGCCTCTGATTCAATTGCCGGGTAAAGCCGGCATTTGTGAAAAGACAGAAGCACCCGAGGGTCCAGTCGCCACAGAGATGTTGCATCGCACCCAGCGGTGTGACAACTTAATCTCAGGTAAGGAGGAAACACCCCATTGACTCCAACCACTGCATTCAACAGTACACTATGCCAGCTAAGTGTAGGCGGACCTAATGGGATGGTCTAGCTCAGGCTGGTTAGAACAGGGTGTAGCTAGTTGGATGGGAGGGGTTGAGGCAGCCTTATGCTGCATGTCTTTGTAGTAAGAATTGTTTCCTTTCCTGCTTTCTTACTACGTCGCATACTCCACTCTGCTACATCACTCTGCACCATTGCTCTATCTCACATCTATCTGCCCTGGAAGGATACCGTCTTACCTGTAGAAGACTTATCACCTAGCTGCACTACACCATCCCTGCCAGAGGACCTGCACAGCAGCGCTGGTCATCCTGACTAGGTACTACAGGTGGCGTCACGACAAACTACACAAACATTCTATCATCCCCTGGAAATATCCCACATTCCAGTGAGCGACCAGGGCACGGACATAGCTGTGCTACCCGTCACATCCCCCATAGAAGTCGACGGGCTTGATGCCGAGTACCCCCAAAACCTGTGGCTCTGTGCGACTCAACTTTGGCGTCACGAACAGGATTCAGAAGCTCGCTATAAGCGAGTCCAGTGTGCCTTAATTGAACTGTTTTTTTGCTTGAGAATTGCAAAAATCATCATAGACTGTATTTGCCATTTTTCCATCATATCTGCGCCACGAGGCACAGGTGAAGAATAAGGGCGTGCTCTCGTGGGCGTACACTCACTCCTTGGCGCGAAAACGATGTCCGCCCACTCTAAATGTTACTGCAATGTAAGATCGTGCCCCACAGCTCTGGAGTTCCGCCTCCTCATCCTCCTCAGTGGGCGGAAACGAACGCGAAGGTCCCGCCTCCCTACAAAAGATGGCGCCTCTCCTGATGCTAATGACACATGTGACTTGGCAGAGATGGCGAACGGACGTGAGCAGAAGTGGGAAGGGATGGAGGAGTCAGAGCTCTCCCCCCACGGAAGCGACCCGATCGCCACGGAGCCACCTTTTGGCACCCGGCCTGGAAACCCTCCTACGCTGGAAGAAGCGGAGGATACCCTGAGAGACCTGGCCCGGCACCGGGAGGAGGTCGCCAGGATGGAAGCGAGCTGGCGGGCCCTAAAACTACACTTGGAGCGGCGCCAATCCCTCTTACCCCCTGAAGTGTCTGTACCGGAAGGTGAGGCACCCGTTCCAGTAGAGGAGGCCGTGCGGGCATCCCAGTCCTTGCAATCTGAACCGGTTGACAGTATCTCAGTGGAGGCACCCGTTCCAGTAGAGGAGGCCGTGCGGGCATCCCAGTCCTTGCAATCTGAACCGGTTGCCAGTATCACAGTGGAGGCACCCGTTCCTGCAGAAAACGCCGCACCAGCACCCCAGATCCCGCTGTCTGCCCCCGTCGCTGAGGCAGAAGAAGCGACACCCGTCCTCATGGAGGTGGCCGCGCAGGCACCAGAGCTCTACCTGCCAGTACCGGAGCCCCGACCGTCATCTGTTCCAGAGCCGGCTGCTTCCGCCACAGGTGAGCGCCGCCAGGACTGGCGGGCGCCAGGAGAGCTGCCGCAAACCGGACATCGTAAGCTGGCGTTTGATGGTGGAGACATGGAGCTGCTGGTGGAGGAGAATTACAACCGGCGTCAGGAGGAAGAGTGGAGACGTCGGGAGCGGGAAGCAGAGCGACAAAGGAGCAGCGAGAATCCCAAAAGCTTCGGCAACGTCACCTGGACAAGGACCTGGCAGAGAAGGCACGTATGAGAAAGGATAAAAGTACGCTGAGGGAGCCGCGGCGTAAGGGTGCAGTACGGAACTTTAAGTTAAAAGGTGGTTGGGGCTTCATCCAGGAGCCTGGACTTTATTTAGAAGTCTTTGTAACCCGGCGGGACGTGGAGGCTCACCTCCCAGAAGGACACCCGGGGAGGGACCTGTTGGCAGGAGACTTGGTGACTTACACCCGACACTGGGGTTACAATGGATGGTACGCCCTAAATGTTGCCAGGTGCGACCCCTACTCCCCAGAGTGTCAGGAAACTGACAGACCCTCCGAGCCTTCAGCCTCCCCCAACCAGGCCTCTGCACAAGTGCCCACCCCACGTCTAAATCTCCCCAGCCTCCCTCAGTGGTCTCCTCAGCAGCCCCAGCTATTGACATGATAATGATAGCTGGCCCGTACCCGGCGCCTGTTAGGCCCCCTGGGGTTCGTTCAGTCCGGGACATAGGGTTCCAGACCCAGAGGGAGACGAAAGAGGTGGCCACACAGACCCAAATAGCGGGTCACGACATAACTGTACAGGCCACACGACGTCATCAGGTCTGGGTGGACCCTCCTGTCACGGATGTTTGGCAAGCTCCAGAAGAGTACCAGGTGGTACCTGTAAGAGGCCAGCCAAAGAAGTCTAAATAACCCGGACAGGGTCTCTGTATGTAAATAGTTAAATTATTGATGTACCCGGACGGGTGAATGTTCATAAAAATAAGTTTATTGTTGCCTTAATATACCCAGGTTGGGTAATGGTTTGATGTACCCGGACGGGTGAATGTTCAGAAGAACAAGTTTATTGTTGCCTTTATATACCCAGGTTGGGTAATGGTGTTTCAATGTAATCAAAATGTTGAACTTTGAAGCCATGAACTGTACTGGCTCACAAACTTTTCTGTAAATAATTGGCACTTCGGTGCTCCATCTTGGTTTTACAAAAAACTTAACTGTGCACTATTTTCAACTACCTCAGAAACTAAAAACCCGTTTGGTGTGGCCGAAAGTGAGGTCTGCTCAAGGAAAGTCTTGCAGCCCACCCAAGACCACAGTTGGAGGTTTGGAGCGGGTCCTCCACAAGCACAAGTAAAGGACACTGTGAAGTTACCCCGGTGGGGGTAGTCCTAAGAAGTCTCAACGAACTTCGGCAGTAATGCTATTTGCACTTTTGTAATGTTATTATTAAAAATTTTATTATGCAACGTTTAACTTGAAGTGTTTCCTGCTTTCTTACTACGTCGCATAGTCCACTCTGCTACATCACTCTGCACCATTGCTCTATCTCACATCTATCTGCCCTGGAAGGATAGCGTGTTACCTGTAGAAGACTTATCACCTACCTGCACTACACCATCCCTTCCAGAGGACCTGCACAGCAGCGCTGGACACCCTGACCAGGTACTACAGGTGGCGTCACGACAAACTACACGAACATTCTATCATCCCCTGGAAATATCCCACATTCCAGTGATCGCCCAGGTCACGGACCGAGCTGTGCTACTCGTGACATCCCCTATAGAAGTCGACGTGATTGGTGCCGAGTACCCCCAAAACCCCTGTCTCTGTGCGACTCAACTTCCCTCACTGTGCTGGCACTTTACATTTACAATGCCTCTGGGTTTTTTTTTTTGGGGGGGTGGGGAACATTCAGACTTTTGCTATGGGGCCCCATGATTTATATGTACGCCCCTGCTGCTGAGGCATGGTATTTAAGGCTGTTAAGGAGCCAACATACATGGACCTTGCCAGCAGCGTCGGACTGGAGTACCTTGGGCCCACCAGAGAAAATATATTCTTGCGGCCCAACATCATACTTCCCAACCTTTGAATAAGGGAAAGAGGGACAAAGGCTGTGGCACGCTGTGCATGCTGCAGAAAATTTTAGGCCATGCCACGTTGCACCACAGACTATAAAGATAAATTGTGTGCACAGCCTGAAAGGTGCCAGAGTAGGTTCCTACACCGTGAAGATAATGAAAAGAGAACTCGGCACTCAACTTAGCGAAAAGGGTAAATATTTATTGTAGTCCACGGTAGTGAAACGTTTCGGTCCTAAATTTCGGACCTTCATCAGCCACATTAAGTACCGGGAGGGGTAGAAATACCCAATTCAGAGGTGCAGCACAAGGACCAGCGGCGGATACCGCGTCCCTCCCACGGCATGCAGCGGAGACCTGACTTAAAACTCTCACCCAGATACTCACCTTTAACCCTTACTTTGGAGATCTACCTGATCCCAACAGTATCTACTGCTTACCTCTGAATTGGGTATTTCTACCCCCTCCCGGTACTTAATGTGGCTGATGAAGGTCCGAAATTTAGGACCGAAACGTTTCACTACCGTGGACTACAATAAATATTTACCCTTTTCGCTAAGTTGAGTGCCGAGTTCTCTTTTCATTAGTTGCACCACAGACTGTCCAGGAGTTGGTGGATGCTTTAGTCCAGGTGTGGGAGGAGATCCCTCACGAGACCATCCGTCGCGCTCATCAGGAGCATGGCCAGAAGTTGTAGGGAGGTCATACAGCATACCTCCCAAATTTGGAAGACAGGAAAGAGGATTAAAGGCTGAAAATTTTAGGCCACGCCCCGACAACACCCATTTCACAGCTAATCACACCCATATTCTCGCCCCAAGCGTAACCATTTAGCACTGCTGATCACACTGACTGGTAATGAGGGCACAGTGGCTGGTACTGAGGAAAAGAAAGAAAGAGCAGCGAGAGAGAAAGAACAAACAGAGAAAGAAAGAGAGGAAAGAAAGAAAAGAGAGAAAGAAAGAACAGAGAAAAAATAACAGAGAGCGAGAAGGAAACAACAGAGAGCGAGAAAGAAAGACTAGAGAGAGAGCCATAGGCGTAGCTAGGGTTTTGGTTTAGTGGGGGCAAAATTTCTGAGTGGGCCCATCATCAGAGAACCTCAGCAAATGACCGCGCTGTTGGCCAAAATAATCTATATATAAAAAGACCAATATTGATATTACCGCCATATGGTCTGTGTTAAATAATACCAGTCCTACAGAACATATAGATTACAGCACAGGTACAGATAATGACTTACCGCTGATGTTCTTTCTAATGGAATTGTTCACTTTTCATGTCTTTTCCATCTGGCCCACACCGACATGACGACTTCTCCAGCCAGGACTCGACTGCACCCCCATTAAAAAAAAAATAAAAAAAATACTCACCTCCCGGCTCCTGTGCTGCTCACTGTTCTCCCTCTCAGCGTCTGACAGCGGGCACCGGCAGGTGATGTTATTGCGCCCGCTGTCATACGCTGAGAGGGGGATTATGAGAGAGAAGGAGCGCTCGCTCCTTCTCTCTCTATGCGGTCAGCTTTATCGGCTGGATGCCGATACAGCTGACCCTCTGATGACGGGTGGGGGCCCACTGATGGCACCGGGCCCCCCCAACGCCTGTTCAGGCCCCATAGCTTCCGGGCGGCAGAGCAGGGAGAGCGATTCTCCCTGCTCTGCCGCAGAATGTAACTGTATCGTAGCTCCGGGTGGGCCCCCTCAGAGCGCGGGCCCCGGGGCCACCGCCCCCTCTGCCCCGCATCCTATCCTTTCAAATCAGGGCCCACCACGCAGGAGCTGGGGCCCACTGTAGGTTTCTCCGGTGTCCCGGTGCCTCAGTCCGACCCTGCTTGCCAGCCTAATAATACCAGGCCACAGCAGTCTGCTTATCTTTGCTGGTTAACAAAAATAGGGGATCCCCTCGAAAAAAAATTGGCGTGGGGTCCACCCTATTTTTGTTAACCAGCCAGATGAAGCAGACTGCTGAGGCCTGGTTTTTCAGGCTGGTAATGAGCCAATATCCATGGACCTTGCCAGCCTGATAATACCAGGCCACAGCAGTCTTCTTAGCTTGGCTGGTTAACAAAAATAGGGGATCCCCTCGAAAAAAAAAATGGCATAGGGGTCCCCCTATTTTTGTTAACCAGCCAAGTAAAATGCAGACTGCTGCGGCCTGGTATTAAAAGACTGTCAAGGCCCATGGATTTTGGCCCTCAACAGCCTGATAATACCAGGCTACAGCAGCCCCACATTTGGCGCATCAAAAGATGTACCAATTGTGGCACTTTACCCGGCTCTTCCCACTGCCCTGTAGCGGTGGCAAGTGGGGTAATAAGGGGTTAATGTCACCGTTGATTGCACGGTGACAATAAGCCCGGTTAATAATGGAGAGGTGTCAATAAGACACCGATCCATTATTAATCCCAAAGTTTTTAAATGTATAAAAAAAAAGACACAGCAAGAAAAAAGTATTTTAATGAAATAAAAGAGACAACACAGTTTTCATTTCTTTTATTATACTCTCATTCCTGCGACACCATCGATCTCCTGTAAAAAAAGGAAAAAAACAAACCAACAGTATACCACCTGTCCGACGCAGTCCATAGTAACGACTGTCCCACGACGATCCAGCTCTGCTACATCGGAATGACAGGCAGAGGCTTTCATCCCGGCGCAGCACAGCTGATTACCTGCTTCCCCGGCGGTGACATCATCGGACTGACTGCTTTACGGCCGGGATTACCCAGCAGTCACTGCAGTTATCGCGAGAAACTGCATGTGACCGCCGGGGAAAGATGATGGCGGCCATCAACCAGTCAAGGCCGTGACCACCGGAGATCTTCTGCCAGGTAAGTGCCGCTGACTCCTGACAGACCCGACCGACGGACACACACAGTGACAGTGACAATTCCGATTCCAGTATACGAAATATGTGAAATATCGAAAGTCAATATCGAAAGTCCGATACAGCTAATATCGGCCGATACCCGTTTACTTGCGGTATCGTATCGCTCAACACTAATCATGGCCAATTCCCTGTGCCTTGCCACTCGCCTTGTCCATTGTAAATGGACTAGAATATTATACACATTCACTACAAATGACAGAATTGGGAGCAAACTTGTATGTGATAAGTGTGCGGGAAAACCACACTTTAAAATATGTGGACTGTAGTTACCAATGTTTTTTTGCTCAGCCAATTGGTGCCACTAAGTACGTTAACAGACAGCAAAAACTACTAGAATAGGTAGGCCTACAATGCCCAAATTTGTATCACACGGATGTATGATGCGTGTCACAGATATACCACACTGTAAATTATGTGGGCTGTTTTATTTAAAAAAGCAACATAGTGCTGTATATAACTTGAGTAACAGACAGGAAAGCACAGGACTACCGGCCTAAAATGCACCAATTTGGAGCACACGGATTTATGAGGCGTGTCAGAGATATACCACACTGTGAAATATCTGGCCTGTTTTTTTAACAGAGCAACAAAGTGCTGTATATAATTAAAGTGACAGACAGCAGGATAAATTGAATAGTGCCTAAAAGGCCCAAACTTAGAGCATGCAAATATATGAGCTGGCACGGAGATACCACACTGACAAATCTGTGGCCTGTATTTTTCGCTTTTCTAGGCTAAATAGTGCTGTATATAACTAGAGTGACACGCAGGAAAGCAATGGAAAACCAGCCTAAAATGGGTAAACTTGTAGCACGCAGATATATGAGCTGGCACGGAGATACCCCATTGACAAATCTGTGGCCTGTATTTTTTTCTTTTTTAGGCGAAATAGTACTGTATATAACTAGAGTGACATCCAGAAAAA
Organism: Oophaga sylvatica; assembly: GCA_033576555.1. NCBI lineage: Eukaryota > Metazoa > Chordata > Amphibia > Anura > Dendrobatidae > Oophaga > Oophaga sylvatica. Next base: position 151,126,139 of record JARQOD010000005.1, on the reverse strand, counting down.
CAATGGAAAACAGGCCTAAAATGGGCAAACTTGGAGCACGCAGATGCATGAGCTGGCACGGAAATACCACACTAAAAAATCTGTGGCCTGTATTTTTTGCTTTTTTAGACTAAATAGTGCTATATATAACTAGAGTGAAACACAGGAAAACAATGGAAAACAGGCCTCAAATGTCTAAACTTGGAGCACGCAGATATATGAGCTGGCACTGATATAACACACTGACAAATCTGTGGCCTATATTTTTTGCTTTTTTAGGCTAAATAGTGCTGCTTATAACTAGACTGACACATAGGAAAAAAAATTGAAAACCGGCCTAAAATGGCCAAACTTGGAGCACGCAGATATATGAGCTGGCACGGAGATACCACACTGACAAATCTGTGGCCTGTATTTTTTTGCTTTTTTAGGCTAAATAGTGCTGTTTATAACTAGAGTGATACACAGGAAAACAATGAAAAACAGGCCTAAAATGGGCAAACTTGGAGCACGCAGATATATGAGCTGACACGGAGATACCACAGTGACAATTGTGTGGCCTGTATTTTTTGCTTTTGTAGTCTAAATAGTGATGCACATAACTAGAGTGACACACAGGAAAAAAATTGTAAACCGGCCTAAAATGGCCAAACTTGGAGCACGCAGTGCTGTATATAACTACAGTGACAAATATAAAAATGAAAAGGAATTTAGGACTAAAATGACCACAATTTTTAGCAGACGGATGGATGATGCATGTCACAGATATACAGCACTGTAAAATATCTGGCCTGTATGTATTTTTTGGGGGGTTCAGCAAAATGGTTTCAAGAAATAGTGTAAGACACTCAAAAAAATTCTACTCTACCATACCACATAAAAATTAAATATTTCTCTATGCACTCAAAAGTGATTTTTGGACCCCTTTAAAATTGCAGGATTTCCACGCTATGCTAGTAAAAGCATCTGGCTGTATTGTGCACTGTCAAAAAGCAAATGGAGAAAAAAAAAGGGCGCTGGATTGCTTTGCAATACAAAAAGCTCTATTAACCTGGCCAAAAAATTTTCCAAGCCAATTAGACCTTGGGCTAGGTAAATACAGTCAATATATCATATAGGTAGCAGCAGCAGCACCAGCAGACAGGAAGGGAATGTACCCTCTTGATGTATTCAATGATATGTATATACACACATACAGTGTCTGCAGGCCTTGCACTGATATGTATAGAGCGACGTACAATCCCCTACCTACCTAATACTGGAACCTATATACTCTGGAGTTAGTCCTTAGAAGAACTGTTGGTTTAGCTGGATTTGAGTACTTTAGGATGGTAGACCACACACTGACTAAGAAATCCCCAAATCTGACCCTATCTCAGCAGCAGCTCTCCCTACACTATCTAAATCCAGAGCTGAATGCGCCGAGCAGGGCGGCATCCGGTCTCTTATACCCCTGATGATACTGTGCGGCCAGCCAGTCACTGCACGACCACAACAAAGATGGCTGCGGTGTTTCATTGCCTGGCAGACAATCCCTGCATTGTGATTGGATCTCTAAAGATCGCCAAAAAAGCTGGGTGGAGACCCGAGTTCCCACCGAGTAATCCCAGAAATGCTCGGTGCTCGCCGAGTACACAGAGTACCGTGATACTCGGGCGAGTAACGAGTAGTGGCGACCACGTTCGCTCATCACTATTAAGCATATTATGGATCCAGTAATTTGAAGAAACATGTATTATATTTTTGGTTTAGGTTACATTGTTGCGTATGGCAACTGGTCATTCCATAACTAAAGTCTTTTAAAACTTGAAGGTGACTATTTTAGCTATGAATCCTTTTTTATGCAAAAATTAATAAAAGAATTATGGATTACTGTACATTTATAATCCAGTGCCTAATGGAATTAATGTAATGAAATAAAACTTAAAATTCAGAGGCCAAAATATTATAACTCACACCTTTGCAAGTGTCACTTCCATACTAAGTATCTTTGCTGAAGTCATTTGTGCGTTCACCTAAGAGAATGCAGTAATGTATTAATTACAGCTATACTCTACAGTATCAATAAATGTAAAGATGAAATTTTCTTTATTTTTTTCCACTTTTAATCCCTTAATGCACAGTATCATTATAGTCATTAAAGGATCAAAGTTTGAAGTTAAAGCATAGTAAATGTACAATGTAAAAAACATAAAAATAATACTAATACTTACCTCATGGCTCACCTTTCTGGACACTCCATGGATCAACTCTCTCTACTAGCTGTCCAGTTTTCTTCTATCTGTCATAGAATCATAGGATGGTAGAGTTGAAAGGGACCTCCGGGGTAATCATGTTCAAACACGTGCTTAATGCAGGATTCACTAAACCATCTCTGATGTCTATCCAGAATCTGTTTGAAGACTTCCATTGAAGGAGCACTCACCACCTCACATGGCAGCTTGTTCCACTCATTGATAACCCTCACTGTCAAAAAGTTTTTTTTTTATTATCTAATCTGTATCTTCTCCCTTTTAGTTTCATTCCAATGCTTCTCGTGTTTCCATGTGCAAATGAGAATAAAGATGTTCCCTCTGCACTCTTACATCCATTCAGATATTTGTAGACAGCTGTTAAAGTGAACCAGTCAGCAAGATTTTGCTCAGACACTGTCATATTGGTGCAATTATACTAATTAAAATGATACCTTAGTTGATCAGATCCATCTTGTGGTTGTTTTTTAATCCGTATTTGTAGTATTCAGTTAATCTCATGCTTTGGGGCGGGTCTGTGCACAGGGATTTATGTGGTGCTCTGCTTACATATGCATCTTTATGGGCTTATGACATGTCACTGATCCTTTAGTGACCTGCCCCCTACTTTACATACTGCATATAATATTGTGCGGTTACAAAACAAAAATTTATATCCATCAAAATGGTAGCGGCATCGTCGACTATCGTCGATGTTTCATGATGTAGTGTCTAAAATGCATACCGTATATACTCGTGTATAAGCCGAGATTTTGAGCCCATTTTTTAGGGCTGAAAGTCCCCCTCTCAGCTTATACGTGGGTCATATACGGGGTCGGCGGGGGAGGGGATCGGGGGTGTCGGATTATACTCACCTCTCCGCCGCCGCGGTCTCTGCAGCCCCCCTGCTTCTCCCACGATCTCCGGCTCCTTCCTGCAGCGGTCACATGGCACCGCTCACTAAAGTTATGAATATGCACATATTCATGACTTTAATGAGCGGTACCATGTGACCGCTGTAGGAAGGAAGCGTTGTGGAGAGCGCCGGGAGAAGAGGAGAGGCTGCAGGGACGAGCGGCGGAGGGTTGAGTACAGCGATATTTACCTGTCCTCTCTCCACCGCTGTGCTGCGTCCTCGTCTGACTCCTCTGGCTGTGAATGATCAGGCAGAGGGCGCGATGACGTCGTTAGTGAGCGCCCCGCCCCCTGCCAGATCATTCACTGCCGAGGACCAGGAAGAGGGAGCAACGCTGCGGTGCAGAGAGGACAGGTAAATATCTCCAGTGCCGGGGTCCTGAGCGAACGGTGACACCGGCACCTGTCCCCCATAGCGCGCCGGTGTCACCGCCTGCTTAGGACTCCGGCACCTGGCCCCCAGCGACGAGAGGTGAGTATGTCATTTTTTTTTTTGCAGCAGCATATGGGGCATAATCTGGAACATATGGGGGCATAATCTGGAACATATGGGGCATAATCTGGAGCATATGGGGGCATAATATGAAGCATATGGGAGCATAAGCTGTGGAACATATGGGGGCATAATATGGAGCATATGGGGGCATAAGCTGTGGAACATATGGGGGCATAATCTGGAGCATATGGGGCATAAGCTGTGGAACATATGGGGCATAATATGGAGCATATGGAGGCATAATATGGAGCATATGGGGCATAATATGGAACATATGGGGGCATAAGCTGTGGAACATATGGGGCATAATCTGGAGCATATGGGGGCATAAGCTGTGGAACATATGGGGCATAATATGGAGCATATGTGGGCATAAGCTGTGGAACATATGGGGGCATAATCTGGAGCATATGGGGCATAATATGAAGCACATGGAGGCATAATATGGAACATATGGGGGCATAAGCTGTGGAACATATGGGGCATAATATGGAGCATATGGGGGCATAAACTGTGGAACATATGGGGGCATAATCTGGAGCATATGGGGCCATAATATGGAGCATATGGGGGCATAAACTGTGGAACATACGGGGGCATAATCTGTGGAATATATGGGGGCATAATCTGGAGCAATGGGGGCATAATCTCTGAAGCATATTGGGCATAATCTGGAGCATATGGGGGCATAATCTGGAGCTTATAGGGGCATAATCTGTGGAGCATATTGGGCATAATCTGTGCAGCATATGGGGGCATAATCATTTTTCACCCTAGGCTTATACGCGAGTCAATAAGTCTTCCCAGTTTTTTGTGGCAAAATTAGGGGGGTCGGCTTATACACGGGTCGGCTTATACATGAGTATATACGGTAATTTCATATATGCTTTCAAATAGATGCTACTGAGCAAGCGCAGCTGCAGGTGCCATTTTGCTGCAAAAAAAAAAATAGCTACATAAGATAGTGCCGGAGGCACCTGTGCAATAGCATCTATAGAAACGTAGCAACTATCAGGCTATGTGCACACATTCAGGAATCTTTGCAGAAATTTCCTGAGAAAAAACGGACTTTTTCCAGGAAAATCCAGATGCATTTTTACAGAGTTTTTTTGCTCGTTTTTTACCGCGATTTTTTCCTGAACATTCTAGGTCAAAAGTATAGCAGGAAATAGACAAATTTACCGTGAAATTAATGAACATGCTGCATATTTTACCGCAATGCGTTTTTTCGCTGAAAAAAACGCACCATGTGCACAAAAATTGCAGATTGCATTCTAATCATAGGATGCTTAATGCATGCGTTTTTAAGTGTTTTTGTAGCGTAATTCTGCTGCAAAAATGTGAAAAATCCTGAACGTGTGCACACAGCCTCAGTGATAGATGCTACTGTGCAAAGCCCCGCTGGTTCCATTTTCATGGATCAAATTTTTTTTCACCAGCAAAATGGCGCTGGTGGTGGTGCTTGCGCAGTAGCATACATCCAAACGCAATAGATGCTATTGCGCAGGCGCCGCTGATGGCATCATTTTGATGAAGATATATATATTTTTTCTCCACAATATTGTAGGACTAAAGCATAAATTAACATATGCATTTTAGGCACTGTATTATGCTACAGCTTCTGCACTGCCACCGACGCCATTCTGATGAATGTTAAAATTTTTTGTAGCTATAAAATATGATATGCAGTATGTAAAATATGGGGCAGTTCACTGAAGGATCAGTGACCTGTCATAAGCCCATAAAGATGAACATGTGATCTAAGCACCAGTAAAAAGGCCCACCCACAGGCCGCCCCGAAGCACGAGAATCTAACTGAAAACTAAAAATACAGATTAAACAACAACCACTAGAGTTGAGCGAAACAGGTCGGTCAGATTCATAAGTCTCAGACTTTCGCCAAAGTGGGGTTTCGTTGGCTGAAACACGACCATAGCGTGAAGTCGGTTTTCCCAGAATGCTTGCAAGTGCCTTTTTTCAGTCAATGAGCAAGGACGTACACTGTGGGCAATGAGATGACATGGGCAGCATCCGCCATGATCTTAGAGAAGGGCATTGCAGTGATTGGCTTGTTTTGGGGGGCGTCAAAGTTTCTATAAAAGCCATGACCGCCGACCTCCATTTTACTTCTACTGATCTTAACAGTAGGGAAAGGTTGCTGACGCTATTTATCAGTAGGGAGAAAGTTAGGGCTGGAAAAAGAAGTTCTTATGTGCTTGTGCTGACAGTAATTGTGCTGTACAGTTAGTGTGCAGTGACAGGGTAGGATTTTCTTGTGTGCAGCAGCGCTGGTTATTAGGCTGCCTGACAGCTGTACTGCTGTGTGTACACTGCTGTGCAGACTGCTTTTTACACAGCACTAATACTTTTATTCTTTTTTTCCTGCACAGTAACCGATCGTTCATTTTTTACTACACCGTATAGAGCTGTACGCTCCTCACACACTACCGTGTACCGGCTGGTATCACGGACAAATACATGCTGACTATCTGTGTGTGACTCCGGAAATATATACGGAGATTTAAATGTTCCCCTACACCATATACAGCTGTACGCTTATGATACAGTACCTTATTTCTGCTGTTTTTATTACGGTCAAATCCATACTAAGTGAGTCTCTGTGTGTGACTACAGAAATATATATAAGGAGATTTAAATTTTCCCCTACACTGTATACAGCTGTACGCTTCTGATACAGTACCGTTTTTCTGCTTTATGTATTCTGGTCAAATCCATACTGATTGAGCGTCTGTGTGTGACTCCGGAAATAAATACGGAGATTTAAATTTTCCCCTACACCGTATGCAGCTGTACGCTTCTGATACAGTACCATATATATGCTGGTATTTTTGGTACATTTTCCCAAACATGAGGAAGTATGATGGAAGAGGCCGTGGCCGTGGGTTGCAGATGGTACTGATGGTGGTGGTGGTGCATCTGCTGGTAGTGCCAAAAGCACAATAGTACCTAAGGCAGGAGGTGTTGAGCCTGTGGCATCATTTGGCTCCAGAAGGCCTGGAAGGCTTCCTTTTCTGGGAGTAGGTAAACTGCTTTTAAAGCCGTAGCATCAGGAACAGATTTTGGCTTACATTGCCGAAACAGCCTCCAGCACTATCGCCTCCTCTTCTGGAGTTTCAAAAAATGCAAGCACTGAGTCGTCAGTGCAGGCTCCTGGTCAGGAATGACATCTTTCCTTGTGTCCTTCACCCCCACCAAAAGTGAAGGATGCGGCAGGCCACACTTCTGATTACTCCCTGGAGCTCTTTTCACATACCATGTCTGTGTTATCAAGTGAAATCCTGAATTCCCCAGTCCAAGATGAATATGACATGGAGTGCACTGATGCACAGCCACTGCTATATGATTCTGCTGGTACATTCACCCAGAGCACTGCATTGTCCTCGCAGTCTACTGAGCCAGATTCTGACCCTGATGAAACTCAGGTGCCCCTTCCCGCATTCTATACCACCTTACACGGTGACACAGAGGAAGGTGCAGAAGAAATTGAAGAGGAGGTGATGGATGACCCAGTTATTGACCCGGATTGTTATCCATTGAGGGAAGAGGGTGCCGCTGGCAATAGCTCAGAAGAGGAGGAGGATCCGCAGCAGGCATCGACATCGCAGCTGCGGTTATCTGGCAGGCCCGTTGCAGTCCAAAAACGTGTTAAAAAAACAAAAGGAGTTGCAGGACAGCTTGGCCAGACTATTAAATTAGCACAGCGTGCAAGCCCTGAAAATTTATCCCATAGTAGGAAAAGTGCAGTGTGGCACTTTTTTGACCAAAATCCTATTGATGAGGCAAAGGTTATCTGTAAGAAGTGCGGAAGGACCTTTAGCCGAGAGAAAAATCTCCGAAATTTGAATACCAGTTGCATGCTTAGTCATTTAAGCACCATGCACTTGCAAGCGTGGACGGACTGCAAAACCTAAGGTAGCACACGTGCACCTGCTCCGACTGAAGGTAGCCAGCATTGCTACATCGCTTCTCCCACTGTAAGCCCACCAGTTAGCACACTACCAGCAAGAAATGTTGAGATGTCTGTTATGAATGTGCTAGAAATGGTTTCTGAGCAGAGGCTCCCTCTGGTGGTTACTGACAGTACTGAACCTTTCGGCGAGGAGTGGCAATCTGGATTCACTGACTGGTCTGATATAAGGGAGGTTCCCTCCCATGATGGTTGCCGGTGATCAATTGTTCTTGTCTCAATTTTGGTTCCTGGTTCATTTGGAAGTTTGCTGGAGTCTTGCCTGCATCTCCTGCTTTCAGATAAGATAATTTTTGCTTTTCTTTTTGTGCTTGCTTTTTGCATTGTTTTCTGCACTTTTGTGTAGGTCAGCCAGGTCCCCTCCTGGGGCCTGAGCTCCTCACAGTTTATCTGCAGCCACTGTTATTTGCTCATTTGCTTTTTCCTGTTTTTTCAGCGGCTGCGGCTTGGTTTTTGTTCACACTGAGATCTGATTTAGCGGGTGGCGAGGTCGTGTGATCTCAGTATTTTTGTAATCAGAATTGTTGGATTTTTGTAGGGTTTTCGGGGTTGCAGAAAGTAATCTCTCCTGTCCTACTCTATTTAGTCAGCTTGTGGCCCCAGCGTTTGCTCAGTCTGTTTTCTGCCTTTGTTTGTATTTTCATCTTGTCTAAGCGCCATTATATGTTTGGGGGCTTCCTATTTTCTTTGGGGATCTGCTCCGGGGCAGATAACTTTCATCTTTCTGCATTTAGGTGTAGTTGTCTCTCAGGCTGTGACGAGGCATCTAGGATCAACGTAGGAACGCTCCACGGCTACCTCTAGTTGTGTCGTTAGTTTAGGAATCTGCAATCCATCAGTTACCAACATCTCAGGTGTTCGGCTGCCCTGCTGTTGTTCCTGTCCTTCTCAGCTACCGAAACATAACAGGTGTCGTCGCAAGGCCAAAGCAGTCAGGGAAACACAAAGTTTTTCCAACGAAAGACTGAATCTAGGCCATCACCACCATCATCACCAACCCCCTCTCAGTCCGCTATGTTCACCGCTAGTTCCCCCATATGCAGCTCTCAAGTCCAGCTCACCCTAGCAGACGCTCTGAGTAGGACAAGATAGTACTCATCCTCTCATCCGCGTACACTGGCTTTGAACACCTATATTGCCAAACTGATCTCATTAGAGATGATGCCCTTCCGTTTGGTTGAAAGAACAGTGTTCCGTGACCTCATGGCCTACGCTGTCCCACGCTATGACCTACACAGTCGGCACTTCTTTTCTAGAAAAGCCATCCCTGCCCTCCACCTGCATGTGAAAGACCGCATTGTCCATGCACTCAAACAATCAGTGAGTGGAAAGGTGCACCTCACAACAGATGCATGGGCCATTAGGCATTGCAAGGGCCATTACTTGCCCATCACTGCGCACTGGGATAATGTGGTTAATGCAGGGTCCACAGGGGACAGCGGCAGTGGGACAGTGCTGCCTAGCCCATGGTATAGGCAACAGTTGGCTGTAGGCGTTCAACCCTCCTCCTCCTCCAGAAGCGAAAGCTCATCAACAGAGCACAGTCACATGAGCACTCCATCCGCGGCTGCCAGTGTTGCACACAAGATGTCCCACTATCGAACAGCTAGTGGCAAGTGTCAGCAGGCTGTTTTAAAGATGATGTCTTTGGGCGACAACAGACACACCGTGGAGGTACTGGCCGATAACTTGCAGCAAGAAACTGAGTCATGGCTGGGCTGTCTACATCTTGAACCAGGCAAGGTAGTCAGTGATAACGGCCGTAATTTTGTGGTGCAGTGCTTCTTAAAAATTATCCGGAGTTAACAGCCCTGCTCCAGGGCCATATTTAGAGTTTATGCTGCCCTAGGCACTTTTCGTTCTGCCTTCCCATTGGTGAGTATGACTAATGCAGACACTGTCGGCAGTGACTTAGGCTACTTGCACGTCAGCGATTTTTGCCATTCGCGGCAGATCCGGCAGTTTTTCTGCATCTGCCGCGTAACTGATCACTTATGGCAACACTGCATTCGGCCTCATTCATTCCCTATGCGACTTGCAGACATGTGCGACACTTGCGGTTTTGACGCGATCCCGCTAATCCGATACTTGCAGCAACGGAAAAAAAAATGCTACTAGCAGTGTTTTTTTGTCTCACTGCAACTGCCGCACATGTTTGCAAGTCCCATATGGAATGAATGAGGCCGAATCTATGTGTGTGCCCATGTAGCTCTTTTAAAGACATTGGTTTCCTACCACACTCAAAAGACATACAAATAGGATGTTTAGATTGTGAGCCCCAATGGGGACAGTGCTGATGATGTCTGTAAAGTGCTGTGGAGTTAATAGCGCAATATCAGTGAATAAATATTATTCTTAATATTAGGTTACAATACCAGGATCTGAGGATTTTCTGTTTCGAGGTCAAGAGCTCTCTGATGTGATGTTGCTGCCTTTCTCGCTGTCTTCCTCTTTTGACACTGCAGTGTGGTGGACAAGAAAACATTAAATAGTTAACATCAAGAAGTCTGGTGTCTGTGTACTAACTGAACTAGAAACTCTCCCTACACCATGTCCAGCAGACATTGGAGCATTACTAGATGGACTTTATTATTCTATTACTGCCCAGTCACTGATTAAGGCCTTATTCATATGTCTGGGTGTAAACAGATACTTACATATAAATCTGGACAATTTATCTTATAGATCTCCCGGTATATTAGTTATTATAGATCTATAATAAATAATGTACAAGGAGACCTGTAGTATTAAATGTCCAGAATTATCTGTAATATATGATGTACAATCTATTATATATAATGTCCAGGGTGATCTATAATATATAGTGCTCAAGTAGTAGATTTATAATAATGTACAGTCCAGGCAAATCTATACTGTATAATGTCCAGCGGCAGAGATATACTTAGGGTACGTTCCCACGTTCAGGAAACGCTGCGGGTTGGACGCTGAGAACAGCCACAGAGTCCAATCTGCAGCGTCCAAATGTTACAGCATAGTGGAGGGGATTTTATGAAATCCCATATCCACTATGCGTACAAAGATGCAGGTGACAGACCTGCGTATATGCACATGTGGCGCGTCTTTCTAGACTGCAGCATGTCTATTAATATCGCGGAGACGCTCAGTCTACGCAAGATAAATAGCACCGTCCTATGTATAGGATGCGGTGATTCCACACGGTTCAATGAACACATGCGGAATCACCACACGTATAAAAGCCAGCAAAGCTTTGGACGGAGCTGTGTCCTCTCTGCAGCGTTTCCTGAACGTGGAAACATAGCCTTAGGGTATGTGCACACGTTGCAGATTTGTCTGCAGAAGTTTCCGTACATAATCCGCATCTCTTGGCAGAAAACGCAGGTGCATATTTCATGCGTTTTTTCCATGCGGCTTTGTATGCCTTTTTGTAATAAAGATGTTATTTAACAAAAAAAAGATTTGTGATGTAATTTCTGTCCAACCGCCTCTTTTACATTAGTCCAGCGTTCATTTTCCCCAGTACTCATTCCCCACCAGCTCTCATTCCCCCCAGTGCTCATTCCCCCCTCAGTGCTCATTCCCCACCTCAGCGCTCATTCCCCACCTCAGCGCTCAATCCCCAACCCAGCACTCATTCCCCACCTCAGCGCTCATTCTCCCCTGCGCTCATTACACCCCCTGCGCTCATTCTCCCCCTGTGCTCATTACTCCCCAGCGCTCATTCTCCCCCTGCGCTCATTACTCCCCAGCGCTCATTCTCCCCCCTGCGCTCATTCCTCCCCCAGTGCTCATTCTCCCCCTGCGCTCATTCCTCCCCAGCGCTCATTCTCCCCCCTGCGCTCATTCCTCCCCCAGCGCTCTTTACCCCCTGGGCTCATTCCTCCCCAGCACTCATTCTCCCCCCTCTGCTCATTCTCCCCCTTACGCTCATTCCTCCCAGCGCTCATTCCTCCCCAGCGCTCATTACCGCCCTGCGCTCATTCTCCCCCTGTGCTCATTCTCCCCAGCGCTCATTCCTCCCTAGCACTCATTCTCCCCCTGCACTCATTATCCCCCTTGCGCTCATTCCTCCCCAGCGCTCATTCCTCCCCAGCGCTCATTACCCCCCTGCGCTCATTCTCCCCCCTGCACTCATTACTCCCCAGCGCTCATTCCTCTCCCCCTGGCCCACAGCGCTGATTCCCCCCACCCCGGCCCACAGCGCTCATTCTTCCACCCCGGCCCACAGCGCTCATTCTCCCCACCCTGGCCCACAGCGCTCATTCCTGCCACCCCGGCCCACAGCGCTCACCCCCCTGGCCCACGGCGCTCACCCCCCAGCCCACAGCGCTCACCCCCCCAGCCCACAGTGCTCTACCCCCAGCCCTCAGCGCTCACCCCCCCAGCCCATAGCGCTCACCCCCGCAGTCCCCACCCCCAGCCCACAGTGTTCACCCCAGCACACAGCGCTCCCCCAGCACACAGCGGTCACCCCCCAGCCCACAGCGCTCACCCCCAGCACACAGCGGTCTTCCACCAGCCCACAGCGCTCACTCCCCAGCACACAGCGCTCCCCCCAGCACACAGCAGTCACCCCCCAGCCCACAGCGCTCCCAGCACACAGCACTCCTCCCCAGCAGACATCTGTCACCCACCAGCCCACAGCGCTCACCCCCAAGCACACAGGGTGCTACCCCAGCACACAGTGGTCACCCCCCAGCCCACAGCTCTCACCCCCAGCACACAGCACTCCCCCAGCACAGAGCGGTCACCCCACAGTCCACAGCGCTCCCCCCCAGCACACAGCGGTCACCCCACAGTCCACAGCGCTCCCCCCAGCACACAGCGGTCACCCCCCAGCCCACAGCGCTCACCCCCCAGCCCACAGCGCTCCCCCCAGCACACAGCGCTCACCCAGCACACAGCGGTCACCCCCCCCAGCCCACAGCGCTCCCCCAGCACACAGCGGTCACCCCCCAGCCCACAGCTCTCATCCCCCAGCCAACAGCGCTCCCCCCAGCACACAGCGCTCCCCCAGCACACAGCGGTCACCCCCAGCCTACAGCGCTCACCCCCCAGTACTCCCCCCCAGCACACAGTACTCCCTCCAGCACATAGTGGTCACCCCCAGCCCACAGCCCTCCCCTCAGCCCACAGCGCTCCCCCCAGCACACAGCGCTCCCCCCAGCACACAGCGCTCCCCCAGCACACAGCGGTCACCCCCCAGCCCACAGCGCTCCCCCAGCACACAGCGGTCACCCCCAGCCCACAGCGCTCACCCCCCAGCCCACAGCGCTCCCCCCAGCACACAGCGCTCCCCCACACACAGCAGTCACCCCCAGCCTACAGCGCTCACCCCATCCCACAGTACTCCCCCCAGCACACAGCGCTCCCTCCAGCACATAGAGGTCACCCCTCAGCCCACAGTGCTCACCCCCAGCACACAGTGCTCCCCCAGCACACAGTGGTCACCCCCAGACCACAGCGCTCACCCCCCAGCACACAGCGCTCCCGCCATCACACAGCGGTCACCCCCAGCCCACAGCGCTGCCCTCAGCACACAGCGGTCACCCCAGCCCACAGCGCTCAACCCCAGCACACAGCGTCCCCCTAGCACACAGCGGTCACCCCCCAGCACACAGCGCTCTCCCCCAGCACACAGCAGTCACCCCCAGCCCACAGCGGTCACCCCCCAGCCCACAGTTCTCACCCCCCAGCACACAGCGCTCCCCTCAGCACACAATGGTCACCCCCCAGCACACAGAGCTCCCCCCAGCACACAGCGCTCACCCCCAGCCCACAGCGCTCCCCCTAGCACACAGCGCTCCCCCAGCACACAGCGATCACCCCCCAGCCCACACCGCTCACCCCCCAGCATACAGCGCTCCCCCCAGCACACAGCAGTCACCCCCAGCCCACAGCGGTCACCCCCCAGCCCACAGCCCTCACCCCTCAGCACACAGCGCTCCCCCCAGCACACAGCGGTGACCCCCCAGCACACAGTGCTCCCCCCAGCACACAGCGCTCACCCCCAGCCCACAGTGCTCACCCCCAGCACACAGCGATCACCCCCCAGCCCACAGCGCTCACCCCCCAGCACACAGTGCTCCCCCCGCACACAGTGGTCACCCCCCAGCACACAGCGCTCCCCCCAGCACACAGCAGTCACCCCCAGCCCACAACGGTCACCCCCCAGCCAACAGCGCTCACCCCCAGCACACAGCGCTCCCTCCAGCACACAGCGGTCACCCCCAACACACAGCACTCCCCATAACACACAGCACTCACCCCCAGCCCACAGCGCTCACCCCAGCACACAGCGGTCACCCCCCAGCCCACAGCGCTCCCCCCAGACCACAGCGCTCACCTCCCAGCCTACAGCGCTCACCCAGCACACAGCGCTCCCCCCAGCACACAGCGGTCACCCCCAGCCCACAGCGCTCACCCGCCAGCACACAGCAGTCACACGTCAGCCCACGGCGCTCCCCCTCAGCCCACAGCGCTCACCCCCAAGCCCACTGCGCTTCCCCAGCGCACAGCACTCGCTCCCCAGCCCACAGCGCTCACCCCCCAGCACACAGTGGTCACCCCCCAGCCCACAGCGCTCCCCCAACACACAGCGGTCACACCCCCATCATCATACTCACCTCCTCCTGCTGCAGCTCCACCGTCCAGCACCGACATCCTGTTCCTGTATGAGCGGGCGGTCACACGTGGGCACCGCTCATTAAGTTCATGAATATGGACGCCACCCTATGAGAGTGGAGTGGCGTCCAAATTCATGAGCTTAATGAGTGGTACCCATGTGTGACCGCCCGCTCATACAGGAACAGGATGTCGGCGCTGGACGGTGGAGCTGCAGCAGGAGGAGGTGAGTATGATGATGGGGGGTGAGGGAAACAAGGGGAGGGCCGACCACCCCAAGACCAAAAAAAAAAGAATAAAAAAATTTCTTGCTCAGGTGCCGCCCCCCCGCAGAGTCCCATCGTAGGCACGTGCCCATGAGTGCCTAGTGGCAAATACGGCCCTGCCCTGCTCCATAAGGTGCGAAGACTGTGCTTGCACATCCGTTGCTCGCCCGTAGTCTCCAGTCGTATGCAGAGGCTGCAGCGATCGCTCCACCTCCCCAAGCACTGCCTAATCATAGATGTTGCAACAAGGTGGAACTCCACCATGCACATGGTTGAGAGGCTGTGCGAACAGAGGCAAGCTGTAATGCATTTGTGGGAGGAAACATGGGCAGGCAGTTTGAGGGCAGACATCGAGTTGTCGGGTGTGCAGTGGTCAAAGCTGAAAGACCTCTGTAAAGTCCTTCAGTGTTTTGAGGAATGCACACAGCTGGTAAGCGCAGACGATGACATCATAAGCATGAGCATTCCACTTATGCGTCTGCTCATGCAAACTTTGACTCACATTAAGGATCAGGCATCTGCAGCGGAGGAGGAAGAGGAGGAGAAGGAGGGAAGACTTAATCACAGTCAGGCATTGTCTGCTCAGGGAACTGTCCTGAATGAGGTGGATGAAGAAGAGGAAGAGGAGGAGGATGAGGGGGATGATTATTTTGGGGAGAAGGATGCTTCTCAAGAGGGCAAGAGAATATGTTGGTTTGCCAAGGTCAGGTACAGGGTTTGTGCATGACTGGAGGGATGTGGATTTGGCAGAAAGTGCTCCTCCACCCACCACTGGCAGTGCATCATTGACACCTGGAACATTGGCCCACATGTGTGATTATGTCTTACGGATCCTAAAAAGGGACCCCGCATTGCCAAAATCATGAAGGATGACGACTATTGGTTGGCCAGCATCCTCGATCCATGCTATAAAGGCAAATTACAGAACATCATGCCACAGGACAACCTAGAGCTAATATTGGTGAACAAACAAGCATCTCTGGTAAAACGTTTCTTAGAGGCATTCCCAGCACACAGCAGGGGTGCAGGTTCTACCATGAGCCGTACTGGGCAACATGGAAGAGGTGTTCGTGGTGCACACAGTCGAAGTGGCGTTGGAGACAGCGGTTTCATGACCATGTTGTGGACTGATTTCTTGAGTACCACTCATACGACTGTTAATACTGAATCGATTGCAACAGACAGGAAACAGCAGTTGTCAACTATGGTTCAAAATTACCTTTCCTCTCTTATCGATGTTCTCCCTCACAGTTCATTCCCCTTTGACTACTGGGCCTGTAAACTGGACACCTGGCCTGAATTGGCACAATATGCCTTACAGGAGCTTGCTTGCCCTGCTGGTAGTGTGCTATCAGAAAGAGCCTTCAGTGCTGCAGGATCAGTCCTGACAGAAAGAAGGACCCGGCTGTCGACCCAAAATGTTGGTGATCTCACCTTCATTAAAATGAACCATGCCTGGGTTTGAAAGAATTTTGTACCACCTTCCCCTGATGACACATACGTTGCCAGCGAAATGGCTCGCTTTGTCCTCCTCTTCCTCCGACTTCTCCAATTCCTCCATTTGCAGCTGCTGAACGTCCAGCCTACACCTTAACATATGCCAGTTTTTCCACCTCTCTAACTGGGCTGCCCCCCCTCCAAGGGCTGGCGTCAGCAACTGGCGCACTCGGGCAAATGCCAGGGCCCTGAGCATGTGGGGGGCCCACTCGCCGTCAGAGACACCGACGTACTATGAGGGGCCCTGTGCCAGTGTCGGAGCCCACGAGTGGGCCCCCCCTGCTTGCTCAGGGCCCCAGCACTTGCAATACTTACCTCTCCCTGCTCCACCACTGTGACGTCTTCCTTGTTTCCTGACAGTGACATTCAGGTCAGAGAGCGTGATGACGTCACGTCTGTGCGCCCTCTGCCTGAACAGTCACAGTGCAGAGAGTTGGAAGATGTTGATGTTGAGGAGTCCAGAGTAGAGCAGTGCCCAGCGTGGAAAGGTATTTCATTTTTTTAATGTATGGAGCATTATATGGAGCCCATTCTGTATGGAGCAATATATGGGGCTCATTATTCTGTATGGCGCACTATGTGGTGCCCATAATACTGTATAGAGGACTATACTGTCCGGTTTTTGAGCTATTGCACAATTTACAATAGATATCACTCAAGTAATGTAAGAAGTGAAGTATTTGGCATTGTACTATACCTATATTTCTCTGCCGTATCGGAGCATCATGAATTGTGGTTTGTGTTAAAGGGGCCCACTGAGACTCTTTCGCCTGTGGCCCACGAATACCTGGAGCCGGCCCTGCGCCCCACCCACAACTTTAGCCAAATAACCCCCAGTTTTCAATGCGTTACTATTATTATAAAGTAAATTAAGGTTGACAAGCTTAAGTAATAAGAATTGATGTTGTTGGCATTGAAATGGGCACTGTAGGTGTGCTTACTGTCCTCCACTCACTGGTGACTTTTGTTTTCCATTGACTTGCATTGGGGTCGGGTTTCAGTTTTTGTCGAAACTTCGACTTTTGCGGGTAGTTAGTCGGCCGATTTCGTTCGACTCGACTTTTGCTAAAGTCGGATGGTCTGAAACCCGACTTGACCCTCCCGGAGGCAAAGTCGCTCATCTCTAACAACCACAAGATGGATTTCATCAACCAAGTTATCATTATAATCAGTATAATGGTGCCGACCTGTGAGTGTCTGTAGTTTACTGACACTTTCCTGCTGACAGGTTCTCTTTAAAGCTCGTCTTAGCCTTCTTTTTTGCAAGCTAAACATTCTCCAATCCTTTAAAGGGAATCTGCCACCCCATTTCTGGAGTATGAGATGCGGCCACCGCCATCAGGGGCTTATCTACAGCATTCTATAATGCTGTAGATAAGCCCCCAATGTTACCTGAAAGATAAGAAAAACGAGTTATATTATACTCACTCAGGGGCGGTCCGCCATCCGGTCCGGTCCGATGGGCGTCGCAGTCTGGTTCGGCGCCTCCCATCTTCTAGGGAAGCCCTTCTCTTCTCTGCATCCCGTCGTGGCTCCTGCACAGGCGCGCTGATCTGCCCTGGTGAGGGCAGATCAGAGTACTGCAGTGCGCAGGCGCCGGGAAAGGACAGAGTTGTCCGGCGCCTGCGCACTGCAGTACTCTGCTCTGCCCTCACCAGGGCAGATCAGTGCGCCTGCGCAGGAGCCGCGGTGGAACGCAGAGAAGAGGATGGCTTCGCTAGAAGATGGGATGCGCCAAACCGGACCGCATCGGACCGGACGGCGAACCGCCCCTGGGTGAGTTTAATATAACTAATTTTTCTTATCTTTCAGATAACATCGGGGCTTATCTACAGCATTACAGAATGCTGTAGATAAGCCCCTGATGGCGATGGCCACAGCTTATAGTCCAAAAATGGGGTGACAGACTGCCTTTAACCATTCCTTGTAGGACATACTTTGCATTCCGATCACCATCCTTGTAGCTCTTCTTTGAATTTGCTCCAGGTTTTCAATGTCTTTTTAAAATGTGGTGCCCAAAACTTTACACAGTATTCCAGATGAGGCATTACTTCACATGCTCTAGACGCTGTATGCTTCTATTATTACATCTTAGAACTGAGTTTGCATTTTTTGCTGTTGCAAAGTGCACTGCGTCACCATTCCCCCTCACTGTGAGCCATGGCTTCCATCTCAGAAACTGCTTATTTTAAGAACATAGTGAACATCATGATGTAAGGAAGTTGCAACCTTATGACACACAGTGAGCTTGTCATTACTTTTGTAAGTCCTGGCTTATAATGATGAGACCCTAGATGTGGCATGCGACAGTGGAGTAAAGAGGAGAGGATGATAGGCACCGAGCAGTGAGATGGGCAGAGAGGTGAGCGGTGAGATAAGTATTAGTAATTTTTTTGACTATTTGTTAGCCCTAAATGGTTTACCAGAATGTTAGCCATTAACATATAACCACCAATTTCAGGATATTTGGCTCAAACTCGATCCATTGTGAATCAATCTACTCATCTCTAATGATGAGTGCACCCTAATACAAATTATGTAATTGTAAGGAGATGGACATATTGCCCAAATTCCCCCTTGAAGAATAAGTGTAATGTACTGTGTGATGTAAATCGCAATATGAATTAATATTAAAGAATTTATTTTGGACTTGTGGTCTCCCTCATTGAAGTCATCACATCTGATCCTCGTCATCCAAATCCATGAGTGACATAGTGCCCCCATAGCACAAGTCCACACACTAAAACAGGACCCCACTTTAATGTAATGTGCAGGGGTGTAAGAGACAAGTACTTCGTCCATAGCTACCGACCCGTGCCACATTACATAATCACCACAGTGCATTGATATCAGCTATCACAAAGTTTTTTGTACGTTTGTATAGCCAAGCTCTTGGGCCCAACTGTATTTAAACATGTTAAAAAATTATAATGGTCCCTCAAAAGTCTTTTTTGACCTATTGCAGCATTATAGTGAAAAAAAAACAAAATTGTTTAGTATATTTTAATCCCAATACCAATAAAAATTTAGGAATAATGATACTTGCTAAAGCAGACATTTTGTTTATGCAGAGAAATGGTTAGTACTTGTTAATGGAAATATATATTTTACCTCTCTTCCAATCAATTAGCTCTGTAAATCTTGTGCAGGAAACTAAATGGAGAGAAAATAAAAGAGTGCTACCTAAGCATTTACAGGAAATGCTGTGATGGTGTTGGTAATACGTGTGTGAACGTTCACCTGGCTGAGATGGTTTTACAAAATAAGAAAAACACTAGACTGAGTTTTGCAGATGGTTGGGATCATCCACTATGATATGTCGCTCGTCCGAGATGCGTGGAAACAAATCCAAGTGGAGTTGAACAAATAGAGATTCCGGAGGCGCTTCCAAGGGATCCCAGTTCCAAGGGATCCCAATTGATCGTCACTTTTAAAATACCTCCAGCTATCAACTCAAGAGGTAAAACAACGCTTTTTGCGCCCTGGATAAAATCATTTATTTCAAAATGTTGCAGACATCAAGGATATCCTGTATACCAATGAATGGAGTACAAGGATAAAAATACCAATAAAAAATAATAGTTATAGCATAAGATTAATAGACAATGCATTTCTGCTCAGAAGAGCCTTTATCAGTTGTGTAGAATTGTGTGACTGGTGAGGTGTTTTGTACATATGTTCATCCCAATCCATTAGCTCTAAAATTGCAATAACTATATGGTGAAAATGTCAAATACTTTAAAAAGGAAGAAATTAAACTGTTATAGTTCATTCATTAAAGATCAAAATGTACCTGATATGATGCAAGACTAGTAAGCAGAGATTCACTGCTGACTACCAAGGAAGACTAGCTTCGATGACCTGTGAACTTAAGGAATCAATTGGAATTTAGATTCAATTTTAAATAAAATGTCATTTTTTTATTGTACCTTTACTTGCTATAATAAGACATAGTGTTTTAGCCTGTTAAGAATGTATTGCAAAGTATGGTTACTTCAATCAAAAGGCAAGCTTATGCTGGCTGCCCCAAGGATAAGATTTGTCCTCATTTTCCCAGGGTGGCAGTTCAATTTGGGTTACCATAAAACTCAAATGACAGATTTATCAATGTAACATTTTGACATGGTAAAAAATAATTTTGTTATATTACTAGCTACATTTAAGATTGCTCTAACTCCCATGAAGATCAAAAGGTCAGTAGAGTTTCACACACCACTGAGTATTTAGATTACTGTAATTAATGCCATATAAAGAAGGCATAAGAAAAACAAGAAAATATTCAGTTTCCCATAAGGATAGAAAATATAGGATGACCAAGTATTCTACTGTTAACCATTCCAGTTTTAAAGTATTTGTTTTAGCTATGTTTTGAAATTTTCCTGAAATCTACCACATAAATGTAATTTCAAAATAATTTTAATGAAAGAAAAAGACAATCTAATATTTCATATACTGTATATTAAAGATAAAATTAGTCAAAAAATTTAATTAATGCTTCTCAGTTGCATATGAATAAATTTGATACAATTTAACTGTAGGGAAAATCTCACTAAATTATTTTATTGTTCATATTATTTTAATTACATTATTCTGCCCAATAATAATAAAAAATAAATAAATAAATTGACTAATTGTTAAGGCTGGCAGAATGCACCTAAAAGATATTAAGGAGAGGTGCGTTCACAGCCCGGGGTCCACCGTGCAGGCAGAGCCTGCTGCTAGCAAAATGGCGCAAATAGGTGTCATGTTTGACTGCAGCCGCCGAGAAGCGGCCCAGCCCATAATCTCCTCCACGCTGACCGACCACCATGGCGTGGGGCGGGCGTCCCCCGGGACGCAATATGGACCCTCCATATCGCAGAGGGGGATCCGGGCCTACCCAAACTAGGGAAGGGCAGAGACCGGGGTTCTGTGGCAGCTGAGCATGTGGACAAGAAAGAGACACATAGAACTTGATTACACCGCACAACTTCAGGTATAGGGAAGTAAAGTTTACTAAAGTAAATAAGTGAAGACACACAGTACATAAATCAAACATGAACATGCAAGGCTCCCGATTCCACACCTTCAAGAAGGGTATCACCCAAAGGACTCCAAGGTACCAACGGATCACCACGGCACACATAGGTGGGACATCAGGACACAGGAATCACATCAGGGTACACGAGGTCATCAGAACGTAGACAGGACACATGAGGATATCAGAATCACAAACTCAGTAACACGAACTGGATCTCAGGAACATGGACCGGATCTCAGGAACACGGACCGGACATCAGGAAACTTGACATCAGGAACACAGCCTGGATCTCAGGAACACGGACTGGATCTCAGGAACATGGAATCAGGAACATGGAATCAGGAACATGGACTGGATCTCAGGAACACGGACTCAGGAACATGGAATCAGGAAAACGGACCGGACATCAGGAACACGGACCAAACATCAGGAACACGGACTGAACATCAGGAACATGGACTGGACATCAGGAACACGGACACCGGAACACGGGCTGGATCTCAGGAACATCAGAACACTGGCATTGTACTCCGGACATCTGGCAACGATCGACAGGTTCCAGACATCGGCCTGAGTGTCAGGCTCAGGACATCTGGCAACGATTGGCAGGCTCAGGACATCAGGCAGGGAAGGATCGGATCCGGACATCTGGAAGCGATCTAAAAAAGAACCCAAGCGGTCTGCTGCAAGCCCCGCCAGGCTCAACCGGAGCCGGCCGGGGATTGCACCAAAAACAAGCTGAGCACATAGTAACAGAAACTCAGCACACCCACACCGGACTCCTCCTTCCAAGATGAACCCAGGTTGTATCAAAGGAAGTCAGTTAGCAAAAGATCACAGTCACTGGGCATAGGGTTCAGGACACAGAAGGATTCAGGAACATAACACAGCAGACACAGTCAAGACAGTCAGGTACAGGACAGGTATAGGATCAAGGATTCAAGCCTGGAATTACCGCCTCCAGGATAGGTGAGCCTGGAATTACCGCCTCCAGGACAGGCGCAGGGACGGGTACAGGATCAGGGATTAAAACCTAGAATTACCGCCTCCAGGATAGGCGAAGGGACGGGTACAGGATCAGGGATTCAAGCCTAGAATTACCGCCTCCAGGATAGGCGAAGGGTCGGGTACAGGATCAGGGATTCAAGCCTAGAATTACCGCCTCCAGGATAGGCACAGGGACAGGGACAGGAACACACAACACACATGGCAAGATTCAGAAGCTATGTGAGTAGCATAGGCCAGGGAGCCTTTATATATGAGCTGCCCCTCAGCAATTGGCTTGGGACAGCATTTCAAGTACACACACTAACCCTGATAAAAGCAGGGCAGGTGTGGCCTGCGCACCCTATGCAGCCAAACACAATTCAGCACAGCAAGGGCACCTGGAAATGGCGGCAGTCTAAACACACGTAGTAAGTCATGCACCACTGCAGAGGACCTTGACCAACGGTTAGCTTCCACAGCAATAGACAGGGACCGCACATGCAGGTGGTCATGCAGAACAGCGGAGACACCCACGCATGCACGGCTACGCAGCGGAGCTGGAAACTGAGCATCATCCATACAGGTAACGGATAACAGTATTCCAGCTCAATTAGGGGGAAAAGGAGCAAAGGGTTAAAGCACAGACATGTATTATCACGCCGACAACCAAGTACCGACAGAACAGCGTGACAATAGGCAGTATGAGCGAGCTCTGTTATCCCGCAGAGTCGCAGATGTAAATGCTGTAGCACTATGTGGCGGTATAAGCGAACTCTGTTAGACCACAGAGTCGCTAACTAAAACGCTGTGGCGCTATATGGCAGTATAAGCGAACTCTGTTACTTCACTGAGCCGCTGTGAAAAAGACTGTGTACTGTCAGACTCACATGCGACTGTTATGTTTTGGTAGCTGAGGAGAGCAGGCAAAAACGGCAATACACCAGAGAGGTTGGAATCTATTGGATTTCAGTACCCTGACTAACCACCACAACTAAAGGCAGCCGTGGAGCGTTCCTACGTTGGTCCTAGACGCCTCGTCACAGCCTGAGAGATTAACTAAACCTAAAGAAAGAAAGATGAAAGCTATCTGCCCCAGAGCAGATCCCCAAAGAACATAGGAAGCCCCCAAACATGTAATGGCGGTTAGACAAGAGGAAATACAGACACAGACAGAAAATAGTATGAGCAAACGCTGGGGCCCAATCTGCCTAGACAGAAAAGGATAGAAAGGATACTCACTGCAATAAAAAAAAACCCTAAAAAATGCCAACGCTACTGATTGCAAAAACACCTGAGATCACACGACCTCTACCACCTAAATCAGTTCTCTGGTGTAACAAAACTAAGCCGCAGCCACTGAAAAAACTAGAAAAGGCAAATGAACAAATAACAGTGGCTCCAGCGGAACTGAGAGGAGCCCAAGCCCCCCGGGGGAAACCTGGCTAACCTCACAGAAATGCAGAGAAATATGCAAAAGGTAAGCACAAAAACAAAAACAGAAAATATCTTATCTGAAAGCAGAAGAAGAGGCAAGACTCAGCAAGCTTCCAAGTGAACCAGGAACCACAGTTGAGACAAGAACAATTGATCACTGACAACCATGATGGGAGGGAACCTCCCTTATATCAAGCCAATCTGTGACTCCTGATTGCCAATCCTCATTGAATGGTTCAGTACTGTTTGTAACCACCAGAGGGAGCTTCTGCTCAGAATTAATTTCCAAAACATTCACAACAGTACCCCCCCCTTGAGGAGGGGTCACCGAACCCTCATTTGTGCAACCAGGTCGGTCAGGATGAGCTCAGTGATACGCACGGATCAGTCTCCTAGCATGAATGTCCGAAGCAAACACCCAAGAATTGTCCTCCTGACCATAACCTCTCCACTTAACCAAATACTGGAGTTTCTGTCTAGAAAAACGAGAATCCAATATTTTCTCAACCACATACTCCAGATTGCCCTCAACCAAAACAGGGTCAGGGGCACAGCCATAGGAACCACTGGCTCGACAAACCTCTTCAATAAGGACTTGTGGAACACGTTATGGATCTTAAATGTCCCTGGAAGAAGTAAACGAAAGGAAACAGGATTAAGAATCTCAATGATCTTATAAGGTCCAATGAACCTAGGCTTAAACTTAGGAGATGCAACTCTCATAGGGATATTTCTTGAGGACAAGCAGACCAAGTCCCCCACTTTAAACCGAGGACCATCAGTCCTATGCCGGTTGGCAAACCGCTGGGCCTTCTCCTGAGAGAGGGACAACCTCTCCACTACCTGGTCCCAAATCTGCTGCATACGCTCCACAACACCCGGACAGACAGAAGTCTCCGTCTGTCCCGAAGAAAATTGAGGGTGTAAC
The DNA here is from genome assembly GCA_033576555.1 of Oophaga sylvatica. Lineage (NCBI taxonomy): Eukaryota > Metazoa > Chordata > Amphibia > Anura > Dendrobatidae > Oophaga > Oophaga sylvatica. Next base: position 151,101,795 of record JARQOD010000005.1, on the reverse strand, counting down.
CCAAAATTGCAGAAAAATGGAGACATCAAAGTGGCAGAGCTTGCCCTATTATTAAGAGCAAAATCAGCCAAAGGCAAAAAAGAGACTCAGTCATCTTGATCAGCAGACACAAAGCATCTCAGATAAGTCTCCAATGTCTGGATTGTTCTCTCAGTTTGTCCATTGATCTGAGGATGAAAAGCAGATGAGAAAGACAATTGAACACCAAGTTTAGAACAAAAAGTCCTCCAAAATCTGGAAACAAACTGGACTCCTCTGTCAGACACAATGTTCCCAGGAATGCCGTGTAACCGAACCACGTGCTGAAGGAACAAAGGCACCAATTCAGAGGAGGAAGGCAACTTAGGTAATGGCACAAGATTTATCATCTTGGAAAACCTATCACAAATCACCCAGATAACGGTCATTCTCTGAGAAACAGGGAGGTCGGAAATAAAATCCATAGAGATATGGGTCCATGGTCTCTTGGGCACAGGCAATGGCATCAACAAACCACTAGAGTGAGAGCAAGGCTTGGAGCGAGAGCAAGTCCCACAGGACTGCACAAATTCCCTGACGTTACGAGACAAAGTAGACCACCAAAAGGACCGACTCACCAAGTCTCTGGTACCAAAAATTCCGGGATGACCGGCCAACGTGGAACAATGAATCTCAGACATCACACTCTTTTTCCACCGGTCTGGGACAAACAATTTCCCAATAGGGCAGCGCTCGGGTTTATCCTCCTGACACCCTTCCAGAGCCAGTCTCAAATTGGGCGAGATGGCGGAAAGAACTACACCCTCTTTCAAAATAGCAGCAGGATCAGATAACTCAGGAGAGTCCGCAAGGAAACTCCTCGAGAGGGCATCTGCCTTAACATTCTTAGTGCCAGGAAGAAAGGAAACCACAAAATTAAAACGTGTGAAAAACAAGGCCCACCTGGCCTGTCTAGGATTAAGTCGCTTGGCTAATTCCAGATAAACCAGATTCTTATGGTCCGTGAGGACCACCACCTGATGTTTGGCTCCTCCAGCCAATGTCTCCACTCTTCAAAAGCCCACTTCATGGCCAATAACTCCCGATTACCCACGTCATAATTACGTTCAGTTGGTGAAAATTTTCGAGAGAAAAAGGCACAAGGGTTACTTTTAGAGGTCTCAGGATCTCTTTGGGACAAAACGGCACCTGCCCCAATTTCAGAGGCATCAACCTCCACCTGAAATGGCAGAGAAACATCAGGCTGCCGTAGAACAGGAGCAGAAGTGAATCTCTGCTTAAGTTCCTGAAACGCAGAGACTGCCTCAGGAGGCCAATTCACCACATCAGAACCCTTTTTGGTCAAATGGTTTAACAATAACAGAGAAATTACCAATAAATTTACGATAAAAATTGGCAAAACCCAAGAATCTCTGAAGAGCCTTTAATGAAGTAGGTTGGACCCAATCACAGATGGCCTGAACCTTGACCGGGTCCATTTCAATAACAGATGGAGACAAAATGAATCCCAGAAATGAGATCCTCTGTACGACAAAAAGACACTTTGATCCCTTCACATACAGAGCATTCTCTCTCAAAATCTGGAACACAGTCCGAACATGTTTCACATGAGAGTCCCAGTCATTGGAAAAAATCAAGATATCATCCAAATAAACAATCAGAAATTTATCCACAAAATCTCTGAAAATGTCATTCATGAAGGACTGGAAGACGGAAGGAGCATTAGTGAGCCCAAAGGGCATCACTAGATACTCAAAATGCCCCTCTGGGGTATTAAACGCCGTCTTCCATTCATCCCCGTGCTTAATGCGAATAAGGTTATACGCCCCCCTGAGGTCAAGCTTGGTAAACCAAGTAGCACTATTCACCCTGGAAAACAGATCAGAAATCAAGGATAACGGATATTGATATTTCACAGTGATCTTGTTCAAGAGACGATAATCAATACACGGCCTTAATGAACCATCCTTTTTGGCCACAAAGAAAAACTGGCACCCAGGGTGAAGAGGATGGTCTGATATGACCCTTCTCCAATGACTCCTTGATATAAGACAGCATAGCATCATGTTCAGGTACAGATAAGTTAAAAAGGCGACCTTTAGGGAATTTACTACCAGGCACTAATTCAATAGCGCAGTCATAGCTCCTATGGGGGGGCAAGGATGCAGATTTACTTTCGCTAAACACATCAGAAAAATCAAAAAGTCTGGAGAGGCAGAAAAAACAGGAGTGTTGGCATTAACACATTGGCAGCCCCAACTGGTTACTGACACAGATTTCCAATCCAAAACAGGATTATGAGACTGTAACCAAGAGAAACCTAGTACAATAATGTCATGCAGATTATACAGTACCAAAAATTTGCAACTCTCCTGATGATCAGGTTCAACCCTCATTATCACCTGAGTAGAAAAATGAGGTTTATTCTCAGCCAAAGGGGTAGAATCAATCCCCAGTAGGGGAATAAACTTCCGTAGGGGTATCAAGGGAAACCCACAACCTTTGGCAAAATCAAAATCCATCAGGTTAATGGCTGCTCCTGAATCAACAAAAGCCTGAGCAGAAAATGTGGACAGGGAGCAAATCAGGGTAACAGTCAACAGAAATTTAGTCTGAATACTACCCAAGACAACTGAGCGTGCAAAACGTCTTCCCCGCTTAAGGCAGACAGAAATAGCATGAGAGGCGTCACCACAATAGAAACATAACCCATTGCGTTTTCGAAACTCATGACGCTGTGCCCCAGAAGCCACTCTATCACACTGCATGGGTTCAGAAGCTGGCTCACAAGTCAACACTATTCCACGCATACTTCTGCGCTCACGCAAACATCTGTCAATTTGAATCGCTAATGACATAGAATCATTGAGACCAGAGTGAGCAGGGAAACCCACCATAGCATCTTTTACATTCTCTGACAGCCCCTTCCGAAAAAGGGCTGCCAAAGCATCATCATTCCATTTGGTTAGGACTGCCCATTTTCGGAATTTCTGACAGTACAACTCAGCGTCATCAAGCCCCTGATTTAATGCCAACAAGGTTCTTTCAGCTTGATCAGTGACATTAGGCTCATCGTACAATAACCCCAGAGCCAGAAAAAAATGCATCAACATCACTCAAAACAGGGTCCCCAGGTGTCAGGGAAAAAGCCCATTCCTGAGGATCGCCGCGCAGGAGAGAGATGACAATTTGAACCTGTTGTGCTGCGTTCCCTGAGGACTTAGGTTTTAAGGCAAAAAACAACTTACAGTTATTTTTGAAATTCAGAAATTTGGCCCGATCTCCCAAAAACAAATCTGGCATGGGAATCCTAGTTTCCACAATCGGCAACCCAGCAAGATAGACAGCAATACTTCGAACCTCAGTGGCAAGCTGATCCACACGGCCAGACAGCTGTGCATGCTCCATTGAGAGAAAAAAAAATCCTCAGCACCCAGAGAATAAGAGGGAAAAAATGCAAGAAACAGAAAAAAAAAAAATCTCTGACAACTCTGACAACTTTTTCTTTCCACACTATTTTTCCCTTCTGTGAGTACCATACAATTTTCATTTTGGCCGGTGATACTGTTATGTTTTGGTAGCTGAGGAGAACATGCAAAAACGGCAATACACCAGAGAGGTAGGAATCTATTGGATTGCAGTACCCTGACTAACCACCACAACTAAAGGCAGCCGTGGAGCGTTCCTACGTTGGTCCTAGACGCTTCGTCACAGCCTGAGAGATAAACTACACCTAAAGATAGAACGATGATAGCTATCTGCCAGAGCCCTGAATCCAAACACACAAACTCCTCACAGGAGGTGCCGGTATTCTAGGGGCTTATTTCAGCCGAGTCCCTAACCACATGCATAAGACCACACTGGCGGAAGAACGTAACAAATATGATACTAGCGCACGGCCGTGCGGTTATGCAACCCTTTTATAGTAGCCACGAGTACAAGACCTTCCAGAACAGACCAAAAGAAAACTGCTTCAGAATACAAACAGCTTCAGGACCTTCCTCGAGGACCAATAGGAGACTCAGCTGTATCTGAGCATGTGACCTCTGATCTCCAATGGGAGATTTTGCCCTGTGCATGCTCAGATGGAGAAACAGAGGACTTAGTCCCAAAGCTGCCTGCTCCAACGCTGGTTACAACAGAGGATCCAGGAGAGGCAGCAGCAAGTCTTCGCACAGCATCAAACTGGGCGAGACGCTGGGACCGACGTCTCTGCTGAGCAGGCTCCACTGCGGCCGGAGATGGATGGGGGATCGCAGCGGAATAGCTCGAGATTCCCCCTGTGCAGAAGTGGGAACTCGAACCCTAACACTAATTATATCAACTTAAACATAAAGGGAATCTAACACCAAATCTGAGAGCAGCACAATTTTTAGACATTTACCTTTATTTGAGTGTGTCACATACTGAGCTGCTTGCCAAATTTTTGATAAAAGTTCTATTAGGAGCAGATTATCAGTATAGGACTAGTATGTATGCTGCCATGGATTCCCAAAAATGTATGAGCTTTGCATAACCATCCCCCACCAATGATTGGCAACTTTCTGCCTATGCACAGTGTACTCAACAACCTCCAGTCAGTGGTGGGGCAGGGTCAAAAGAGCTCAGCATTCAAAGAACCAGTAGATCAGCAGCAATTAAAACAGTAATTTTATACAAATGATAGCAAGAAGCCCAGTAAGTGATGCATTGCTGGAATCAACATATCTGCCCTTAGATTATTATGTTATCAGATGGAGTAGAAAAACACTGGGGATAGAATATCCATTAAAGAGAATACACTGAATCAGACAGCAAGTTACCTCAATATCAAAATAAACATGTCAATGAAGTAAGTATTGAAATACATTAAATATAACTTTTTTTTACATTCAATTAAAACAATAGTGAAACTACATAAAACCTCCACAATAGATCACATCTGAGAGCTATCAAAATAACTGCTCCATTATCATTCTCCCTGTTTGCACTAGTAGGGAGCTAATGCTTTTTTCATAAGTACTATAAGGATACTAGTGCCAGTCGCCAGTCTTGATGAAGAGTGTGCTGGAGTAAAATGTACCAAATTCAAAAAGAGGAATATGCCTCTTAAAATATGTGGTGTATCTTTTAGTTGCCAAGTGTCATGGTAAGAAATGCATTCCAGCCAGAAATTGAAGTATACTTTTGTGGTAAGGCTGGAGTCACACACAACCACAAAAAATCGGTCCGTTTTAGACGGTCGACAATCGGATCAAAATGCAAACATCACACATCCTTCTGGCATCCGATTTTCCTTCAAAGATGCGATTTAATCGCATGTGTGTGTACCTTGTAACATCCGATTTTCATCCGACTTGCGAGATTTTCTCGCAGGCTTGCAAAACTGACATATAATGGATCCAAAAGAATAGTATTTAAATGCCAAAAGAAAGAATAGATATATACACATAGAGCACATATATATATATATATATATATATATATATATATATGTCATTGTGACATATATATATACATATATTTATAATTCTTACACTTCTACATCCTGTTATAGCCGCTAATTCAATTGCCGGCTTCAGTGAAATCACAGAAGCCGACATGAAATGATACATTGTTTCCACACATTTAACCATGTAATTTCATGTATTTTTATATATGTTTGAAACATACAATTACATGAGTATATGTGTGCTAAATTTCAGACATGTAGGGGTTAATTAAAGGTGTAAATTCGTTGAAAAAAAATGCGTGGGCTCCCGCTGTATTTTCTCCACCAGACAGACAAAGCAAGCGAGTGGGGGCAGATAATAATAGCCTAGGGAGGGTACATTTTTTTTTGTGCCCCCCCTGGCTACTAACATCTGCCCCCAGACACCCCAGAAAGGGCAAATCTATAATTAGATTCGCCCTTTCTGGCACTTTGCCCGTCTATTCCCATTGCCCTGTAGCGGTGGCGAATGGGTTAATAAGGGGTTAAAATGACCTTGCAATTGAAAGGTCACTTTAAGCCAGGTTAATAATTGATAGCTGTCAATTAGACAACTATCAATTATTAATCCTATTGTATGAAAGAAAAATCAAACACACACAGTTTAATAAAAAATAAGTTTAATTAAATAATCACACAGTTTTGACCATATTTTATTTTCCTGCTAAAACCATTTCCTGTAATAAAAATAAAATAAAAAAGCAAAATTATACTTACCAATCCGATGTACAGTCAGGTCCCACGGTGTAATCCATCAGAAAGGGTTAACAGGTTACAGGTCGCAGATAGCTAATAATGCTGTCTCAGACCTGTATTCCCCTGAATGAATAACTTCCTCTCCCAGCGAAAGGAGAGGAATAGATTCATGAATGGAGCTTAATTGATTTATTGGCAATTTAACTGTAGTGACCTGACCTAAAGGGAAAGTGGACACAATCAATTAAGCTTCATTCATGAAACACATCCTCTCCTGTCGCCAGGAGAGGAACTTATTCATTCATGAGCTTTGAGCTGAGCACGCAGGATTACTTGCACTGCTTGGCTCAAAGCTAGTTAACCCTTTGTGAAGGATTACAGCGTGGGACGTGACAGATCGGCGGAATAGGTAAGAATAATGTTGTTTTATTTCTTTTTCTTTATTTTA
>JARQOD010000005.1:151033080-151095102 GCA_033576555.1 Oophaga sylvatica | reverse complement strand
TTTTTAGCAATACCCTGAGGAAGAATGGAGGAAGGAGGCTCTGGAAGAGACACAGAATAAAGACTACGAGACAGGGCATCGGCCCTCACGTTCTTGGACCCTGGTCTGAACGCAATAGAAAAAGTTAATCGTGAAAAAAATAAAGACCATCAGTCCTGTCTAGGTGTCAACTGCTTGGCAGATTCAATATAAGCTAGATTTTTGTGATCAGTCACCACAGTGACTGGATGAACGGCTCCTTCCAAAAAAATGCCTTTATTCTTCAAAAGCCAACTTGACATTCAGTAGCTCGCGATTACCCACATCATAGTTTCTTTCCGCAGGAGAAAATTTTTTAGAAAAGAAGGCACATGGTCGCAGGTTAAAGTCTCAGGACCTTGAGACAATACAGCCCCCACGCTGTACTCAGAAGCTTCTACCTCCACAATGAATGGCCTCTGGAGGTCTGGTTAAACAAGAACAGGAGCAGACATAAAACTTTACATCAAATTTTCAAAAGCCTTAACAGCTTCTGGCGAACAAACCTTTTGTTCCTCCCCTTTATGAGTGAGGTCCATAAGAGGCTTGGCGATCTGAGAAAACCCTCTAATAAATTTTCTGTAATAATTTGCGAACCTTAAAAAATGCTGCAAAGCCTTGAGGTCACTGGGATGAACATAATTGGTGATGGCCTGAACTTTCCCAGGATCCATCTTAGACCCGGAGGCTTACACTATGAAACCCAAGAATGATATTTCTTAAGTAAAAAGGTGCATTTTTCAATTTTAGCAAACAAACAATTATCTTGTCTCAATCTTTGCAGATCGAAACGGACATGTTTATAATGTGAATCCATGTCAGGTGAGAAATTTAGAATATCGTCTAAATAAACCACACTAAATCTCCCAATAAATCAGAGAAAATATCATTCATAAAACTCTGAAAAACCATGGGTGCATTAGTTAGACCAAAAGGCCTGATGAGATTTTCAATTAGACCTTCAGATGTTAAAAACGCTGTTTTCCACTCATCACCCTCACAAATCAGTAACAGATTATGTGCCCCTTTGAGATCCAGTCTGGAAAACCATTTGGCCCCATAAACTTGATTATATAGATCGGGGATAAGTGGAAGTGGGTAAGTATTTTTTTACCGTTATTTGAATGTGGAAAATATTGTACTCCATTTAAAATGGGAAAGGTGTGTGGCAAGGGGCAAGGAAGTGGACATGATGGTAACGGTGCATGCAGAGGCAGAGGCCGTAGGCAAGCTGCAATTGTGCCACAACAAACACCCAAATCTCAAAACAGATTACTGTCAGAATTCTTAGGGGACGGCAGAACAGCACTCGACACAAGAGCAGTGTGAAAAGGTAATTGATTGGATAGCGGATACTGCTTCCATTCACTTGGCCAGCACCCTGTCTTCCACACGGTCAAGTCTGAGTAGCCGTGAATCTGGACCACATATTCCTCACTCTTAGCCTCCTTCCTCCTCCCATGCCAAGCACCCGCAGATAACTGATTCCATACTTGGACACTCCGAAGAGCTGTTCACTTGTCCATTTATAGATTTGTGACTCTTGCCCAGTCCATTTGAAGCGGAGCAAACGGAGATTGCATATAGTGATGTGCAAATATTTAAGCAGCCACGTTCACATGAAGGTGACGGTGGGAAGGTGTCACAAGAGGTGGACGAAGATGAGATACAATTGCCAGAAAGTCAGGAGGAGGACCAGAGAGTGGAAGTGGAAGAGGAGATGATGGATGACATAGTAACTGACCCAACCTGGCAGGAGGACATGCAGAGCGAGGACAGCAGCACACAGGAGGAGGTAGGCGTAGCACCACAACAGGCAGGAAGAAGAACTGTGGTGGCCGCAGACAGAAGGCGGGCAACCATTCCTTGTAACACCAACACGACGGAAGTTGTCATTACATCTGTTAGGTCTTCCTGAGTCTGGTTGTTTTTTAAAGACTATGCCGATAACCCCAAACAGGCCATTTGCACCACCTGCCATAGCTGCATCAGCAGATGTAGCAAAACTACCAGCCTGACCACCACCTGCATGATCGGGCACATGGCAGCGAAGCACCCGACTTTGTTGGCTGAACCCCAGGGTCCAGGAACAGTGTCTGTGGGTGACACCACTGATTCTTCTGCTGTTTTTGTGGAAGCCAATTCCCTGTCCTTGGTGGATGTGAAGATGCCTCCTGTCCTGCACCTGTCATTGCACACACTTAACTACCACCATCAGCAAGCACGTCCACGTCCTTGTACCACGCAGCCTTCAGTTGTCCATACCCCAGTCATTGGAATGAAAGCGGAAATACGCAGCCAATGCCCCACAGTCCACAGTACTAAATTACACATTTCTCATCTGCTTGCACTTGAAATGTTACCTTTTAGGCTTGTGGTGATGGAAGCTTTCCGCAACCTGAAGGCAGTGGCCATCCCAAGGTACTCTGTCCCGAGCTAACACTATTTTTCCCTGTGTGCCATCCCGGCATTACACAAGCACGTATCCCACAACATTATCTGTGCCCTCAACAATGCAGTTACAGGGAAAGTACACTTAACCACAGACACATGGACAACTGCTTCTGGGCAGGGACTGTACATCTCGCTGACAGCACACTGGGTTAACATAGTGGAAGCCCGACCAAGTCTTACCTTGAGATGGAACACGTCCTACCAACGCCAAGAATTGTGACCCCTAGGTCAATCAGGGTTGCCCCACAGTCTACAGTTTTTGCACGTCATCCTCCTCCTCCTCTTCAGCCTGCATCTCTGAAAGGACCACATCAGTCGCAAGCTGGAAGAACTGCAACACTGCCTCAGCCAAATTGTAACAGGCTGTGCTGAAGCTAATATGCTTAGTTAACAAACCGAACAATGCTGAAGAATTGTGGACAGCTCTGAAAGAGCAGAAATAAATGTGACTGACACCGCTGAACCTACAGTCATGCATGGTCGTGTGTGAAAATGGCCACAACCTGGTAGTGGCTCTGAGGTGAGGTGAGCTCACACACGTACCCTGCCTGGTCTATGTGCTTAACCTCGTGGTTCAGCGGTTTTCTCAAAACCTACCCGGAGCTGCTTGATATGCTTGTGAAAGTACGCCGCCTGTGTGCACATTTTAGAAAGTCAGCTACAGCTTCAGCCGTCCTTGCAGTGCTTCAGCAGCGTTTGCAGCTTCCTGCTCACCGACTGGTGTGTGATGTCCCTATGCGATGAAGCTCTGCATTGCATATGTTGTAAAGGAATTGTGAGCAGAAGAGGGCCATTGTTGAGTACCATCATCAACAAGGGCGTCGGTATTCAGTTCAGGCTCCACACATAAGACCTCCGAGTGGACAAGGATGTCAGACATGTACTATCCTACAAAAGTTTGAGGAGTCCACCACGATGGTGAGCGGTGATGATGCCATAATTAGCGTCACCATTCCGCTTCTCTGTATACTGAAAAGCTCTCTGCTCACAATCATTGAGGATTAGAGTTGAGCGATACTTTCCGATACCAATAAGTATCGGATCGGAATTGGTATCGCCAATTACCAAAAAGTATCGGCGATACCCGATACCGATACCGGAAATCCAATGTAAGTGTATGAGAACAAAATATTGGAATTAAAAAAAACCCATTCTTGCCTTGTTGGTTAATTGTACATGAAGGAAAACAACAAAGAGTAATGTAGAATGTATTGGGGGAGGTTGAGGAGACATTAAAGGCATAGATGTTTAACCCAATCAAATGGAATAGCATTAATATTTTTTTTTTAAACATGTTCGGATTGACGAAGAAATTGACAATGTTGTTAACCTTTTTTCTATTTTGGCAAATATGTATGTTTCACAACTTCCATGCTCTTCACCTTTTTAACTTTTGCCACACTTTCTCCATCATAATCTTCAGCAGCATCATCTTTTTCATCAAATTATTCTTCATCTTCACCTTCTTTATCTTCTTAAACTTCTTGCTATTCATCTTTTTGTTAACATTACTCATATTGTTCTTATTAAACTATTATTCTTCTTCATATTCTACTTCATCTTCATCTTCTTCATCATATTCTTATTTGTGAAAGAGATTCCTTTACTTGTAATCTGTAAAAGTATGAATTTTTCTTCCTTCCATTCTTGCTGTCACAAAAGATTTAAATTACAACAGTATTTGTCCGTGTTCAGTTTAGCCTGCAGCAGTAGGCATTTTCCAGGGGCACCACGAGGAGGAACAGACTCACCCCCATACACTGCTTATTCTTCTTCTGCTTATAATTTAGAGCATATATTTTGCTCTTCATTTTGGTCTTATACTTCATGTTCTTCTGCTTTTTGATCTTCTGCTTATTGTTCTTCTGTCTCTTGTTCTGTATCTTGTAGTTTGTCTTAACCTTCTTTATCCTGTTGGTGATCTTCTTCTGGGTAATCTTTTATTTCTTCTTTGTGATGGTGTTCAGGCTGGTTGGCTTGATGCTCGTTGTCCTTGTGGTCGTCATCTTCTTCGGGGTGGTCATCAGGGTCGTCTTCATTGTTGGAGATCCAGAGTGATTACCCAAAAAAACCATTTAAAAAATCTTAAATTTGTAAATGTAGCTGAAGGTACAAGAAGGCTGACTAACTTCCGAGAACCAGCTGACGTTACTGGAACCCGGACGGGTATCAGATGGTACAAGAGACAATGGAAGTAACGAGGACCAGCTGACTGTGCTGGAACCGGGAGGGGCAGCAGAAGGAAAAGAGCCAATGGCACAACCGAGGACCAGCTGACGTTACTGGGACACGGTTACTAAGCAGGAGATACCTGTGCTCCAAAGCACTACCAAGGACCAGCAGACGTTGCTGGAACTCGGATACCGAGATGTAGGCACCTAGGCCAAAGGCACTGCGGAGAACCAGCTGACGGTACTGGAACCCGGACGGGTACCATAAGGCACCCATAAAAATGTAAGTTGACAGGCCGCAAGCCGTCCGCAGTTACCGAATCACACAGTCCTACAGTGGGTGCTTGTCCTATTGTCACAACGGAAACAGCCTTTATTTACATATCACACAGCACACATAGGAATCACCTAAACTGCAGGCACCATAGAGTCGGCTAACCCGAATGCAACACGACAGGACAACTTATTGGAGGCTAATTGAGGTTGACACTGCCAGTAAACAGCTGTCGTGCTGTAACCAGGCTGGGCAGGAGTCAGTACCCGTGCCAATTACTTCTGAGCAACAACTGGCGTTGTTGGAGCCCAGGTATGAGAAGAGAAGAGGGTGGAGGCAGCAGGACTTTTTGCCGTACACACAGCAGGGGAACAGCTGACATTACTGAACCCCAGTAACACAGGAGCAAGTGTTGACTGTGCTAACAGCACTTCATGGCAACAACTGGCGTTGTTGGAGCCCAGGGATGAGAAGAGAAGAGGCTGGAGGCAGCAGGACTTTTTGCCGTACACACAGCAGGGGAAGAGCTGGCGTTACTAAACCCCACTAACACTATAGCTTGTGTATTGGTCTGTGGACACGACACTTCTGAGCAGCAACTGGCAGTGTTGTAGCCCAGGGAGTAGAGTTCAGGTGGTAGAAAGTGTGATACACCAAAGGGGATCTTGCTGGATGGGAGATATATTTCTTCTAGCAGACTGAAGTTTGGTCAGGATTTTCCATGATCACAAGGACCTGTGATGAGGTCATAGTCACGTGATCAGGTCAGCTGATGTGTACCTCACCTGAGGGTGTGGACTAGGCCTATTTAGCAAGAAGCTGTGGGAGTATGAGGAGGGAAGGAAGGAAGGAGTTTGGCTGGAGACAGGCTGGAAGAGTGTTTTGTTACAGTGTGTCAGTGTGCACCAGGAAGCGAGTACCAGACCACCCAGAATGGCACCTGGCGGTCTCTGCTGACCTGCATCCGCTTAGTTAAGCCCGTCCCAAGCAAGGGTGAGTCTGCGACCAGTGGTTCTCCAAACTGGAGTGATTTATGTTCTGTTTTGATTTTGTTATCTGGACTTTTGTTGAACCCGTCATTAAAACCACTGAACTTTGAACTGAACGCCTGTGTGTTTACCTCATTACTGCGGCCCGGCCCCTGCCTACCAGAGCGGATCCCTACAATTGGTGGCTTGAAAGCGGGCACACGCAGTGAGGTTAGGCTGTGGTATTGTTTGTTTTTTTTTCCTCTGCATGACAGTCGATGTCCTGGGTGAAAAAGTAACGCAAAACCCGGTGGAGAACTGTCCGGAGATGGAGAGCACAGTAAAGATGCTGGTGGAGGCCATGCGACAGCAGCAGCAGGCTATGCAGCAGCAACAGCAGGTTACACAGCAGCAACAGCAGGCTATGCAGCAGCAACAGGAAACCAATAGTCTACTGATGCAGCACATCGCAGCGCCGCAGACAGAGGAGCTGCCCGGGGATGCCAGGATGTCCGGAAAGCGGTGTGTACAGCGATCCCAAAGATGGAGCAATCAGATGACATTGAGGTATACCTGGAGATGTTTGAAGGCGTGGCTAAGAGGGAGAGACTGCCCCGGGACCAGTGGGCCGAGATCGTGGCTCCGTTTTTGGCTCCAGGACCCGCGAAAGCCTATAGGGACCTACCCCCCGAGCATCAGACGGACTACGAGATCGTCAAGGGTGAGATACTCGCACGTCTTGGGGTAAATGTGTTAGTCCGGGCCCAGCGGGTACACCAGTGGAAGTTTTCCACTTCCGAGACAGCTCGGTCCCAGTATTATGACTTGATACACCTGATGGAAAAGTGGTTGCAGCCGGAGGTGTTGTCACCCCGTGCTATGCTGGATCGTATAGTGACTGATAAATTCTGTAGGACTTTGCCCCACACCCTGCAAACCTGGGTTGGACAGGCAGCCCCTACTGATGGTCTCCAAATGGTAGACCTCATTGAAAGATATGGGGCTACCAAGGAGATACAGGGAGAGACTACCCGGAAGGTAATGAGTAAATTCCCCAAACCTTCACCTGCCGTTCGGCGAGCAGAGACTCGGAAGGCCACTCAAGACACGTCTTGGGATGAAAGAGGCCCCATAATCTTTTGGCGGTGAAAAGAACCAGGACATGTGAGAGCTGATTGCCCCCACCTGACTGAGCCCATGGACACAAACTATGGGTACTATCAGTCTCACTATGCCGAACAAATGTGTGCAGTGGGCAAACCAGAGGGACCCAGTATGAACCATTTGTGTAAAGTGGAGGTGGAGGGTAACCCTGCTGTGGCTCTTCTGGACTCAGGGAGTCTCGTAACCCTAATACGAGCCAGCCACGTCCAAATCAGCGAGTATACCGGTCGAAAATGGGTGTATTGTGTATACATGGGGACCTAAAACATTATCCTACCGCCCTGGTGATGATCAACACGCCAGCGGGTAGGAGTGCCACGAGGTGGGGGTGGTGGTTAATTTGCATTATAAGGTAATAATGGGGAGAGATTTTCCGTTATTTTCTGTGCTTTGGCCTGTAATTACCCCTCCCACGGAACAGTCGTCGGCACCAGTGGCAACCAGGTTGCATTCTCCAGAAATCGGGCATGAACCTGGTGGCCCAGAGGAAGATGTGCTGGCGTTAGGAGTACCTTTGCCTTCGGTGGAGGAGGAAAACCCCTCTCCTATACAAGTGTTAGCTGGGGAGATGGAATATTTGCCACCGGGACCGGAATTGTCAGACTTAAATGTGACAGGTGACAATTTTGGTACGGCGCAAATCCGGGACCCTACATTGGCTCGAGCTCGGGAAAATGTACTGGTTGTCAATGGGGAACCCCAACAACCCGGGGCAGCTACAGTATTTCCCCGATTCGAGCTGAACCAAGATTTGCTGTATCGGGTTGAAAAAGTACGTGGGGACATTGTCGAGCAGTTGCTGGTACCCCAGTCGTATCGTAAGTTGGTAATGGACCTAGCGCATGCGCATGTACTGGGGGGACATCTGGGTCAAAAGAAAACCCTAGACCGAATTCTACAACGGTTTTACTGGCTAGGGGTCTATGAAGAAGTTAAACGGTATTGTAACTCTTGTCCCGTGTGTCAGCTAACCAGTTCGCAGCCTCATTTTCGGAGTCCCTTAGTACCATTACCAATTATAGAGGTCCCGTTTTAGAGAATAGCCATGGATCTGGTGGGGCCTGTTAATAAATCAGCGAGGGGTCACCAACATATCCTCGTAGTTCTAGATTACGCTACCAGGTATCCTGAGGCTATTCTCCTGCGCCACACCTCTGCCAAACTTATCGCAAAAGAACTCATGGGTATGTTCTCTCGGGTGGGAATCCCTCAAGAAATCTTAACAGACCAGGGACCCCCTTTATGTCAAAAATCGTGAAGGAACTCAGCCACTTGTTGAGTTTAAACAGTTGCGCACATCGGTCTATCATCCTCAAACAGACGGGTTGGTAGTAGTGTTGAGCGATACTTTCCGATATCCCTAAGTATCGGAATCGGAATGGTATCGCCGATACCATTAAAATATCGGCGATACCCGATACCGATACCGGAAGTCCCATGTAAGTCTATGGGAACAAAATATCGGAACTAAAAAAAACCCATTCTTTCCTTGTAAACACTAAATATACACACATAGAATACATATATATATATATATATATATATATATATACATGTCATTGTGACATATATATATACATATATGTATAGTTTATACACTTCTACATAGTAAAATATCCTCTGATTCAATTGCCGGGTAAAGCCGGCTTCAGTGAAAAGACAGAAGCACCCGACATGAAATGACACTTGGTGTACATAGGGTTAACCATGTATTTTCATGTCGTTTGCTATCTGATTTGCACAAACAATTAAATCAGTCTATGTTTGCAAAAATTCACACCTGTAGGGGTTAATTAAAGGTGTAAATTCGTTGTAAAAAAAAGGACTTTTTTGCTACGAATTTACACCTTTAATTAACCCCTACAGGTGTGAAATTTTAAATTAGATAGTAATCAAGGACAATAAGTGATTAAAATATCACAATATCACTACCAACATAGAATGGCAGACCATTCGGGAATAGTAAAAGAAAAACAACTCTGGAAAAAATCTAAAATATATATAAAAACATGTGACAAGAAAATATATGGTTAAAATAGTCTTTATTAATGTGCAAAATATCACAACAAAAGTAGAATTAAAAATAAAAAATACTGCCAACTAGAAGTATATAGCCACAAAAGATAATATAAGTGCCAACTTATGAACCAACATTAGTATATTTCAGGGCACATACATAGCACTCTCAAATACAAACAGTGTAAATATAATTAATTATATATATAAAAAAACAATGTGAGAAAATACATGTGTGAAAAATAGTGATTAATCATATAAAATGCAGATAAAATTTAATAGTGATTAACCATGTGATTTAAAAAAGTGCAAGATAGATGTAAAGGAGAGTGTCCAGATAATACCTATCTATATAAGCGAATGGCCCATAAATAAAGGCTGCAAGGCACAAAAAGGATTTTGAATAATACCTGTTTAAATGGCACAGTGGCTTGGCGCTTCCCCAACGCACGTTTCGGAATTTTCCTTCATCAGGGGGTGTGTCGGGTCACCCGACATGAAATGACACTTGGTGTACACTTGGTGTACATAGGGTTAACCATGTCTTTTCATGTCGTTTGCTATCTGATTTGCACAAACAATTAAATCAGTCTATGTGTGCAAAATTTCACACCTGTAGGGGTAATTAAAGGTGTAAATTCGTTGTAAAAAAAAACGGACTTTTTTGCTACGAATTTACACCTTTAATTAACCCCTACAGGTGTGAAATTTTGCACACATAGACTGATTTAATTGTTTGTGCAAATCAGATAGCAAAGGACATGGTTAACCCTATGTACACCAAATGTCATTTCATGTCGGGTTCTGCATTTTCACAAAAGCCGGCAATTGAATTAGCGGCTATTATACTATGTAGAAGTGTATGAACTATAAATATATATATATATATATATATATATATATATATATATATGTGTCACAAACTCAATGACATGTATATATATATATATGAGGTGTAAAATTGCTGAAAAAAAATGCGTGGGCTCCCGCCCTATTTTCGCAACCAGACAGACAAAGCCAGTGAGTGGGGGCAGATAATAATAGCCCAGAGAGGGACCATTATTTTTGCCCCCCCCCGGCTACTAACATCTGCCCCCAGACACCCCAGAAAGGGCAAATCTCTAATTAGATTTGCCCTTTCTGGCACTTTGCCCGTCTATTCCCATTGCTCTGTAGCGGTGGCGAATGGGTTAATATGGGGTTAAAATGACCTTGCAATTGAAAGGTCACTTTAAGCCAGGTTAATAATTGAGAGCTGTCAATTAGACAACTATCAATTATTAATCCTATTGTATGAAAGAAAAATCAAACACACACACTTTAATAAAAAAGAAGTTTAATGAAATAATCACACAGTTTTTGACCATATTTTATTTACCTGCTAAAACCATTTCCTGTAATAAAAATAAAATAATAAAGCAAAATTATTCTTACCAATCCGATGCACAGTCAGGTCCCACGGTGTAATCCTTCAAAAAGGGTTAATGTTTACTGCAGGGACCGCAGCTAATGCTGCAGCCTCACAGTAAACCCCCAAATGAATGAGTTCCTCTCCTGGCTGACAGGAGAGGAAGTGGAAAGCTTAATTGATTGCTTTCCACTTTCACTTCAGGTCAGCCAGGGACACCATCAGTGATGTCAGAGGGAACTGATTAACAAAAATAGGGGTTCCCTTCGAAAAAAAAATGGCGTGGGGTCCCCCCTATTTTTGTTAACCAGCCACATGAAGCAGACCGCTGAGGCCTGGATTTTCAGGCTGTTAAGAGCCAAGATCCATGGACCTTGCCAGCCTGATAATACCAGGCCACAGCAGTCTGCATATCTTGGCTGATTAACAAAAATAGGGGATCCCCTCGAAAAAAAAAATGGCGTGGGGTCCCCCCTATTTTTGTTAACCAGCCAGATGAAGCAGACCGCTGAGGCCTGGATTTTCAGGCTGTTAAGGAGCCAAGATCCATGGACCTTGCCAGCCTGATAATACCAGGCCACAGCAGTCTGCATATCTTGGCTGATTAACAAAAATAGGGGATCCCCTCGAAAAAAATTAGCGTGGGGTCCCCCCTATTTTTGTTAACCTGCCAGATGAAGCAGACCGCTGAGGCCTGGTTTTTCAGGCTGGTAAGGATCCAATATCCATGGACCTTGCAAGCCTGATAATACCAGGCCACAGCAGTCTGCTTAGCTTGGCTGGTTAACAAAAATAGGGGATCCCCTCGAAAAAAAAACGGCGTGGGGATCCCCCCTATTTTTGTTAACCAGCCAAGTAAAATGCAGACTGCTGCGGCCTGGTATTAAAAGACTGTCAAGGCCCATGGATTTTGGCCCTCAACAGCCTGATAATACCAGGCTACAGCAGCCCCACATTTGGCGCATCAAAAGATGTGCCAATTGTGGCACTTTACCCGGCTCTTCCCACTTGCCCTGTAGCGGTGGCAAGCGGGGTAATAAGGGGTTAATGTCACCGTTGATTGCACGGTGATAATAAGCCCGGTTAATAATGGAGAGGTGTCAATAAGACACCGATCCATTATTAATCCCAAAGTTATTAAATGTTTAAAAAAAAGACACAGCAAGAAAAAAGTATTTTAATGAAATAAAAGAGACAACACAGTTTTCATTTTTTTTATTACTCTCTCATTCCTGCGACGCCATCGATCTCCTGTAAAAAAAGAAAAAAAACAAACCAACAGTATACCACCTGTCCGACGCAGTCCATAGTAACGATTGTCCCACGACGATCCAGCTCTGCTACATCGGAATGACAGGCAGAGCCTGTCATCCCGGCGCAGCACAGCTGCTTACCAGATTCCCCGGCGGTGACGTCATCGGACTGCTTTACGGCCGCGATTACCCAGCAGTCACTGCAGTTATCGTGAGATACTGCATGTGACCGCCAGGGAGAAGAGGATGGCGGCCATTAAGCAGCCCGGGATGTGACCGCCGGAGATCTTCTGCCGGGTAAGTGCCGCTGACTCCTGACAGACCCGACCGACGGACACTGACAGTGACAGTGACAATTCCGATTCCGGTATCCGATATGACGAAAATATCGGAACTCGGGATCGGAATTCCGATACAGCCAATATCGGCCGATACCCGATATTTGCAGTATCGTATCGCTCAACACTAGTTGGTAGAAAGGTTCAATAAGACCCTGAAGAATATGTTGAAAAAAGCTGTCTCTAAAGATGGTAAGGACTGGGATCTCTTGTTGCCATACCTGATGTTTGCAGTGCGGGAGGTGCCCCAGGCATCTACGGGGTTCTCGCCCTTCAAACTATTATATGGCAGACATCCCCATGGCTTACTCGATATAGCTAAAGAGACCTGTGAAAACCAACCAACTCCCCACAAAAGTGTGATAGAACATGTGGCCTAAATGCAAGAGAGAATGGAGACAGTCCTACCATTAGTCTGAGAACATATGGAAGCAGCACAAAGGTCACAGAGGCAGGTCTATAACCGGGAGGCACGGGTAAGGTCCTTTAACCCTGGGGATCGGGTGTTGGTACTTGTGCCTACAGTGGATAGTAAGTTCCTTGCAAGGTGGCAGGGACCCTACGAGATTATGGAGAAGGTGGGTCCCGTAAACTATAAAGTACACCAACCAGGGCGAAGAAAGCCAGAACAGGTATACCATGTGAATCTGCTCAAACCATGGAAAGACAGAGACCCTCTTGGTGAGGATTGTCCACGGCCTGCATTTCCAGTAGAGAGGGCTCCCTTGCCTCAGGAGAAGGCAAGAGAAGTTCTCTCCGCTGTCAAAATAGCAGACACTTTGTCTCCTAGACAAGTTCAGGAGGTCCGAGAGTTTGTTAGCCGAAATACCGATTTTTTCTCAGAGCTCCCTGGCCGTACCTCCCTAATCCAACATGACATTGTCACGGAGCCGCAGGCCAAAGTCCGATTAAAGCCATATCGGGTGCCTGAGGCCCGGCGACAAGCCATCTCAGAAGAGGTAAAGAAGATGCTGCAGCTAGGGGTTATTGAAGAGTCCCAGAGTGAGTGGGCCAGCCCAATAGTCCTAATACCAAAACAAGATGGGACACTAAGGTTCTGTAATGACTTCAGAAAACTTAATGAAATTTCTAAATTTGACGCCTACCCCATGCCCCGGATCGATGAGTTAATAGAGCGGTTTGGGCAGGCCCGGTATTTTCAGTCATTGACCTCACAAAAGGGTATTGGCAGGTACCCCTAACAAAAGCAGCAAGAGAGAAAACTGCTTTTGTAACACCCTAGGGACTGTTCCAGTATATAGTCCTACCCTTCGGGTTGCATGGCGCTCCAGCGACTTTACAGAGGTTAATGGATGTTGTTCTTCGTACTCATCGCCGATATGCCGCAGCCTATCTCGATGATATTGTGGTGTACAGTGCAGACTGGGAAAGTCACTTAGCCAAGGTACAGGCGGTGATTGATTCTCTGCGACAAGCAGAGCTAACTGCCAACCCAAAGAAGTGTTCCATAGGGTTGGAGGAAGCTCGGTACCTGGGGTATGTGATTGGGAGAGGAGTTATCAAACCTCAAATAAACAAAGTGGAGGCAATCCAAAACTGGCCCCGTCCCCTCACCACAAAACAAGTGAAAGGGTTTTTGGGGTTAGTGTGATATTACCGTCGGTTTATTCCCAATTTTACAACCCTGTCGGCGCCGTTAACTGACTGCCTGAAAGGGAGGAAGTCAGCAATGGTTGGCTGGAATGATCAGATTGAATAATAATAATAATAATAATCTTTATTTATATAGCGCCAACATATTCCGCAGCGCTTTACAGTTTAACAGTTTCAAAACACAAGTCATAGGTAACAACGTTAACAATACAATAATTAAAGCAAAATAAGCCAATTCTGCTCGTGAGAGCTTACAATCTACAATGAGGTGGGGAGATACAAAGTACAGGTGTGTATATACAATAGTGCATTTACAATGATGGTCCAGCCATCTTGAGGGAGTGAGGGATGGATGGAGATAGTGAATGGGCTACACATACACACTTAAACATAGAATGACTTTGGTTAGTGAATGTGATAGGCCACTTTGAACAAATGTGTTTTGAGGGAGCGACTGAAACCATGCAAATTGTGGATAGTCCTAATTTCTTGGGGTAGAGCATTCCAGAGGATTGGCGCAGCGCGAGAGAAGTCTTGGAGTCGGGAGTGGGAGGTACGGATTAGTGCAGAGGTTAGTCGAAAGTCGTTTGCAGAGCGCAGCAGTCGGTTAGGCCGATAGATAGAAATAGAGGAGGAGATGTAGGGGGTGCTGCACTGTGGAGAGCTTTGTGGGTGAGAACCAGTACTTTGAATTGGATCCTATAATGAATGGGCAGCCAGTGTAAGGACTGGCGAAGACGGACGTGTCCAAGTACCGATTAGCCAGATGGATGACCCTGGCTGCTGCATTAAAGATGGACTGGAGAGGGGATAGTCGAGTAATGGGGAGGCCAAGTAATAGAGCGTTGCAGTAGTCCAGGCGGGAGTGGATCAATGCTACAGTGAGGGTTTTTGTTGTTTCCATGGTGAGAAAAGGGCGGATTCTAGAGATGTTCTTTAGGTGTAGACGGCAAGAGCGGGCAAGAGATTGTATATGGGAGGTGAAGGAGAGATTGGTGTCAAACATAACACCCAGACAGCGAGCCTGCTGCCGGGGTGTTATTATGGTGCCGCCACAGAGAGGGAAATGTCAGATTTAGGGAGGTTAGTAGACGGCGGGAGCAGAAGGAGTTCAGTCTTGGAGAGGTTAAGTTTCAGATAGAGAGCGGACATGATGTTGGAGACTGCGGACAGACAGTCGGTGGTGTTCTGTAGAACAGCGGGGGTAAGGTCGGGGGATGATGTGTATAGTTGTGTGTCATCGCATAAAGATGGTACTGAAAGCCAAATCTGCTGATGGTCTGTCCAATTGGGCCGTATAGAGAGAGAAGAGAAGGGGGCCAAGGACTGAGCCCTGGGGTACACCGACAGTGAGAGGAAGAGGAGATGACGTGGAGCCAGAGAACGAAACACTGAAGGAGCGGTCAGAAAGATAGGAGGAGAACCAGGAGAGAACAGTGTCCTTAATACCTAGTGACTGGAGCCTAGACAGTAGGAGACTGTGGTCAACAGTGTCGAAAGCTGCAGAAAGGTCGAGTAGAATGAGCAGAGAGTGGTCGCCGTTACGTTTTGCTGTAAGAAGGTCATTGGTCACTTTGATGAGTGCAGTTTCAGTCGAATGTAGGGGCGGAAGCCGGACTGTGAAGGGTCTAGGAGGGAGTAAGTGGAGAGGTAACGGGTGAGGCGGAGTAGACTAGGCGCTCCAAAAGTTTAGAGATGAAGGGGAGATTGGAAACCGGTCTGTAGTTGTTTGTGCAGGAAGGGTCAAGAGCGGGTTTCTTTAGTAATGGAGTAATGATGGAGTGTTTGAAGGAGGATGGGAAAATGCCAGAGGAGAGTGAGAGATTAAAGATTGTAGTTAGGTGAGTTGTGACAACTGGAGAGAGAGACTGGAGGAGATGTGAGGGGATGGGGTCGGTAGTGCATGTATCCGGACGAGAGGAAGAGAGGAGTCTGGAGAAGCGTTTGTAAAGCGTTTGTAAAACTAAAAGGGGCACTGTGTGGGTCACCAGTTCTGATCACACCCGACTTCAAAAGAGAATTCATTGTCCAGACTGATGCGTCAGAGGTAGGTCTGGGTGCCGTGCTGTCTCAGGAGGTAAACGGGGAGGAGCATCCCATTAGTTTCCTGAGTCGAAAGCTTACTCCAGCTGAAACCAGATACAGCATTGTAGAGAGAGAGTGCCTGGCCATCAAATGGGCACTGGAGTCATTGCGCTACTATCTGTTGGGGAGAACGTTTCGGTTGGTAACTGATCATTCCCCTCTGACTTGGATGAGTCAAGCCAAAGAGAGAAATGCACGAGTCACCAGGTGGTTTATGTCCCTGCAAAATTTCAAATTTTCAGCAGAACATCGGGCAGGTAAATTACAGGGGAACGCAGATGCACAGTCCAGAGTTCACTGTATGTCATGTGTCCACCCTCCTAAGGTTGAACAAAGGGGGAGGTATGTGATACACCAAAGGGGATCTTGCTGGATGGGAGATATATTTCTTCTAGCAGACTGAAGTTTGGTCAGGAATTTCCATGATCACAAGGACCTGTGATGAGGTCATAGTCACGTGATCAGGTCAGCTGATGTGTACCTCACCTGAGGGTGTGGACTAGGCCTATTTAACAAGAAGCTGTGGGAGTATGAGGAGGGGAAGGAAGGAAGGAGTTTGGCTGGAGACAGGCTGGAAGAGTGTTTGTTACAGTGTGTCAGTGTGCACCAGGAAGCGAGTACCAGACCACCCAGAATGGCACCTGGCGGTCTCTGCTGACCTGCAGCCGCTTACTTAAGGCCGTCCCAAGCAAGGGTGAGTCTGTAACCAGTGGTTCTCCAAACTGGAGTGATTTATGTTCTGTTTTGATTTTGTTATCTGGATTTTGTTGAACCCGTCATTAAAACCACTGAACTTTGAACTGAACGCCTGTGTGTTTACCTCATTACTGCGGCCCGGCCCCTGCCTACCAGAGCGGATCCCTACAAAAGATATACATAACAGGAGACATGGATAACGTTGCCAACCAGTTATTTAATCGGAAAGCGGACAGGCAAATTCAGGCGAGATCCATGCCTTGTTCATTTTCAGAAAAGGAAGCCGGTCTACATTATCGGAGGATAGTCGCATGCGACGGTCTGTTAGTATACCACCTGCAGCACTAAAGAAGCGCTCCGATAATACACTGGCAGCAGGGCAAGCCAGCACCTCCAATGCATACTGGCTAAGCTCTGGCCATGTATCCAGCTTAGAGACCCAAAACTTGAATGGGGAAGAGCCATCTGGAGTACACTGAGAGGGAAAGACATGTAGTCTGTCACCATCTTATGGAAACGTTGCCTCCTGCTGACTGGAGCCGTCTCGGATGGTGTACACATTGGTGGCGCTGCCACAAAACTTCGCCACATTTGGAACATACTGATCTTGCCCTGTGCAGAGGCGCTGCTTGTGCTCCCTGTTGTTGCAGAGCTGTCTCCACTGCCTCGACGCACAGAGCTGCTTTGTAAAGCAGTAGCAGCAGCAGTGCTCTCGGCTGGAATGGAGAACATTATGGATTGCACCAGTGTGTCTTGGTACTCCCGCATTTTACGCTCCCGGTTCAACGGTGTGATGAGGCTTTGTAAGTTGTCCCGGTAGCGAGGGTCTAGGAGGGTGTACACCCAATAATCAGACGTGGTGAGAATGTGGGCAATGCGGCGGTCGTTTCTCAGGCACTGCAGCATGAAATCAACCATGTTCTGCAGACTCCCAACTGGCCAAGAAATGCAGTCCCCTGCAAGAGGCGTAATCTCTGCCTGCTCTGCATCACTCCACCATCGCTCTACATACTGACTAGAGCGTTGTGTACCTCCCTCTGGAGCGATGTCTTCCTCCTCCATTGACTCCTCCTCATCCTCCTCACAAAGTGAGCCCTGCCCAGCCCTTTGTGAGGAACCACGTTGCGCTGACTGTCCAGAAGGTGATGGAATTTGTGACTCCTCATCCTCCACCTCTTCCAAAACCTCATCCCTTAGTGCTTGCAGTGTTTTTTGAAGCAGGCAGATAAGGGGGGCAGTCAGGCTGACTAGTGCATCATCTGCACTCGCCATCCGCGTTGACTCATCAAACGCACGCAAAACGTAGCAGATGTCCTTCATAGAGGCCCACTCAGTAGTGGTGAAGTGTGAACGGCGCAAATTGCGAGTTGATTGCGCCTGATGCAGCTGATACTCCATTACTGCTGGCTGCTGCTCACACAACCGCTCCCACATATGTAAGGTGTAATTCCACCTGGTGGCTACGTCACATATGATGCGATGTTCAGGAAGGCGAAATCTGCGTTGCAGAGCTGCAATGCGCGATCTGGCCATGCTGGAACGTCGCAAGTGAGCGCACTCTAGGCGGACCTTGTGCAGCAGTGCATCAACATCCGGATAGTCCCTCAAAAAACTCTGCACGACCAAGTTGAGCCCATGTGCCAGACATGGTATGTGAGTGAGGTTGCCAAGGCCCAGAGCTGCCACCAGATTTCGGCCATTGTCACACACTACCAAGCCTGGCTGGAGATTCGCTGGCAAAAACCACACGTCGCTCTCGTGCTTGATGGCATTCCAGAGCTCCTGCACTGTGTGGCTTCAATTCCCCATGGAAATTAATTTCAGGACGGCCTGTTGACGTTTGGCCACGGCTGTGCTCATATCGGTCGCAACAGGTAAGCGTTCACGGGTCCATGTGGAGGTAGA
Organism: Oophaga sylvatica; assembly: GCA_033576555.1. Classification (NCBI taxonomy): domain Eukaryota; kingdom Metazoa; phylum Chordata; class Amphibia; order Anura; family Dendrobatidae; genus Oophaga; species Oophaga sylvatica. The sequence continues at coordinate 151,076,738 of JARQOD010000005.1, read as the reverse complement.
CCGTGACGGCTCCTGCAGCGATGATTCTGAGGAACTGGAGTGGGAGGAGGAGTCAATGTGTACAGACTTGATTCCTGCAATCCTTGGAGTTGGCAGAACACGTACAGCGCCACTCGCAAGATCTGTACCCGGCTCCATAACATTGACCCAATGGGCAGTGAGGGAAAGGTATCGTCCCTGGCCATGGGTACTGGTCCACGCATCGGTGGTCAGGTGACCCTGGCTACTGACGGCGTTTAGTAGCGAATGTTTAATTTTTCCCTCAACATGCTTTTACAGACCAGGGACGGCTTGCCTGCTGAAATAAAATCGGCTTGGCACATTGTATTGTGGGACTGCCAATGCCATTAAGTTACGGAAACTGTCAGTCTCCACCAGCTTGAATGACAGCATTTCAAGGGACAGGAGTTTTGCAATGCCATCATTCATAGCCTGTGCTCGTGGATGGTTTCCCGAGTATGGCCGTCTTTTATCCCATGCCTGTGCTACCGATGGCTGTTTTGTGGCCTGGGAGTGTGAGGATGACAGGGAACTTGCTGCTGTGGGTGGAATAACACTTTGTCTCTGGACAACAGTGACCAAGGTTCTTCCATGGCGATCCTGTGAGGAAGCCGAACCAGCTGTGTGTGAGCTGGAGGAAGAGGCTCCAACACGACCTGAAGATGTAGGTGGTGCTGTAGGTTGGTCTACATCTCCAGTGTGTCTTTGTAACTCAACTACGTGCTTTGTCCCACATGTTTCCACATATTTGTGGTATTGAGGTTACTGACACTTTTACCTCTTTTTACTTTTTGATTACACAGCTTTCATTTGACATAGCAAATATCATCTGCAAGTGTGACAAAAAAGGACCACGCAGTGCAAGTCCTGGGAGCGCCCGTTTTGACTTTTGGAAGAGAACTGCTCCGAACAGGTGCCAAACTGGAGGCTACAGGCAACCGAGTCTGCAGCCTACCTCTCCCTCCTGTTTGGACCGTTGGGGCAATCTCTTCCTCAGAGCTGCTCCAATCACCTTCCTGTTCCTCACACCATGTTGGGTCTTGAACCTCATCATCTCCACTACCCTCTTCCAACACCTGCTGCTGTTGGGTGGTCTGGCCAGCACCATGCTCAACAGAAACTGGCACCTGAGTCTCATCATCATCAGATGCGTTCTGCGGTGTGCTGACCATCGGCACTGGCTCACCCGCCTCTTCAGATTCAGAGAGACACAGCTGTTGCGCATCACTGCATACTCCCTCTTCTTCACATTCCAGAATGCTGCTTGGCTGGGCCCCTGTTTGCAAGCCAACAGATTCTGAGAACAGAAGCAGAGACTCAGCTGGCTCCTGTACAGAGCTCTCTGACTGCCTGGGCAATTTGGCAGGCGGTGAAGAGACAGATGGTTGTTCAACAGTGCTGTGGTCCTGAGAGGAGGTGGAAGCAATTGAAGTCGATGCATTGGCTGCCATCCAACCAACAACGGCTTCAATTTGTTCTTCCCGCAGCAGGGGGGTACGCCGAGCTCCTACAAAAGTGCGCATAAAGGTAACGCTCACGGGGAAAACTGGTGGATGCTGTGTCACTGGGGGCGGCAGCAGCCACAGAATCCCCACGTCCTCTCCCTGCTGAAACTCCACGGCCACGACCACGTGCCTTACTCCCTCCCTTCTTCATCTTGGTAGAATGATAAAGAAAGTCAGAAAAGTTATAAGGCCTAAGTGTTGTTATTCCGCAGAGACTGCAGTGAACACTGCAGACAACTGTTCACTAGGTGTGAAAGGACCCTTTGTGTACTTCTATAGTGTTTGCAACCAATGTATTGTATACGGATGGAAGCGCGTCACACTAATAGATTTGAGTTATTTGAAATAGAATGGAGCAGCACCAATTAGAGAAAAATTTCAAGGATGAGGCAGTGACACACGCTCAGCAGACTACAACCAGCAGTAGTTGAAGAACTAACTGGAGCGTGATCTGCACTCCAAAAATGAAAACCTCAGACTACAGTGAACACTGCACACAACTGTTCACTAGGTGTGAAAGGCCCCTTTGTGTACTTCTATAGTGTTTGCAACCAATGTATTGTATACGGATGGAAGCGCGTCACACTAATAGATTTGAGTTATTTGAAATAGAATGGAGCAGCACCAATTAGAGAAAAATGTCAAGGATGAGGCAGTGACACACGCTCAGCAGACTACAACCAGCAGTGGTTGAAGAACTAACTGGAGCGTGATCTGCACTCCAAAAATGGAGCAGCACCAATTCCACAAAATAAAAAAAAAAGAGTCAGTGAGTGACACGTACAGATGACTACAAACAGCGTTGGATGCAGAGCAAACTGTAGCGTCACCTGCACTCACACACACACCTTGCACAGAGCTGTGAAAACAACACTGCAAGGAAAAAGGATGATTTACAGAGCGGTTTCTCAAATAGCCTGCCTACACAGCAATTCACAAAAACGCTAACAGTAACTGTCCCTCAGAGTCAGCAGAGCAGCGTTCTGTCCCTAACTGAATACACAGCACAGTGACGCTAAAATGGCGGCAGCGCCTTTTATAGTGCATTCTGACATATTTCAGCATCCAATCACAGCCATGCCATTAGTTAACATGACCGCAGCATTACAGGATGTGCCCACACTTCCTAGGATTCCTCATTGGCTGTCTAAAATCACATTGCCTCTCAAAGAATTATGGGAACTTCCGATTCCGGTATACGATATATGAAAAATATCGGAACTAAGTATCGGAATTCCGATACAGCGAATATCGGCCGATACCCGATACTTTCGGTATCGGAATGCTCAACTCTATTGAGGATGCATTGCAGGTGGAGCACAATGAGATGGAGCAAGGAACTATACAGGGTGATTACAAACAGCCCAGCCCCATGTCATCCCAATGTAGATTGGTTGACAATGAAGAAGAGGAGGAGGAGGAAGAACAGGAGCTACTTTCCTGCGCTATAGACGGTACTACAAGCACAACTTTCATACCGTCTGATCAGTGTGGATGGCCTGAGGACAGGGAGGTGGAAGAGGAGGAGTAGGAGGACAGCATGGTCAGTCGTCCTGTTGGTCAGGACACAGAAGGATTGCCAGTTAGCAGTGTTGTTATGATTTGGTAGCTGAGGAGAGCAGGCAAAAAAGGAAATACACCAGAGAGGTTGGAATCTATGGGATTGCAGTACCCTGACTAACCACCACAACTAAAGGCAGCCGTGGAGCGTACCTACGTTGGTCCTAGACGCCTCGTCACAGCCTGAGAAGCTAACTACACCTAAAGACAGAAAGAGGAAAACTATCTGCCCCGGTGCAGATCCCCAAAGAACATAGAAAGCCCCCAAACATGTAATGGCGGTTAGACAAGAGAAAATACAGACACAGACAGAAAATAGTATGAGCAAACGTTGGGGCCCAAACTTCCTAAATAGAAAAGGATAGGAAGGATACTTACTGCAATCCCAAAAAACCCTGAAAAGTACCAACTCTACTAATTACAAAAACACCTGAGATCACACGACCTCTACCACCTAAATTAGTTCTCTGGTGTAACAAAAACTAAACAGCAGCCACTGAAAAAACTGGAAAAGGCAAAAGAACAAACAACAGTGGCCGAACTAAACTGAGAGGAGCACAAGCCCCCGGAGGGGACCCAGCAGACCCCCACAGAAGTGCAGGACAAAATGCAAAAAGCAAGCACAAAAAACTAAAAGAAGAAAATGTCTTATCTGTTAGCAGAAGATGCAGGCACGAAACAGCAAGCTACAAAGTGAACAGGAATCAAAGATGAGACCAGAACAATTGATCACCGGCAACCCTGATGGGAGGGAACCTCCCTTATATATGACCAGTCAGTAACACCTGATCGCCAATCTTCACAATCTTCATTGGATAGTTCAGTACTGTTTGTAACCACCAGAGGGAGCTTCTGCTCAGAATTCATTTCTAGCACATTCACAACAGTACCTACCCCTTGAGGAGGGGTCACCGAACCCTCATTTGAGCAACCAGGTCAGTCAGGATGAGCTCTGTGATACGCACGGATGAGTCTCCTAGCATGGATGTCCGAAGCAAACACCCAAGAATTGTCCTCCTGACCATAACCTCTCCACTTAACCAAATACTGGAGTTTCCGTCTAGAAAAGCGAGAATTCAATATTTTCTCAACCACATACTCCAGATTGCCCTCAACCAAAACAGTGTCAGGAGGCACAGCCATAGGAACCACAGGCTCGACAAACCTCTTCAATAAGGACTTGTGGAACACGTTATGGATCTTAAATGTCCCTGGAAGAAGTAAACGAAAGGAAACAGGATTAAGAATCTCCATGATCTTATAAGGTCCAATGAACCTAGGCTTAAACTTAGGAGATGCAACTCTCATAGGGAGATTTCTTGAGGACAACCAGACCAAGTCCCCCACTTCAAACCGAGGACCATCAGTCCTATGCCGGTTGGCAAACCGCTGGGCCCTCTCCTGAGAGAGGGACAACCTCTCCACTACCTGGTCCCAAATCTGCTGCATACACTCCACAACAGAGTCAACACCTGGACAGACAGAAGCCTCCGTCTGTCCTGAATAAAATCAAGGGTGAAACCCAAAATTGCAGAAAAATGGAGACATCAAAGTGGCAGAGCTAGCCCTGTTATTAAGAGCAAACTCAGCCAAAGGCAAAAAAGAGACCCAGTCATCCTGATCAGCAGACACAAAGCATCTCAGATAAGTCTCCAATGTCTGGTTTGTTCTCTCAGTTTGTCCATTGGTCTGAGGATGAAAAGCCGAGGAGAAAGACAATTGAACACCAAGTTTAGAACAAAAAGTCCCCCAAAATCTGGAAACAAACTGGACTCCCCTGTCAGACACAATGTTCTCAGGAATGCCGTGTAACCGAACCACGTGCTGAAGGAACAAAGGCACCAATTCAGAGGAGGAAGGCAACTTAGGTAATGGCACAAGATGTATCATTTTGGAAAACCTATCACAAATCACCCAGATAACGGTCATTCTCTGAGAAACAGGGAGGTCGGAAATGAAATCCATAGAGATACGGGTACATGGTCTCTTGGGCACAGGCAATGGCATCAACAAACCACTAGAGCGAGAGCAAGGCTTGGAGCGAGAGCAAGTCCCGCAGGACTGCACAAATTCCCTGACGTCATGAGACAAAGCAGGCCACCAAAAGGACCGACTAACTAAGTCTCTGGTACCAAAAATTCCGGGATGACCGGCCAACGCGGAACAATGTATCTCAGACATCACACTCTTCTTCCACCGGTCTGGGACAAACAATTTCCCAATAGGGCAGCGCTCGGGTTTATCCTTCTGACACCCTTCCAGAGCCAGTATCAAATTGGGCGAGATGGCAGAAAGAACTACACCCTCTTTCAAAATAACAGCCGGATCAGACAACTCAGGAGAGTCCGCAAGGAAACTCCTCGAGAGGGCATCCGCCTTAACATTCTTAGTGCCAGGAAGAAAGGAAACCACAAAATTAAAACGTGTGAAAAACAAGGCCCACCTGGCCTGTCTAGGATTAAGTCGCTTGGCTGATTCCAGATAAACCAGATTCTTATGGTCCGTGAGGACCACCACCTGATGTTTGGCTCCCTCCAGCCAATGTCTCCACTCTTCAAAAGCCCACTTCATGGCCAATAACTCCCGATTACCCACGTCATAATTACGTTCAGTTGGAGAAAATTTTCGAGAGAAAAAGGCACAAGGGTTACTTTTAGAGGTCTCTGGATCTCTTTGGGACAAAACGGCACCTGCCCCAATTTCAGAGGCATCAACCTCCACCTGAAATGGCAGAGAAACATCAGGCTGCCGTAGAACAGGAGCAGAAGTGAATCTCTGTTAAGTTCCTGAAACGCAGAGACTGCCTCAGGAGGCCAATTCACAACATCAGAACCCTTTTTGGTCAAATCAGTCAATGGTTTAACAATAACAGAGAAATTACCAATAAATTTACGATAAAAATTGGCAAAACTCAAGAATCTTTGAAGAGCCTTTAATGAAGTAGGTTGGACCCAATCACAGATGGCCTGAACCTTGACCGGGTCAATTTCAATAACAGATGGGGACAAAATGAATCCCAGAAATGAGATCCTCTGTACGCCAAAAAGACACTTTGATCCCTTCACATACAGAGCATTCTCTCTCAAAATCTGGAACACAGTCCGAACATGTTTCACATGAGAGTCCCAGTCATTGGAAAAAATCAAGATATCATCCAAATAAACAATCAGAAATTTATCCTCAAAATCCCTGAAAATGTCATTCATGAAGGACTGGAAGACAGAAGGAGCATTAGTGAGCCCAAAGGGCATCACTAGGTACTCAAAGTTCCCCTCTGGGGTATTAAATGCCGTCTTCCATTCATCCCCGTGCTTAATGCGAATAAGGTTATATGCCCCCCTGAGGTCAAGCTTGGTAAACCAACTAGCACTTTTCACCCTGGAAAACGGGTCAGAAATCAAGGGTAACGGATATTGATATTTCACAGTGATATTGTTCAAGAGACGATAATCAATACACGGCCTTAATGAACCATCATTTTTGGCCACAAAGAAAAAACCGGCACCCGAGGGTGAAGAGGATGGTCTGATATGACCCTTCTCCAATGACTCCTTGATATAAGACCGCATAGCGTCATGTTCAGGTACAGACAAGTTAAAAAGGTGACCTTTAGGGAATTTACTACCAGGCACTAATTCAATAGCGCAGTCATAGCTCCTATGGGGGGGCAAGGATGCAGATTTACTTTCGCTAAAAACATCAGAAAAATCAGTCAAAAAGTCAGGAACATCCTGAGCCTGGGGGGGCAGAAAAAACAGGAGTGTTGGTATTAACACATTGGCAGCCGCAACTGGTTACAGACACAGATTTCCAATCCAAAACAGGATTATGAGACTGTAACCAAGGGAAACCCAGTACGATAATGTCATGCAGATTATACAGCACCAAAAATTTGCAACTCTCCTGATGATCAGGTTCAACCCTCATTATCACCTGAGTAGAGAACTGAGGTTTATTCTCAGCCAAAGGGGTAGAATCGATCCCCAGTAGGGGAATAGACTTCCGTAGGGGTATCAAGGGAAACCCACAAAGTTTAGCAAAATCAAAATCCATCAGGTTAATAGCTGCTCCCGAATCAACAAAAGTCTGAGCAGAAAATGTGGACAGGGAGCAAATCAGGGTAACAGTCAACAGAAATTTAGTCTGAACACTACCCAAGACAACTGAGCATGCAAAACGTCTTCCCCGCTTAGGGCAGACTGAAATAGCATGAGAGGCATCACCACAGTAGAAACATAACCCATTGCGTTTTCCAAACTCATGACGCTGTGCCCCAGAAGCCACTCTATCACACTGCATGGGTTCAGAAGCTGGTTCACAAGGCAACACCATTCCACGCATACCTCTACGCTCACGCAAACGTCTGTCAATTTGAATCGCTAATGACATAGAATCATTGAGACCAAAGTGGACAGGGAATCCCACCATAACATCCTTTACATTCTCTGACAGACCCTTCCGAAAAAGGGCTGCCAAAGCATCGTCATTCCATTTGGTCAGGACTGCCCACCTACGGAATCTCTGACAGTACAACTCAGCGTCCTCAAGCCCCTGATTTAATGCCAACAAGGCTTTTTCAGCTTGATCAGTGACATTAGGCTCATCGTACAATAACCCCAGAGCCTGAAAAAATGCATCAACATTACTCAAAACAGGATCCCAGGTGTCAGGGAAAAAGCCCAATCCAGAGGATCGCCGTGCAGGAGAGAGATGACAATTTGAACCTGCTGTGCTGCGTTCCCTGAGGACTTAGATTTCAAGGCAAAAAACAACTTACAGTTATTTTTGAAATTCTGAAATTTAGCTCGATCCCCTGAAAACAAATCTGGCATGGGAATCCTAGGTTCCACAACAGGCAACCTCGCAAGATAGGTAGCAATACTCCGAACCTCAGTGGCAAGCTGATCCACACTGCCAGACAACTGTGCAAACTCCATTGAGAGAAAAAAAAAAATCCTCCTCAGCACCCAGAGATACAGAGGGAAGAAAAAAAAAATTCAACAAACAGAAAAAAAAAATCTCTGACAACTCTGACAACTTTTTTCTTTCCACAATATTTTTCCCTTCTGTGAGTACCATATAATTTTCAGTTTGGGCCGGTGATACTGTTATGATTTGGTAGCTGAGGAGAGCAGGCAAAAAAGGAAATACACCAGAGAGGTTGGAATCTATGGGATTGCAGTACCCTGACTAACCACCACAACTAAAGGCAGCCGTGGAGCGTACCTACGTTGGTCCTAGACGCCTCGTCACAGCCTGAGAAGCTAACTACACCTAAAGACAGAAAGAGGAAAACTATCTGCCCCGAAGCAGATCCCCAAAGAACATAGAAAACCCCCAAACATGTAATGGCGGTTAGACAAGAGAAAATACAGACACAGACAGAAAATAGTATGAGCAAACGTTGGGGCCCAAACTTCCTAAATAGAAAAGGATAGGAAGGACACTTACTGCAATCCCAAAAACCCCTGAAAAGTACCAACTCTACTAATTACAAAAACACCTGAGATCACACGACCTCTACCACCTAAATTAGTTCTCTGGTGTAACAAAAACTAAACAGCAGCCACTGAAAAAACTGGAAAAGGCAAAAGAACAAACAACAGTGGCCGAACTAAACTGAGAGGAGCACAAGCCCCCAGAGGGGACCCGGCAGACCCCCACAGAAGTGCAGGACAAAATTCAAAAAGCAAGCACAAAAAACTAAAAGAAGAAAATGTCTTATCTGTTAGCAGAAGATGCAGGCACGAAACAGCAAGCTGCAAAGTTAACAGGAATCAAAGATGAGACCAGAACAATTGATCACCGGCAACCCTGATGGGAGGGAACCTCCCTTATATAAGACCAGTCAGTAACACCTGATCGCCAATCTTCACAATCTTCATTGGATAGTTCAGTACTGTTTGTAACCACCAGAGGGAGCTTCTGCTCAGAATTCATTTCTAGCACATTCACAACACAGTGTGGCACGCATGGCAGACTTTATGTTGCGCTGCCTTTCCATGACACTCGCATTATCAACATTTTTGATGACACAGTACTGGTTGGTGACACTTTTAGACCCACACTACAAGGAGAACTTTCAATCTCTTATTCCAGAGTCAGATAGTTGTATTAAAATGATGCAATACCCGAGGGCCATTGCTGCAGAATTACTGAAAAAATTCCCATCTGAAAAAGCTGGCGGCAGAGGTCACAGTTTGTTGGACAACCAAGGAGTAGAGGCAAGAGAGACACAACATCAATCCAGCAAAGGCAGGTTAACAGTGGCAAAGTTCTGGGACACTTTTCTCAGACCCTCCCATCGCCCTGGCCCAGAGTCACGGGGTGGTCTCTCAAGGAATAGAAAGATAGGGAAGATGTTGAAGGAGTACCTTGCTGACCGTACCAACGTCCTCTGTGATTCCTCTGTGCCTTTTAATAATTGGTTATCAAAGCTGGACATGTGGCGTGAACTGGCTCTCTATGCCTTAGAGGTCCTGGCCTGTCCTGCTGCTACAGTTTTTTCAGAGCTTGTTTGTAGTGCCACTGGTGGAATAATAACTGATAAGTACATCCACCTGTCAACTGAAAATGCTGACAGGCTGACTCTTATAAAAATGAACAAGGCCTGGATTGGTGCAGACTTCTCTACACCACCAAATGAGAACAGCGAAACATAATCTCCAATACAGTTTATGTTTGGGAAGATGTATTACCATGCACCTCTTCACACACAAAGATGGGTTTACACTTCTTGACTTTGACTATTTGATGTGTTATTATGCTCCTCCTCCTCATCCTCATCATCCACAACCACTATAACACGAGGGTGACCGTGTTCCGTGATGCAGCAGCCAGTAGAAATTTTTTCAAGGATGTTTTGATGCCCGCTACAAAAATGTTTACACTTTATGTTGAGGTGTGCCCCCCAGGGGAAAATGTTTTTCAGCCTATGCACTTAGTGTATGATCATTACAAGTATAGGAGACCTGCTCCTTTAAACTGGGAAGAACTTTTTCGCAGGCCATACTACACGTCTCTTCCTACACCACCCGTAGATCACCAGGGTGACCATGTTCCGTGATGAAACAGCCACTAGATTGTTTTGCAACGGTGTTTAGGATGTCCATAACAACAATTATTTACACAGTAGGTTGATTTGTCCCCCCAAGGGAAAATGTTTGTCAGCCCATACACTTAGATGGGCATTCAAAATATAGGAGACCCACTCTTTTAAACTGAAAGACCTTTATAGCAGGCCATACTCCACGTCTCTTCAGACACCACCACTAGAACATGAGGGTGAACGTGTTCCGTGATGAAACAGCCACTGGATTGTTTTGCAAGGGTGTTGGATGTCCGTTACAACAATTATTTACACAGCAGGTTGATGTGTCCCCCCAACAGGGGAAAATGTATTTCAGCCTATGCACTTAGTGTATTGAAACCCGCTTCTTTAAACTGGGAAGACCTTTTCGCAAGCCATACTCCACGTCTCTTCAGACACCACCCCTAGATCATCAGTGTGACCATGTTGCGTGATGAAACACCCACTAGATTGATTTCAAGAGTGTTTTGATGCCCATTACAAAAATGTTTACACTGTATGTTGAGGTTTCTCCCCCAGGGGACAATGTTTTTCAGCCTATGCAGTTAGTGTATGGGCATTACAATTATAGGAGACATGCTCCTTTAAACTGGGAAGAACTTTTTTGCAGGCCATACCACACATCATTTCCTACACCACCCCTAGATCACCAGGGTGCCCATGTTCCGTGATGAAACATCCACTAGATTGTTTTGCAAGGGTGTTTAGGATGTCAGTAACAACAATTGTTTACACAGTAGGTTGATGTGTAACCCCCAGGGAAAAATTATTTTCAGCCCATACACTTACTGTATGGGAATTCCAAATATAAGAGACCCACTCCTTTGTAATGGAAACAGATTTTTAGGAGGACTTCATACACGTCTCTTCCAAGTGGTATTTTGGTTTGTCCAAATTTGGGGCAGGCCTTGCATTCACTGCATTGGCAAGCAGTATGGGAGACCCACTTCCTAATAATGTTAACTTTGTTGGTTGTTCATCTTCAACAATGCAATTCTTTAACGCCAGTTCTTCAGCCTCAACACTGCAATGCTTAAATGCGGTGTCTTCCACCTCACCACAGCAATTCACCAATGTAGGTTATTAATCCTCAACAGTTCAATTATCCACTGATGGTTCTTCAGGCTCAACACTGAAATGCTCCACTGCAGGGTCTTTAACGTGAACACTGCAATTGTCCATTTCCGGGACTTTAGCATCAACACTGCAATTGTCCACTGCCTGGTCTTTAGCATCAACACTGCAATTGTCCACTGCCAGGTCTTTAGTGTCAACACTACAATTGTCTACAGCTGGGTCTTAAGCATAAACACTGCAATTGTCCACTGACTGGTCATCAGGCTCAACATTTCACTGCATAGCCAAACAATATTCGAGTAACAAATTAATAGGAACAATGCTTTCAGGTGGCCATCAAGTACGTCGGTTCAAAGGCTTTTTGGATTGCGTTAGAATTTGGTGCAGGGAGGGCCTTGCATTCAATGCATAGGCTAACACTATGGCAGTGCCAAAAGAATAATGTGAACTTGGTTTTCCTGTGTCTATCCAGTATGTCATTTCAATGGCTTTTTGGGGTGTGATAGAATTTGGTGCAGGGCGGGCCTTTTATTCAATGCATAGGCTAACACAATGGCAGTACCAAAAGAATAATGTGAACTGGGTTTTCCTGTGGCCATCCAGTACGTCACTTCAAAGGCTTTTTGGGGTGCGTTTGAATTTGATGCAGGGCAGACCTTGTATTCAATGCATACACTAGCAGTATGGCAGAGCAAAAATAATGTGAACTTGGTTTTCCTGTGTCTAGCCAGTACGTCACTTCAAATGCTTTTTGAGGTGCATTTGAACTTGATGCAGGGCGTGCCTGGCATTCAATGCATAGGCTAACAGTATGGCAGTACCAAAAGAATAATGTGAACTTGGTTTTCCTGTGTCCATCCAGTACCTGGGTTTAAAGGCTTATTGGGGTGCATGTGACTTTGTGGCAGGGCGGACCTTGCATTCAATGCACAGGCAAACAGTATGGCAGTACCAAAAGAATTATGTGTACTTGGTTTTCCTGTGGACATCCAGTACGTCGGTTCAAAGGTGTATTGGGGTGCATGTGACTTTGTGGCATGCCAGCCTTGCATTCCATGCATTGCCTAACGCTATGGCAGTGCCAGAAGAATACTGTTAACTTGATTTTCCTGTTTCCAGCCAGTACGTTGCTTCAAAGGCTTTTTGGGGTACTTTAGAATTTGGTGCAGGGCGTGCCTTGCATTCAATGCATAGGCTAACACTATGGCAGTGCCAAAAGAATAATGTGAACTTGGTTTTCTTTTGTCCATCCAGTACATCATTTCAAAGGCTCTTTTGGGTGCGTTACAACTTGGTGCAGGGCGGGCCTTTTATTCAGTGCATAGGCTAACACTATGGCAGTGCCAAAAGAATAATGTGAACTTGGTTTACCTGTGGCCATCCAGTACATCGCTTCAAAGGCTTTTTGGGGTGAATTTGAATTTGATTCAGGGTAGGCCTTGCATTCAATGCATAGGCTAACACAAATATTAATGTGAACTTGGTTTTTCTGTGGCCGTTCAGTACGTCGGTTCAAAGACTTATTGGGTTGCATTTGAATTTGGTGCAGGGCGGGCCTTGCATTCAATGCATAGGCTAGCAGCATGGCAGTACCAAAAAAATAATGTGAACTTGGCTTTCCTGTGTCCATCCAGTACGTTGGTTCAAAGGCTTTTTAGGGTGTGTTTGAATTTGGTGCAGGGCGGGCCTTGCATTCAATGCATAGGCTATCAGTATGGCAGTGCCAAAATAATAATGTGAACTTGGTTTTCCTGTGGCCATCCAGTATGTGGGCTCAAAGAATTATTGGGGTGCATTTGAATTTGGGCAGGCTTTGCATTCAATGCATAGGCCAACTGTATGGGAGTCCCACTTCCTAATAATGTTAACTTTGTTGGTTGTTCATCTTCAACAATGAAATTCTACAATGCCAGTTCTTCAGCCTCAACACTGCAATGCTAAAATGCAGGGTCTTGTGCTTCACTACAGAAAATCGCCAATGCAGGTTCTTAAGCCTCAACAGTGCAATTATCCAATGATGGTTCTTCAGGCTCAACACAAAAATGCTTCACTGCAGGGTCTTTAGCGTCAACACTGCAATTGTACACTGCAGAGTCTTTAGCGTCAACACTGCAATTGTCCACCGCTGGGTCTTTAGCATCAACACTGCAATTGTCCAATGCTGGATCTTCAGCCTGTACACTGCAATTGTCCACTGCCAGGTCTTCAGCCTCAACACTGCAATTGTCCACCGCTGGGTCTTTGGCATCAATACTGCTATTGTCCACTGCCAAATCTTCAGCCTCAACACTGACATTCTCCAATGCAGGTTCTTCAAGCTCAACAATTCACTACATAACCAAACAATATGGGAGTACCAAATTAATAGAACAATGCTTTCAGGTGGCCATCCAGTATGTGGGTTCAAATGCTTATTGGGGTTGTGTGTTACTTTGGTGCAGGGCAAGCCTTGCATTCAATGCATAGGCTTACACTATAGGAGACCCATTTTCTTATAATTGGAACACTTTTTCATGAGGCCCTCCTGTACGTCTCGTCAAAGGGGTATTGGCGTGCATCCTAATTTTTGGCAGCCTAGCCACTCACTGCATAGGCAATAACAGTATAGGAGACCCACTGTTTAATAATGGGAACAACAAAGCATAGCGTGCAGATGGCCCTTTAAGAAGATTAATGCTGTCTGATGCCCCTATAAAAATAAGCTTTGTGACTTTCAGAGTCCTTCCTTCATAAATGAAACAGGATGGGTCTGATGATGTGTCACACACCACATGGCCATCTAAGGTTGTCAAATGTTAAAATGACATTTTCCATAGAATGCATTTGTATTGGTTGAAAGCAATGGTAAAATTGAAAATCACATTCAAAAACGCTACGTGTGAACATAGCCCGAGTGGTGGAGGAACTTTTTTGTTTTAGGTTAATTAATTTGCCTTATATATAAGTTATTACCCTGGAAAGGATGTTCCTAAACATATTTCCCAGGAAAATCCATTTTGGTTTCTTTTTTTATGTTTTTTGGTGCGCCTATAAAAATGTTATAAGACTCTGACAACATTGTTCACAGCTGTTACCTGGGAGTCAGAAATGCTTCCAGGGCATTCCCCATATTGTTCCCGTGTCATTTGAGCATTGTTTCCATCATTTTCAAACGTTTTTAGACCTTAATTAGACCCCCAGCGGGATCGCAGTAAAAGTGCTCAGTTTTCCCATAGACTTACATTGGGCTCGTTACTCGGGTCGAGTACCCGAGTATTCCAATTTGCTCGACCAGAACAATGAGCACCCGAGCATTTTAGTGATAGCTCATCGCTAGAGTTGAGCGAAACAGGTCGGTCAGATTCAAAAGTCGCCGACTTTCGCCAAAGTCGGGTTTCGTTGGCCGGAACACGACCATAGCGTGCAGTCGGCCATGCGGTCGCCGAACCGAGCGCCAAAGTCGAGTTTCCCACAATGCTTTCAGGTGCCTTTTTTCAGCCAATGAGCAAGGACGTACACTGTGGGCAACGAGATGACATGGACAGCGTCCACCACCATCTTGGAGAAGGGCATTGCAATGATTGGCTTGATTTGAGGGGCATCATAAAGTCTATAAAAGCCCTGACCGCCGACCTCCATTTTACTTCTGCTAATCTTAACAGTAGGGAGTGGATGCTGTTTATCAGTAGAGAGAGCGTTAGGAGTGGAAAGAGAAGTTCTTATGTGCTTATGCTGATAGCAATTGTGCTGTACAGTTAGTGTGCAGTGACAGGGGAGTATTTTCTGGTGTGCAGCAGTGCTGGTTATTAGGCTGCCTGATAGCTGTATTGCTGTGTGTACACTGCTGTGCAGACTGCTTTTTACACTGCACTAATACTTTTATTCTTTTTCTCTGAACAGTTACCGAGCGTTCATTTTTTCCCACACCATATAGAACTGTACGCTCCTCACACACTAACGTGTACCGGCCGGTATCACGGACAAATACATGCTGATTATCTGTGTGTGACTCTGGAAATAAATATGGAGATTGAAATTTTCCCATACATCGTATACACCTGTTCGCTTCTGATACAGTACTGTATATCTGTTCTTTGTATTGCAGTCAAATCCATACTGAGTGAGCGTCTGTGTGTGACTTCGAAAATATATACGGAGATTGAAATTTTCCCGTACACCATATACACCTGTCCGCTTCTGAAACAGAACCGTATATCTGCTCTTTGTATTACGATCAAATCCAGACTGAGTGAGTGTCTCCGGAAATATATAAAGAGATTGAAATTTTCCCGTACACCGTATACAGCTGTACGCTCCTCATACAGTACCATATATCTGCTGGTATTTTTGGTACATTTTCCCAAACATGAGGAAGTATGGTGGAAGAGGCTGCGGACATGGGCGGGGGGGCCAGCTGGTACTGATGGTGGTGGTGGTGCATCTGCTGGTAGTGCCAAAAGCACAATAGCACCTAAGACAGGAGGTGTTGAGCCTGCATCATGGTCTGGCTCCAGATGGCCTGGAAGGCTCCCTTTTATGGGAGTAGGTAAACCGCTTTTAAAGCCGGAGCCTCAGGAACAAGTTTTGGCTTACATTCTCGAAACAGCCTCCAGCTCTACCGCCTCCTCTTCTGAAGTTTCAAAAAATGCAAGCACTGTGCAGGCTCCTGGTCAGGAACAACATCTTTCCTTATGTCCTTCACCCCCACCAAAAGTGAAGGATGCAGCAGGCCACACTTCAAATTACTCCCTGGAGCTCTTTTCACTCACCATGCATGGGTAATCAAGTGAAATCCTGAATTCCCCAGTCTAAGATGAATATGACATGGAGTGCACTGATGCACCGCCACTGTTACATGATTCTGCTGCTACATTCACCCAGAGTACTGCATTTGCCCTCGCAGTCTATTGAGGCAGATTCTGACCCTGATGAAACTCGGGTGCCCCTTCCCGCATACTATACTACCTTACACAGTGACACAGAGGAAGGTGCAGATGAAATTGAAGAGGAGGTGATGGATGACCCAGTTGTTGAGCCGGATTGGCATGCATTGGGGGAAGAGGGTGCCGCTTGCAAAAGCTCAGATGAGAAGCATCCGCAGCAGGCATCGACATCGCAGCAGCGGTTATCTGGCAGGCCCGTAGAAGTCCAAAAACGTGTAAAAAAAAAACAAAAAGAGTTGCAGGACAGCTTGGCCAGACTGTCAAATTAGCACAGTGTACTAAAATATGTACTGAAAATTTATCCCATAGTAGGAAGAGTGCAGTGTGGCACTTTTTTGACTAAAATCCTATTGATGAGACAAAGGTTATCTGTAAGAAGTGCGGAAGGACCTTTAGCCGAGGGAAAAATCTCCGAAAATTGAATACCAGTTGCATGCTTAGACATTTAAACACCACGTACTTGCAAGCGTGGAGGGACCACAGAACCTCGCTGGCTTTGAACGCCTACTGTTATGTTTCGGTAACTGAGGAGAAATAGCAAAAAATAGCAAAAGCGGTAATACACCAGAGAGGCTGGAACCTATTGGATTTCAGTAACCTGAACTAACCACACAACTAGAGGTAGCCGTGGAGCGTTCCTACGTTGATCCTAGACGCCTCGTCACAGCCTGAGAGATAACTACACCTAAAGGCAGAAAGATGAAAGCTATCTGCCCCGGAGCAGATCCCCAAAGAAAATAGGAAGCCCCCAAACATGTAATGGCGGTTAGACAAGAAGAAAGCACGAACACAGACAGAAAATAGAATGAGCAAACGCTGGGACCCAATCTGTCTAGACAGAAAAGTACAGGAAAGAATTCTGACTGCAATCCAACAAAACCCTAACAAAAATACCAACACTTCTGATTGCCAAAAAAACTGAAATCACAATGATCTCATCCACCTAAATCAGATCTCTGGTGTAACAAAACGCTGTTCAGCAAATAAAAAGTAACAAAAGAGCAAAGCAATAGTGCAGACACAAACGGAGCACAATTGCAGCGCCAGACCCCCAAAAGGGGAAAGGCTGCAGTCCACTGCAGGCAGCAAACCAGCAGAGAAAATCAAACAGAGAAAAAAAACAGCAAACACTTATCTGAAGGAGAGCAGGAAACTAGCAGAGCTTCAATTAAGACCAGAAGGAACAATTGATAACCGGCAAGGCTGCTGGGAACACAGGCCACTTATATCATACCATTCAGCGCCAGCTGAAGGCCATTCATTAATCAGTTCATTACCCTCAGCAACCACCGGAGGGAGCCCCAGCTCAGAAGCCGCCTCCAGGATATTCACAACAGTACCCCCCTTGAGGAGGGGTCACCGAACCCTCACCTGCGCAAACAGGCCGATCAGGATGGGCTCGATGTTAGGCACGGATAAGTCTCCCAGCATGAATGTCTGAAGCAAACACCCAAGAATTGTCCTCCTGACCATAACCTCTCCACTTAACCAAATACTGGAGTTTCCGTCTAGCAAAACAAGAATCCAATATCTTCTCAACCACATACTCCAAATTGCCCTCAACCAAAACAGGGTCAGGAGGTGCAGCCATAGGAACCACTGGTTCGACAAACCTCTTCAATAAGGATTTGTGGAAAACACTATGGATCTTAAATGTCCCTGGAAGAAGCAAACGGAAGGAAACTAGAATAATAATTTCCATGATCTTATAAGGTCCATTGAACCTTGGCTTAAATTTTGGAGATGCAAACTTCATAGGGATATTCCTTGAAGACAACCAAACCAAGTCCCCCACTTTAAAACAAGGACTATCAGTCCTATGCCGGTTGGCAAACCGCTGGGCCTTCTCCTGAGAGAGAGACAACCTCTCCACCACCTGGTCCCAAATCTGCTGCATACATTGCACAATAGAGTCAACCCCCGGACAGACAGAAACCTCAGCCTGTCCTGAAGAAAATCAAGGTTGAAACCAAAAATTGCAGAAAAATGGAGACATCAAAGTGGCAGAGCTTGCCCTATTATTAAGAGCAAACTCAGCCAAAGGCAAAAAAGAGACCCAGTCATCTTGATCAGCAGACACAAAACATCTCAAATAAGTCTCCAATGTCTGGTTTGTTCTCTCAGTTTGTCCATTGGTCTGAGGATGAAAAGCAGAGGAGAAAGACAATTGAACACCAAGTTTAGAACAAAAAGTCCTCCAAAATCTGGAAACAAACTGGACTCCTCTGTCAGACACAATGTTCTCAGGAATGCCGTGTAACCGAACCACGTGCTGAAGGAACAAAGGCACCAAATCGGAGGAGGAAGGCAACTTAGGTAATGGCACAAGATGTATCATCTTGGAAAACCTATCACAAATCATCCAGATAACGGTCATTCTCTGAGAAACAGGGAGGTCGGAAATAAAATCCATAGAGATATGGGTCCATGGACTCTTGCGCACAGGCAATGGCATCAACAAACCACTAGAGCGAGAGCAAGGCTTGGAGCGAGAGCAAGTCTCACAGGACTGCACAAACTCCCTGACGTCACGAGACAAAGTAGGCCACCAAAAGGACCGACTCACCAAGTCTCTGGTACCAAAAATTCCGGGATGACCGGCAAACGCGGAACAATGAATCTCAGATATCACACTCTTTCCAAACAGGGCAGCGCTCGGGTTTATCCTCCTGACACCCCTCCAGAGCCAGTCTCAAATTGGGCGAGATGGCAGAAAGAACTACACCAGCTTTCAAAATAACAGCAGGATCAGATAACTCAGGAGAGTCCGCAATGAAACTCCTCGAGAGGGCATCCGCCTTAATATTCAAAGTGCCAGGAAGAAAGGAAACCACAAAATTAAAACGTGTAAAAAACATGGCCCACCTGGCCTGTCTAGGATTAAGTCGCTTGGCTGATTCCAGATAAACCAGATTCTTATGGTCCGTGAGGACCACCACCTGATGTTTGGTTCCCTCCAGCCAATGTCTCCACTCTTCAAAAGCCCACTTCATGGCCAATAACTCCCGATTACCCACGTCATAATTACGTTCAGTTGGAGAAAATTTTCGATAGAAAAAAGCACAAGGGTTACTTTTAGAGGTCTCAGGATCTCTTTGGGACAAAACGGCACCTGCCCCAATTTCAGAGGCATCAACCTCCACCTGAAATGGCAGAGAAACAACAGGCTGCTGTAGAATAGGAGCAGAAGTGAATCTCCGCTTAAGCTCCTGAAACGCAGAGACTGCCTCAGGAGGCCAATTCACCACATCAGAACCCTTTTTGGTCAAATCAGTCAATGGTTTAACAATAACAGAGAAATTACCAATAAATTTACAATAAAAATTGGCAAAACCCAAGAATCTCTGAAGAGCCTTTAATGAAGTAGGTTGGACCCTATCACAGATGGCCTGAACCTTGACCGGTCCATTTCAATAACAGATGGAGACAAAATGAATCCCAGAAATGAGATCCTCTGTACACACAAAAGACACTTTGATCTTTTTGTTCAGGTACAGACAAGTTAAAAAGGCGACCTTTAGGGAATTTACTACCAGGCACTAATTCAATAGCGCAGTCATAGCTAATATGGGGGGGCAAGGATGCAGATTTACTTTCGCTAAACACATCAGAAAAATCAGTCAAAAAGTCAGGCACATCTTGAGACTGGGAGAGGCAGAAAAAATAGGAGTGTTGGCATTAACACATTGGCAGCCCCAACTGGTTAAAGACACAGATTTCCAATCCAAAACAGGATTATGAGACTGCAACCAAGGGAAACCTAGTACAATAATGTCATGCAGATTATACAGCACCAAAAATTTGCAACTCTCCTGATGATCAGGTTCAACCCTCATTAT
Source organism: Oophaga sylvatica (assembly GCA_033576555.1). NCBI lineage: Eukaryota > Metazoa > Chordata > Amphibia > Anura > Dendrobatidae > Oophaga > Oophaga sylvatica. The sequence continues at coordinate 151,056,745 of JARQOD010000005.1, read as the reverse complement.
CACCTGAGTAGAGAACTGGGGTTTATTCTCAGCCAAAGGCGTAGAATCAATCCCCAGTAGTGGAATAGACTTCCGTAGGGGTATCAAGGGAAACCCACAACGTTTAGCAAAATCAAAATCCATCAGGTTAATAGCTGCTCCCGAATCAACAAAAGTCTGAGCAGAAAATGTGGACAGGGAGCAAATCAGGGTAACAGTCAACAGAAATTTAGTCTGAACACTACCCAAGACAACTGAGCATGCAAAACGTCTTCCCCACTTAGGGCAGACTGAAATAGCATGAGAGGCATCACCACAGTAGAAACATAACCCATTGCGTTTTCGAAACTCATGACGCTGTGCCCCAGAAGCCACTCTATCACACTGCATGTGTTCAGAAGCTGGTTTACAAGGCAACACCATTCCACGCATATCTCTACGCTCACGCAAACGTCTGTCAATTTGAATCGCCAATGACATAGAATCATTGAGACCAGAGGGAGCAGGGAAACCCACCATAACATCTTTTACATTCTCTGACAGACCCTTCCGAAAAAGAGCTGCCAAAGCATAATCATTCCATTTGGTCAGAACTGCCCACTTTCGGAATTTCTGACAGTACAACTCAGCATCCTCAAGCCCCTGATTTAATGCCAACAAGGTTTTTTCAGCTTGATCAGTGACATTAGGTTCATCGTACAATAATCCCAGAGCCAGAAAAAGTGCTTCAACATTACTCAAAACAGGGTCCCCAGGTGTCAGGGAAAAAGCCCAATCCTGAGGATCGCCGTGCAGGAGAGAGATGACAATTTGAACCTGCTGTGCTGCGTTCCCTGAGGACTTAGGTTTAAAGGCAAAAAACAACTTACAGTTATTTTTGAAATTCAGAAATTTAGCTCGATCCCCTAAAAACAAATCTGGCATAGGGATCCTAAGTTCCATAACAGGCAACCCAGCAAGATAGGTAGCAATACTCCAAACCTCAGTGACAAGCTGATCTACACGGCCAATCAACTGTGAAAACTCCATTGAGAGAAAAAAAAATCCTCCTCAGCACCCAGAGAAAAAGAGGGAAAAAAATGCAACAAACAGAGTTTCCTTATTACTATTTTCCCCTTCTGTGAGAACCATACAATTTTCAGTTTTTTGGGCCGGTTATACTATTATGTTTCGGTATCTGAGGAGAAATAGCAAAAAATAGCAAAAGCGGTAATACACAAGAGAGGCTGGAACCTATTGGATAGCAGTAACCTGAACTAACCACACAACTAGTGGTAGCCGTGGAGAGTTCCTACGTTGATCCTAGACGCCTCGTCACAGCCTGAAAGATAACTACACCTAAATGTAGAAAGATGAAAGCTATCTGCCCTGGTGCAAACCCCCAAAGAAAATAAGAAGCCCCCAAACATGTAATGGCAGTTAGACAAGAAGAAAGCACGGACACAGACAGAAAATAGAATGAGCAAACGTTGGGGCCCAATCTGTCTAGACAGAAAAGTACAGGAAAGAATTCTCACTGCAATCCAACAAAACCCTAACAAAAATACCAACACTTCTGATTGCAAAAAAAACCTGAGATCACACGATCTCATCCACCTAAATCAGGTCTCTAGTGTAACAAAACGCTGTTCAGCAAATAAAAAGTAACAAAAGAGCAAAGCAAAAGTGCAGACACAAACGGAGCACAATTGCAGAGCCAGACCCCCAAAAGGGGAAAGGCTGCAGTCCACTGCAGGCAGAAAACCAGCAGAGAAAATCAAACAGAGAAAAAAAAAACAGCAAACACCTGAAGGAGAGCAAGAAACTAGCAGAGCTTCAAGCAAGACCAGAAGGAACAATTGATAACCGGAAAGGCTGCTGGGAACACAGGCCACTTATATCCTACCATTCAGCACCAGCTGAAGGCCATTCATTAATCAGTTCATTACCCTCAGCAACCACCAGAGGGAGCCCCAGCTCAGAAGACGCCTCCAGCATATTCACAACAGCCTACATTGCCAAACTGATCTCATTAGAGATTATGCCCTTCCATTTGGTTGAAAGCACAGCATTTCGTGAACTCATGGCCTACGCTGTCCCACACTATGACCTACCCAGTCAGCACTACTTTTCTATAAAAGCCATCCCTGCCCTCCACCTGCATGTGAAAGGCCGCATTGTCCATGCACTCAAACAATCAGTGAGTGGAAAGGTGCACCTCACAATAGATGCATGGGACAGTAAACATGGCCAGGCCCATTACATGTCCATCACTGCACACTGGGTTAGTGTGGTGGATGCAGGGTCCATAGGGGACAGCGGCAGTGAGACAGTGCTGCCTAGCCCATGGTATAGGCAACAGATGGCTGTAGGCCTTCTACCCTCCTCCTCCTCCTCCAGAAGCAAAAGCTCGTCGACATAGCGCAGTCGCACGAGCCCTCCATCCGCAGCTGTCAGTGCTGCAGATGAGGTGTACCACTATCGATCAGCTAGTGGTAAGCGTCAGCAGGCTGTTTTAAAAATGATGTCTTTGGGCAACAACAGACACACCGCGGAGGTACTGGCCGACTACTTATAGCGAGAAACTGAGTCATGGCTGGGCAGTCTACATCTTGAGCCAGGCAAGGTAGTCAGTGATAACGGCTGTAATTTTGTGGCGGTCATAGCCCTGGCATAACTCAGACACATACCTTGCCTGGCTCACACCTTGAACCTGGTGGTCCAGTGCTTCATAAATAATTGTCCGGTGTTACCAGCCCTGCTCCATAATGTGCGAAGACTATGCTCACACATCCGTCGCTCGCTTATAGACTCCAGTCGTATGAAGAGGCTGCAGCGATCGCTCCACCTCCACAAGCACCGCCTAATCATTGACTTTGCAACAAGGTGGAACTCCACCATGCACATGGTTGAGAGGCTGTGAGAACAGAGGCAGGCTGTAATGCTTTTGTGGGAGGATACACGGGAAGGCAGTTTGAGGGCAGACATGGAGTTGTCGGGTGGGCAGTGGTAAAGCTGAAAGACCTCTGTAAAGTCCTTCAATGTTTTGAGGAATGCACACGGCTGGTAAGCGCAGACGACGCCATCATAAGCATTAGTATCCGACTTATGCGTCTGCTCATGCAAACTTTTACGCACATTAAGGATCAGGCGTCTGCAGCGGAGGAGGAAGAGTAGGAGGAGGAGGGAAGCCTTGATGACAGTCAGCCATTGTCTTCTCAGGGAACTGTCCTGGACGAGGTGGAGGAAGAAGAGGAAGAGGAGGAGGAGATGGGGATGATTATTTTGGGGAGGAGGATGCTTCTCAAGGGTCAAGAGAAAATGTTTGCTTGCCAAGGTCAGGTACAGGGTTTGTGCATCACTGCAGGGATGTGGATTTGTCAGAAAGTGCTCCTTCACCCACCACTGGCAGTGCATCATTGACACCTGGACCATTTGCCCACATGTGTGATTATGTCTTGCGGATCCTAAAAAGGGACCCCCCATTGCCAAAATGATGAAGGATGATGACTACTGGTTGGCCAGCATCATCAATCCACACTATAAAGGCAAATTACAGAACATCATGCCACAGGAGAACCTTGAGCTAATATTGGCGAACAAACAAGCAACTCTGGTAAACCGTTTGTTAGAGGCATTCCCAGCACACAGCAGCGGTGCAGGTTCTACCACGAGCCGTACTGGGTCAAATGGAAGAGGTGTTCGTGATGCACACAGCCAAGGTGGCGTTGGAGACAGGGGTTTAATGACCATGTTGTGTTCCGGAGACAGCAGTTGTCAACTATGTTTCAAAATTACCTCTCCTCCCCTTTCGATGTTCTCCCTCACAGTTCATTCCCCTTTGACTACTGGGCCTGTAAACTGGACACCTGGCCTGAATTGGCACAATATGCCTTACAGGAGCTCACTTGCCCTACTGGTAGTGTGCTATCAGAAAGAGTCTTCAGTGCTGCTGGATTAATCATGACAGAAAGAAGGACCCGGCTGTCGACCCAAAATGTAGGTGATCTCACCTTCATTAAAATGAACCATGCCTGAGTTTAAAAGGATTTTGTACCACCTTCCCCTGATGACACATAGGTTGCCAGCAAAATGGCCCGCTTTGTCCTCCTGTTTCTCTGACATTCTCCAATTCCTCCATTTGCAGCTGCTGAACGTCCAGCCTACACCTCAACATATGCCAGTTTTTCCACCTCCCTAACTGGGCTGTACCCCCCCAGGGCCGACATCAGCACCTGGCGCACCCGGGCAAGTGCCGGTGCCCTGAGCAGGTGGGGGCGTCCACTCGTGGGCGACGGCACTGGCACAGCGCCCCTCATAGTACGCCGGTGTCTCTGATGGTGGGGGGACCCACTCATCATCAGAGACACAGGGGAATTTGAGGGGCCCTGTGCCAGTGCCGTCGCTTACGAGTGGGACCCCCTTCTTATTCAGGGCCTCAGCACTTTCACTACTTACCTCTCCCTGCTCCACCGCTGTGATGTCTTCCGCGTTTCCTGACAGTGACATTCAGGTCAGAGCGCACGATGACGTCACGTCTGTGCGCCCTCTGCGTGAGCAGTCCAAGTGCAGAGAGCTGGAAGATGACGACGCTGAGGAGTCCAGAGTAGAGCATTACCCACCGAGGAGAGGAATTTCATTTTTTAATGTTTAGAGCAATATATGGGGACATTATATACTGGAGACTTATATATGGGGCCCTTCATATACTAGAGCATCATATGGGGTTCATTATTTATGGGGCATCATATAGGGCCCTTTATATATGGAGCATCAAGGCACACATGGCTCATCGTAGGAGCATTATATGGAGGCCATTCTGTATGGCGCACTATGTGGTGCCCATAATACTGTATGGAGGACTATACTGTCTGGTTTTTGAGCTAATGTAGAATTTACAATAGATATCACTCATGTAATGTAAGAAGTGAAGTATTTGGCATTGTACTATACCTATATTTCTCTGCCGTATCGGAGCATCATGAATTGTGGTATGTGTTAAAGGGGCCCACTGAGACTTTTTCACCCGGGGCCCACGAAAACCTGGAGCCAGCCCTACCCCCCACAAACTTTAGCCAAATAACCCCCAGTTTTCAATGCGTTGTTATTATTATTATAAAGTTAATTATGGTTGCCAAGATTAAGTAATAAGAATTGATGTCGTTGGCATTGAAATGGGCACTGTAGGTGTGTTTACTGTCCTCCACTCACTGCCGACTTTTCTTCCCCATTGACTTGCATTGGGGTCGAGTTTTAGACCCTGACTCGACTTTTTCCGATAGTCTGCCGACTTTGTTCGACTCGACTTTTGGGAAAGTCGGATGGTCTGAAACCCGACTCGACCCTCCCGGAGCCAAAGTCGCTCGCATCTCTACTCATCACTAAATATGACCTTTTTGTTATCTTTCATTAATATATAGTATTCTTTCATGGATGACCGCTCAGGGCCAGATAAATTATACAAGCGAGCCTTGGATAATTTTGCATTAGGAATGAGATTAAAGGGAAGTTACCGCGCTTGTAGATCATTAATAAATCAATATAATGTAGCATAACATGCTGTTATAACCAAGTTTTTATTGCATTTGAACATATTTTGTGTTATAGGAGTTTAAAGAAGGCACTGGGGGCTGACATCTTGCTTTCACGGTAGCAGCAGGACACCATCAGTGTCATAATACCGCAGCATCATATTAGATAACAGACAGACTCTAACCCTATGTATTGTAAGTCAACTGTCACTGCTGTGAGCTGGGCAGGCCTCTGTGGGCTGCAAAATTCACATTAGTGTGAGTGTTCTGCTGCCATATTCATGGAGTCCTCGGCTGTGAGTTTGTCTCCTGTTATTAGGGTCTGCTAACATTAACATTATTGCTTCACAACAGATCCTAGATTGACAGGAGTAAAATGAGGGAGAAGAGCAGAGGCAGGAGTTGTCTCATCCCTCAGTAAGAAAAGAAGGTATGCATTGAAGGGCCAGAATGGAGGGGCAGGAAAGATACATTTAGTATGGCTGAGGTTCAAGAAGTATTGCTTCTCCTTGCGGAGATTGACATGCTAAGCATGCCGAGATGAGGAGACTTAAAGCCGCAATGCTCCTCTGGGAAATATGCAAATTGTCTCTTCAGAGAGGAAGAGGACTAGAACTCTAGTGCCACCTATTGGAAGTAGCAATCCTAAAAGTCAATGTTAACCCTTTAACGAGCCTTGCCACATGACTTAGGATAAAAGCCAAACCAGGATCTCAATTTGCAGACACTGTTTTTCGGGGTATTGCCCCTCGTCAGTGCAAAGTGTGAGATAATCTGGTTTGGCTGTGTGAGAGGCTTCTGATCGATATCCAAGAAGTATTGTTTCTCCTTGCGGAGATTGACGTGCTTAGCATGCCGATCTGAGGAGACTGACAAGGCTCGTTAAAGGGTTGACATTGACTCTTAGGATTGCTACTTCCAATAGGTGGCCTTAGAGTTCTAGTCCTCTTCCTCTCTGAAGAGACAATTTGCAGTATGGCTGAGTGAAACTGATGGGAGAGAGACACACATATACTATGATGAGTGAGACACATATGGAATATGATGGGAAGAGAGACACAAATGTAGTGTGATGGGGAGAGAGATATACATGGAATAGCAGGGGAGAGATATGGATATGAAATAGCAGGCGTGAGACACTTCGAGTGTGATGGGGAGAGAGACTTGTATTATAATGAGTGAGACACATATGGAACATGATGGGGAGAAAGATACACATGGAATAGCAGGGGAGAGAGATGGACATGACATAGCAGGCGTGAGACACTAGAAGTGTGATGGAGAGAGAGATACACATGGAATAGCAGGCGTGAGACACTTAGAGTGTGATGGAGAGAGAGACATGTAGTGTGATGAGTGAGACATAAATGGAGCATGATGGGGAGAGAGATACACATGGAATAGCAGGAGAGAGCTATGGATATGGACTAGCAGGCGTGAGAAACTTGGAGTGTGATGGGGAGAGAGACATATGGAGTCTGATGGGGGCAAGGAGACATAATTATTGAAATTTATTTTTTTTAAATTTAACAGATATGCCACGCTGCATTGTGGTAGTCATACCAAGAAGAAGACTGAAGGATTAATATTGCATGTGTTTCCATACTCCATGGAAAGAATAAAACTGTGGCTGCAGCAGACAGGACAATTTACTAATATTGACACAGTTGCCGAAAGAATCCATGCTGGGAAGACACACGACAAATTCAGAATGTATTCAAAACACTTTGAGGAAGATTGTTACATTTCTGTATCGGAAAAAAAAAGCTTCGTTGCCTAAGGCTATGTGCACACGTTGCGGATTTTCATGCGGATCTGCAGCATTTTTGGACGCGTGGAATTGCATCAAATCTGCAGTGTAGTGCACAGTCAATATTAGTCAAAGGTAAATTAAGATATGCTGTGCACATGATGCGCAAAAATCTGTGCAGATTTGCAGCGTTTTTTTTTTTCTGCAGCTTGTCAATTCTTTTTGTGGATTCGCAGCAGCGTTTTTCTAGTCTGGCACATTCTCTCTCTCATTACCACCAAATCCGCACAGCAAAAACGCATTGAAATCCGCATCATTTCCGCAAGCAATCCACAAGCTGTTTTCTCTGCGTTTTCTGCTAAGAGATGCGGATTCTCTTCAGAAAATACCGCAGGTAAATCCATCTCAAGGGGTTAAATAGTTTTCAACCGTGACTGGTGCTAATGTGACCGACCCGGCTGTAAACCACAGAGGAATGAAGGAAAAGCTGCCTGCGCAGTCTCCCAGCATGACCTGAGATTCCTCCGTGGTTTACAGCCTGGCCGGTCGCATTTGCGCCGCTCCCAGTTGTAAACTATCTAACCCCTTGAGATGGATTGCAGCGTGGGACTTGACTGTACGACGGACAGGTATGGGTATATTGCTGCTTTTTCATTTTGGATTTTTTACAGGAGAACGATGGCTTCGAATGGATTAGGAGTTAAATAAAGATGGAAAAAATGTGTGTTTATTTATTTCATTAAAACTTTTTATTCTTAATTTATTTTTGTGTTTTCTAACCCTTTCAAATTGTAAGATTAATAATGGATAGGTGTCTAACTCTCCATTAGAAAAATATTTAGAGTTGAGAGTCCTCAGTGGTTGATACCTTTTAATGGCTAACTGAAAAGATGGTAACAAATTGCAAGCTTTCGAGACTACTCAGGTCTTTTCATCAGGCTAAACTAATACAAAATCTGAAGAATCACATATTTATACACCACACAGCCTGATGAAGAGACCTGAGTAATCTCGAAAGCTTGCAATTTGTTACCATCTTTTCAGTTAGCCATTAAAAGGTATCAACCACCGAGGACTCTCAACTCTAAATATTTTTCTATCTACTGGCTAACACGGTACAAAGATATACATCTTTACTGTAACTCTCCATTATTAACCTGGCTTAATGTCACTTTACATTAGCAAGGTGAAATGTATCCTTATTACCCCATATGCCACTGGATCGCCTGCCAGGGCACTGGGATACTTTGTACCGGGCCGCTTCTTAGAGAGGCAGTGTCATTGCAGAAATGACCCAGTCTGTGGCCCTGGGCATCCAATAAAAGGGATAGTGAAAAAAGATAATAAAGTTTTTAATAAAGTGTTTGTGACGCCATCCGTGGTGTTCGGTCAGGGGACCGATGCTGCAATGCAGATTCTCTGGGATGATGATAGGACAGCAAAGATGTTTAAGCTCTTCATTAGTAGAGCTGTGTCCCAGAGCAGTTAGGATATTAAAGGTGATGGTGGTGAGTGTGGTGCAGGGCTGGTGATGCAGGAATGATTCAGTGGACACAGCAGGGTGCAGTTTCCAATGCTTTACTCACAGTTCACTTGTGCACAGATGCCCGCTTAGTGCCGTGTCCTCCAGGTGAGGGGTCCAGCAAACTCCCAGGCAGATCAGGATACACCTTTCCAGGACTCCCTTCAGTATGTTCCTTTCCTGGCAATCTCACCATGCTGGCTTCCTCCCTTCAGCCCAGCACCTACACAATCAGTGTCCCAAGTCAGCAGCCACGGACCTTGTCGGACGATGTCCTCTGTGTCCCCTTGCTCCTATATGGCTGCCTTTTCAGTGACACCACACCACTGCTACATGGCAGAACGAAGAGAGAGGTTAAGTGCCAGATTTGGTGCATCTTACAGATGTGCCTCTTCTGGGGTGGCTGGGGGAAGATGTTTTGAGCCAATGGGGAGTCAATAACAATGGTCCCTTTCTAGGCTCTTAATATCTGCCCTCAGTCACTGGCTTTCCCTCTCTAGCGAAGAAAATTGCACGGGAGCCCATGAAATTTTTTTCCGTGAATACATCCTATTATTAAATACCTGCAGCTCCCAAATTTTCAATGCACATAGTACTAACAGTAGTAGTCACTGACATGTATAAAACAAAATGTTCTGCAATGGTTTACTGTATGTAAACCATGTCTCCTATCCTGTCGGTTCCTGCAGATATTCTACAGGAGCCGACAAATGAATTAGCGGCTATTCTGCTATCTATCTCTCTATGAAATATAATTACCGTATATACTCATGTATAAGCCGAGATTTTCAGCACCTTTTTTTGTGCTGAAAATGCCCCCTCGGCTTATACACGAGTCATAGGCCAGAAACCAGCGGGGGAGGGGATGTGGCGCCAGGAGCCGGTGGCTGAGACATCATACTCACCCTCCCCGTGCCATCGCTGAACGTCCCTGCAATCCTGCGTTCTCCCCGGCTTCCTGCAGCTCTCCAGCTCTGAGCTGTGACGTAATACAGCTCATTAAGGACATGTAATATTGACGCGACGCCACTCCCACGGGCGTGGCCTCCATATTCATGGCCTTAATGAGCGGTATTACGTCACCGCTCAGCGCTGGAGAGCTACAGGAAGCCGGGGAGAGCTGCAGGAAGCGGGGAGAACGCAGGATTGCCGGCCGGGACGTTCAGCGATGGCACGGGGAGGGTGAGTATGATTGAGGAGGATGGGGGAGCATGGAGGAGGACAAGGAGCATGGAGCAGGACGGGGGGGAGGACGGAGAGCACGGAGCAGAACGGGGGGAGGACGGAGAGCACGGAGCAGAACGGGGGAGGACGGAGAGCACGGAGCAGGACGGGGGAGGACGGAGAGCACGGAGCAGAACGGGGGGAGGACGGAGAGCATGGAGCAGAACGGGGGAGGACGGAGAGTATGGAGCAGAACAGGGGGAGGACGGAGAGCACGGAGCAGGACGGGGGGAGGATGGAGAGCACGGAGCAGGACAGGGGGAGGACGGAGAGCACGGAGCAGAACGGCGGGAGGACGGAGAGCACGGAGCAGAACAGGGGGGAGGACGGAGAGCACGGAGCAGGACGGGGATGGGCACAGAGGAGAATGGGGGAGTGCAGAGCTGGATGGGGAGGACGGGGGAGGATGGAAAGCACGAGCAGGACAGGATAATGGAGCAGGAGGAGGCGAGCACAGAGGAGAATGGGGGCACACACAGCTGGATGGGGGAGCACAGAGCAGGACGGCAACTTATACACCCGGCTTATACACAAGTCAATAAGTTTTCCAAGTTTTTTCTGGCAAAATTGGGGGGGTCGGCTTATACACGGGTCGGCTTATACATGAGTATATACGATATATAAATATATACAGTACAGACCAAAAGTTTGAACTTACCTTCTCATTTAAAGATTTTTTGGTATTTTCATGACTGAAGATTGTAAATTCACACTAAAGGCATCAAAACTATGAATTAACACTAGGACTACTGGACTCGTGACCCCGCCTAGAACTACTGAAAGGAGTCATTTTGACTCCTTGCTTGTTTTCGTTTATTTTTAGAGTTTCATTTGTGGTTATTTATTAATAATTATATTTTTTGTAATGTATTATTATTGTGAGATCCAACAGTAATGCTTTTGATTGTTTTTTTTTCTGCTTTTCTTATTTTTCTACAGAAAATAACAATAATTATAATAGACGTTTTCAAACATTTTTTTTTATTCAAGTGCACACATATAAACAACAACTGAAGAACAAAAAGCAGAGAAAATGTAGGTGGAGGAGCATAAAAATGAAAATATGGCGCAGAATTCACCTTCTAAACATTTGGTGTTTCGCATTTTAGGCATTGCCTTTGATTTATGGCAGTACATTGCCCACACAAAGACTTACCACAAGTCTTACAATTGCCGACAGATCTATTTTTCTTGCACTTTTCTTTGATCTGGCAAAATTTTGTTTGAACCATCACTTCTGAGCATGTAGAAACTTGGGACGTGGAACCCTTTTCCCTATCTGTGACATAAGGACCACTCAACTCTCTCACAAGCGTTTGCAAAAATGCCTTGCGTGACATTTTTTGGTGGGTTATCTCATTGAATATTATCCATGCATTTATACCCGCAAAGTCTAAGGCATTTTCAAATGCATGAACAGGCCATCTCCTTGTGCATGTTCGTGTGGTATATTTTCGTGCCATCTGATCCACTACATCTACTCCATATTTTGTTTCATTGTAAAACTTTACCGTTTCTGGAGTTTTTTTAGCAGAATCAGACGCAACAACAACATCTGGATGGACGGAACTCAAAATGACAACATTTTTGTTGGGCTTTCCTTGATATACTGTAAGTGTAAAATTGTCTTCATTTCTAAACACTTTAGTGTTGTACAATTCCTCTTTCATGGATTTTATTTCTTTAGGCACTTCTCGCCTTATCTTGTTCAGTGTTCCCACAATGGTTGTTCCTTTGCTTTTTAGCTGTTTAGCTAATTTTACTGAAGTAAAATAATTATCAGTTGTAACATTGCAACCTTTTTTCAAAAACGGGTCCAATAACTTCATTACCACATGGTCAGCTAAACGGTCCTCAGCACGGCGTGTGTCATCTTTGCCTAGATAAGGGAAGCCATTTGCCAGATATTTGCTCTCCTTATCAACAGCTAGCCAATATTTGTGGCCATATTTATCTGGTTTGGAAGGCATGTACTGCGTGAATGGACACCTAGTTTTGCTTGGGAAAAGTTGCTCATCCACCGTTATGTATGGGCCAGGTTTGACATGTAAATTGAACTACATCTATATGAACATCAGGGTAAATAAGACAGAGTGAAAAAATTATGCACAAAACTTTATAGCAACATTTAGTGACAAAAGGACCTCAAAATATAGTAGGGAGTCAAAATGACTCCCTTCAGTAGTTCTTGGTAAATTTTGAAAAAAACGCGCAAATTTTTCACCAAAATTATTTATTCTCACAAAATCTTTTTTCACATCATATTTGAGGAAAAGTCACCGAGTTTCAAGCCGGAATTCTGAAAAATGTAGTCACAGAAGAGAAATAAAAAACGAAAGGAGTCAAAATGACTCCATCAGTAGTTCTAGTGTTAACACATGTGGAATTATATACTTAACAAAAAAGTGTGAAACAACTGAAATTATGTCTTATATTCTAGGTTCTTCAAAGTAGCCACCTTTTGCTTTGATGACTGCTTTGCACACTCTTAGCATTTTCTTGATGAGCTTCAAGAGGAAGTCACCGGAAATGGTTTTCACTTTGCGGGTGTGACCTGTCAGGTTTAACCCCTTCATGACCCAGCCTATTTTGACCTTAAAGACCTTGCCATTTTTTGCAATTCTGACCAGTGTCCCTTTATGAGGTAATAACTCAGGAACGCTTCAACAGATCCTAGCGATTCTGAGATTGTTTTTTCGTGACATATTGGGCTTCATGTTAGTGGTAAATTTAGGTCGATAATTTTTGCGTTTATTTGTGAAAAAAATGGAAATTTGGTGAAAATTTTGAAAATTTTGTAATTTTCAAATTTTTAATTTTTATTCTGTTAAACCAGAGAGTTACGTGACACAAAATTGTTAATAAATAACATTTCACACATGTCTACTTTACATTAGCACAATTTTGGGAACAACATTTTTTTTGTTAGGAAGTTATAAGAGTTAAAATTTGACCAGCGATTTCTCATTTTTAAAGCAAAATTTACAAAACCATTTTTTTAGGGACCACCTCACATTTGAAGTCACTTTGAGGGGTCTATATGGCAGAAAATACCCAAAAGTGACACCATTATAAAACCTGCACCCCTCAAGCTACTCAAAACTACATTCAAGAAGATTATTAACCATTCAGGTGCTTCACAGGAACTAAAGCAACATGGAAGGAAAAAATGGACATTTTAATTTTTCCAACAAAAATTTTCTATCGGCATCAATTTTTTCATTTTTACATGGGCAACAGGATAAAATGGATCCTAAAATATGTTGGGCAATTTCTCCTGAGTACACAGATACCTCATATGTGGTCATAAACCACTGTATGGGCGCACGGCAGGGCTCAGAAGGGAAGGAGCGCCATTTGACTTTTTGAATGGAAAATATGTTGGAACATTTAGCGGTTGCCATGTCACATTTGGAGAGTACCTGTGTGCCTAAACATTGGAGCTCCCCCACAAGTGACCCCATTTTGGAAACTAGACCCCCCAAGGAACTTATCTAGATGCATAGTAAGCACTTTGAACCCCCAGGTGCTTCACAAATTGATCCGTAAAAAAAAAAAAGTACTTTTTTTGTACATAAATTTTTTTTTAGCCTCAGTTTTTTTCATTTTCACATGGGCAACAGTATAAATTGGATCGTAAATTAGTTGGGCACTTTCTCCTGAGTACACAGATACCTCATATGTGGTCATAAACCACTGTTTGGGCACACGGCAGGGCTCAGAAGGGAAGGAGCGCCATTTGACTTTTTGAATGGAAAATTAGCTCCAATCGTTAGCGGGCACCATGTCGTGTTTGGAGAGCCTCTGTGTGCCTAAAGTTTAGAGCTCCCCAACATATGACCCCATTTTGGAAACTAGACCCCCTAAGGAATTTATCTAGATGCAAAGTGAGCACTTTGAACCCCCAGGTGCTTCACAGAAGTTTATAACGCAGAGCCGTGAAAATAAAAAATCATTTTTTTTTCTCAAAAATTGATTTTTTAGCCCACTATTTTTTATTTTCACAATGGTTACAGGAGAAATTGGACCTCAAAAGTTGTTGTCCAGTTTGTCCTGAGTACGCTAGTACCCCATATGTGGGGGGGAACCATTATTTGGGCATACGTCAGGGCTCGGAAGGGATGTAGTGACATTTTGAAATGCCGACTTGATGGAATGGTCTGCGGGCACCTTGTTACGTTTGCAGAGCCCCTGATGTGCCTAAACAGTAGAAACCCCCCACAAGTGACCCCATTTTGTAAACTAGACCGCCAAAGGAGCTTATCCAGATGTGTGGTGAGCACCTTGAACCCCTACATGCTTCACAGAAGTTTATAATGCAGAGCCGTGAAAATGAAAAATCATTTTTTTCCTCAAAAACTAATTTTTTTAACCCGCAATTTTTTATTTTCACAAGGGTAACAGGAGAACTTGGACCACAAAAGTTGTTGTACAGTTTGTCCTGAGTACACTGGTACCCCATATGTGGGGGGGAACCACTGTTCGGGCACACGTTGGGGCTCGGAAGAAAAGTAGTAACGTTTTGAAATGCCGACTTTGATGGAATGGTCTGCGGGCGTCATGTTAGGTTTGCAGAGCCCCTAATGTGCCTAAACAGAAGAAACTCCCCACAAGTGACCCCATCTTGGAAACTAGATCCCGCAAAGAACTTATCTAGATGTTTAGTGAGCACTTTGAACCTCCACGCCCGGGCATGAAAATAAAAAAATCATATTTTTTCCACAAACAGGATCTTTAGTCCCCAATTTTTTTATTTTCCCAATGTTAACAGGAGAAATTAGACCACCAAAGTTGTTGTGCAATTTTTCCAGAGTACGCTGATACCCAATATGTGAGGGTAAACCACTGTTTGGGCATACGTTGGGGCTTGGAATAAAGGGAGCACTGTTTGACTTTTTGAACGCATAATTTGCAGGAATCAATGGTGGCGCCATGTCGCGTATGGAGACCCCAGATGTGCCTAAATAGTGGAAACCCCTCAATTCTAACTCCAACCCTAACCCCAACACACCCCAACCCTAACGCCTACACACTCCTAACTAGTGTTGAGCGATACTGCTCGATATCTAAAAATATCGTATCGGAATGGTATCGCCGATATCACTAAATATCGTCGATATCCGATTACGATACCGGAAGTCCCATGTAAGTCTATGGGAACAAAATATCGCAACAAAAAAAACCCTTTCTTTCGTTGTAAACACAAAATATACACACATAGAATATATATATATATATATATATATATATATATATATACATGTCATTGTGACATATATATACATATATTTATAGTTTATACACTTCTACATAGTAAAATAGACTCTGATTCAATTGCCGGGTAAAGCCGTGACATACCCCATAGAAGTCGACGGGCTCGGTGCCGAGTACCGCCAAAACCTCTGGCTCTGTGCGACTCAACTTGGGCGTCACAAACAGGATTCTGTAGCTCGCTATAGGCGAGTCCTGTGTGCCTGAATTGAACTGGTTTTGTGCTTGAGAATTGCTAAAATCATCAGAGAATGTATTTGCCATTTTTCCGCTATATCTGCGTCACGACGAGGCACTGGTGAAGAAGAAGGGCGTGCTCTTCGTGGGTGTACACTCACTCAGTGGCGCGAAAACGATGGCCGACCACTCTAAATGGTACTGCAATGTAAGATCGTGCCCCACAGCTCTTCAGTTCCGCCTCCTCATCCTCCTCAGTGTGCGGAAACTAACACGAAGGTCCCGCCTCCCTACAAAAGAGGGGCCCTCTCCAGATGCTAATGACACATGTGACTTGGCAGAGATGGCTAATGGACACGAGCAGAAGTGTGAAGGGATGGAGCAGTCAGAGCTCTCCCCCCACGGAAGCGACCCGATCGCCACGGAACCACCGTTGGGCACCCGGCCTGGAAACCCTCCTACGCTGCAATAAGTGGAGGATACCCTAAGAGGCCTGGCCCGCACCGGGAGGAGGTCGCCAGGATGGAAGCCAGCTGGCGTGCCCTAAAACTAAACTTGGAGCGGCGCCAATCCCTCTTACCTGAAGTGTCTGTACCGGAAGGTGAGGCACCCGTTCTAGTAGAGGAGTCCGTGCGGGCATCCCAGCCCTTGCAATGTGATCCGGTTGACGTTGTCGCAGTGGAGGCACCCGTTCGTGCAAAAAACTCTGCACCGGCAGCACCCCAGATCCCGCTGTCTGCCCCCGTCGCTGAGACAGAAGAAGCGACACCCGTCCTCATGGAGGAGGCCGCGCAGGCACCAGAGCACTACCTGCCTGTACCGGAGCCCCGACTGTCATCTGTTCCAGAGCCGGCTGCTTCCTCCGCAGGTGAGCGCCGCCAGGACTGGGGGGCGCCAGGAGTGCTGCCGCAAACTGGGCATCGCAAGCTGGCATTTGATGGTGGAGACATGGAGCAGCTGGTGGAGGAGAATTACAACCGGCATCAGGAGGAAGAGTGGAGACGTTGGGAGCGGGAAGCAGAGCGACAAAGGGAGCAGCGAGAATCCCAAAAGCTTCGGCAACGTCAAATGGAGAAGGACCGGGCAGATAAGGACCGGATGAGAAAAGATAAAGGAACCCTGTGGGAGCCGCGGCGTAAGGGTGCAGTACGGAGCTTTAAATTGAAAGGTGGTTGGGGCTTCATCCAGGAGCCTGGACTTTATTTAGAAATCTTTGTGACCCGGCGGGACGTGGAGACTCACCTCCCAGAAGGACACCCGGGGAGGTACCTGTTGCCAGGTGACTTGGTGACTTACACCCGACACTGGGGTTACAATGGATGGTACGCCCTAAATGTTACCAGGTGCGACCCCTACTCCCCAGAGTGTCAGGAACCTGTGAGACCCTCGGAGCCTTCAGCCTCCCACATCCAGAACTCTGCACAAGTGCCCACCCCACGCCGTAAATCTCCCCAGCCTCCCTCAGTGGTCTCCTCAGCAGCCCCAGCTATGGACATGATAACTATAGCTGGCCCGTACCCGGCGCCTGTTAGGCCCCCTGGGGTTCGTTCAGTTCGTGACATAGGGCTCCAGACCCGGAGGGAGATGAAAGAGGTGGCCACACAGACACAGATAGCGGGTCACGACTTGACTGTACAGGCCACACGACGTCATCAGGTCCTGGTGGTCCTTGGTGTCTCGGATGTTTGGCAAGCATCAGAACAGTACCAGGTGGTACCTGGAACACCCCTGCCAAAGAATTATAAATAACCCGGACAGGGTCCCTGTATGTAAATAGTTAAATTGTTGATGTACCCGGACGGGTGAATGTTCATAAAAAAATTTTTTAATTTAATAAAAAACACAACACAGTTTTCATTACTTTTATTACAGTCTCATCCTGCGACGCCATCGATCTCCTGTAAAAAAATGAAAAAAAAAACCAGCAGTATACCACCTGTCCGACGCAGTCCATAGTAACGAGTGTCCCACGACGATCCAACTCTGCTACATCAGAATGACAGGCAGAGCCTGTCATCCCGGCGCAGCACAGCTGATTACCTGCTTCCCCGGCGTTGACGTCATCGGACTGGTTTACGGCCGGGATTACCCTACAGTCACTGCAGTTATCGCGAAAAACTGCATGTGACCGCCAGGGAGAAGATAATGGCGGCCATCAAGCAGTCCAGGAAGTGACCGCCGGAGATCTTCTGCCAGGTAAGTGCCGCTGACTCCTGACAGACCCGACCGACGGACACTCACAGTGACAGTGACAAATCCGATTCCGGTATCCGATATGACGAAAATATCGGTACTCGGAATCGAAAGCCCGATACAGCTAATATCGGCCGATACCCGATATTTGCAGTATCGTATCGCTCAACACTACTCCTAACCCTAATACAAACCCTATCCATAACCCTTACCCCAACACACCCCTATCCCTAATCCCAACTCTAACCATAAACCTAACCACAAACCTAACCCTAATCTCAACCCTAATCCCAAAACACCCCTAACACTTATCCTAACTCTAACCCTAACCACAAACTTAACCCTAATCCCAATCGTAACCCAAATTCCAACCCTAACCCAAATTCCAACCCTAACCCAAATTCTAACCGTAACCCTAATTCTAACCCTAACCCTAATTCTAACCCTAGTTCTAACCCTAACCCTAAGGCTGGGTTCATATTGCGTTTTACCAGCCCGTTCAACACGTAGCGTTGACCGGCTGGTAATGGTATAGCATAACGCGATCGCGTTATGCTATACCCACTAGCGCAGATGAATCTTCAGATGATTCATCTGTGCTAGCGGTGACGGAGCGCAGACGCTGCAGCCCATGTCAGAGGCTCCTTCACTGAATGACGGCACGTCGCGAACGCATGCCGCTTTACGGCATGCGTTGCGATGCGCACACAAATGGGGTGAATGGCAGCGTTAACGGACTGCGTTTCATCCGCGTTATACCGCAGTGAAACGCAGTCCATCTAACGGACTGCCATAATGCAATATGAATCCAGCCTAACCCTAACCCTGAGGCCCCGTGCACACGTTGCGGATTCACTTGCGGATTTTTCTAAAATCCGCAGGTAAAATGACCTGCATTTTACCTGCGAATTTAGCGCGGATTTGCTGCTTTTTTTCCCTGCGGTTTTACAACTATAATGGAATAGGTGTAAAACCGCTGCGGAATCCGCACAAAGAATTGACATGCTGCGGATTTAAAACCGCAGCAAATCTGCGCTGAAAAATCTGCAGCATGTGCACAGCGTTTTTTTTTACCATTTATTTGAATTGTACTATACATGGTTTCTGGATCTGCTGTGGATCCGCAGCGCCAAATCCACTACGGATCCGCAGCAAAATCTCCGCTGCGGATCAGCAGCAAAATCCGCTGCGGATCAGAGGCAAAATCCACTGCGGATCAGCAGCTAAATCCGCTGAGGATCAGCAGCGAAATCTGCTGCAGATCAGAGGCAAAATCCACTGCGGAACAGCAGCTAAATCTGCTGCGGATTGGCAGCGAAATCCGCTGCGGATCAGCAGCGAAATCCGCTGCAGATCAGCAGCGAAATCCACTGCGGATCAGCAGCGAAATCCGCTACGGATCAGCAGCGAAATCCACTGCGGATCAGCAGCGAAATCCGCTACGGATCAGCAGCGAAATCTGCTGCGGATCAGCAGCGAAATCCGCAATGTGTGGACAGGGCCTAATAGGAAAAAAAAAAATTCTTTATTTTATTTTTTGTCCCTACCTATGACAGGGGGGTTCATTTACTTTTTTTATTTTGATCACTGTGAGAGTTTATCACAGTGATCAAAATAAATTTTTGTACTTTGAAAGGCGTACTGCGCATGCGCCGGCCGGCGGGCGCACTGCGCATGCGCCCGCCATTTACCAAGATGGCGGCGTCCATGAAGAGTCCCGGGCGGACGCCGGGACGGATCAAGGGGCCGCAGAAGACCAGGGGAGGTGAGGACATGCGTGGGGAGTGATCGGAGGGCGTGGGGGAGCGGAGCACACCGGAGGGGAGAGGATCGGAGCGCACAGCAGATGATAGTAAGGGCGGTGACCGTTCGCCTCCTTGAATCGGTGGCGACGGCCGATCACCACCGTTACTCGGTGTGGGGAGAGTGAGAACACAGTGTCCAGCCATGGCAGATGCTATTGCAGCATCGGCCATGGCTGGATTGTAATATTTCACCACTTTTCAGTGGTGAAATATTACTAATCGCTTTGATTGGCTGTTTCACTTTTAACAGCCAATCAGAGCGATCGTAACCACGTGGGGGTTAATCCACCCCCGCTGTGGTGATGCGTAAGGGGTCCTGTGCCTGCGGGTCGGGTGACCTTTCAGTGACCCCGGTCACCCGACCCGCAGGAACATGATTTATAGCATGACGCCTACGTTGGCGTCATGGGTCGGGATGGCACAGGTTTTCATGACGTCGACGTAGGCCTCATGGGTCAGGAAGGGGTTAATAAGTGAGATTTCGAGCCTAAGGCTAAGTTCACACGTTGCGGAATCTCAAACAAGGAGAAGACTGATCAGAGATGCAGCCAAGAGGCCCATGATCACTCTGGATGAACTGCAGAGATCTACATCTGAGGTGGGACAGTCTGTCCATAGGACAACAATCAGTCATACACTACACAAATCTGGCCTTTATGGATTAGTGGCAAGAAGAAAGCCATTTCTCAAAGATATCCATGAAAAGTGTCGTTTAAAGTTTGCAACAAGCCACGTGGGAGACACACCAAACATGTGGAAGGAGATGCTCTGGTCAGATGAAACCAAAATTGAACTTTTTGGCAACAATGCCAAACGATATGTTTGGCATAAAGGCAACACAGCTCATCACCCTGAACACACCATCCCCACTGTCAAACATGGTGGTGGCAGCATCATGGTTTGGGCCTGCTTTTCTTCAGCAGGGACAGGGAAGATGGTTAAAATTGATGGGAAGATGGATGGAGCAAAATGCAGGACCATTCTTGAAGAAAACCTGTTGGAGTCTGCAAAAGACCTGAGACTGGGACGGAGATTTGTCTTCCAACAAGACAATGATCCCAAACATAAAGCAAAATCTACAATGGAATGGTTCACAAATAAACGTATCCAGGTGTTAGAATGGCCAAGTCAAAGTCCAGACCTGAAACCAATCGAGAATCTGTGGGAAGAGCTGAAAACTGCTGTTTACAAACGATCTCCATCCAACCTCATTGAGTCGAACTGTTCGCCAAGGAAGAATGGGCAAGAAATTCAGTCTCTCGATGTACAAAACTGATAGAGACATACCCCAAGCGACTTGCAGCTGTAATCACAGCAAAAGGTGGCGCAACAAAGTATTAAGTTAAAGGGGCCGAATAATATTGCACGCCCCACTTTTCAGTTTTTGTATTTCCACAAAAATGTAAAATGACCAATAAATGTAGTTCAACTTCACAATTGTGTCCCACTTGTTGTTGAATCTTCACCAAAAATTTACATTTGGTATCTTTATGTTTGTAGCATGATATGTGGGAAAAGGTTGAAAAGTTCCATGGGGCCGAATACTTTCGCAAGGCACTGTATTTATCAATACCTCTCTATAAATTGAAGAACTAACAATTTGTAGTGTTTTTGCTTACTAAGAGAAAAAAATATATAGATAATTTCAGCTCACCACTATGACGGCCGTTTCAGACGCTTCAGCAAGGAAGTAGTTTAGTCCAGACTAAGTACAGCTGTATCCAAGCAAAAGAAGGGTGTATCCAGCAAGCATAGAAGGAATAGTAGTAGACGTTTTTGCAAAGAACGTCTTAAGTTTTAATGAATCTAAAAATGTTACATGTATAGACAGAAAAATTAACCTCTCACCCTCACTAAAACTACACGTTTTGGCAGATGCCGTTTTCAAGTTGTATTTCTGCTAACTAAAACCATAAATTTTGCATTTGGGTTATAGATCTTACATATTGAATATAGATAATTCGCTAATTTCTTTCTATTAAAGAGTGTCAGTTTATAATGCTACAAAGAGTTACCACCGCAGTCCTAGCATTTAGCTAACAATCATGCATTTCAAACAAAAGAAGGAGTAACAAAAAGAAGACCTACAGTTTGCTGATATAGCACCCTTGTTAAAGATACCATGACAAAGGGAAACCGAGATTTACTCAAATGCGTAGGTTGTGCACACGGCAGGACTTCGTATCTTGTTACTGTGATATCACATTCTACTCCTGTTCAGAAGTGAGTTTCTTCTGTGATCGGTATGCTGCAAGTACCTAGCAGCTAGAGCATGGCTAAAACCAAGCAACCATAGGAATACTAATGAAATGAACTTGATACCAGGCTGTTTTCGCTCCCATAGTAGTGGAGTCCAGAAATTCTTAAAACCCAGATAACCCAAAGAGAGGATTTTTATTATAGTTATAGTTATGCTATAACATACCTGAGTAAGACATTCTATATTGTCGAAACGCGTTGTATGTACTTTGTTTTTGATATATAATAAAAATCCTGATCTTTGGATTATCTGTATTTAAGAATTTCTGGACTCCACTACTACGGGAGCGCAAACATCCTGGTATCAAGTTCATTTCATATGTTTCACATGCATGATTGTTAGCTGAAATGCTAGGTCTGTGGTGGCAACTATTTATAGAATTATTAACTGACACTTTTTAATAGAAAGAGATTAGTGAATTATCTGTATTTTAAATGTAAATTCTTTATCTCAAACACTAGCATTAATTTATACATGCAATTTTTTTTATATATTTATCATTGGACTTTTTTATTTCTTTTATGTCTGTCCACTAACTGTTTAGCATTACAGAATCCAATTTTTTTATCTGGTTTTTAAACTTGCTTAAAAATCAATTTTTCTTGGCAGTACATCAACATAGGTAAACAGGACATGTGCTGTCAAGAACAATTAAAGTCTATACACTCAAAATGATCTATTACTGACCATTCTATGCACATGGGAAAAGCCTTCAGGCTGTTTGATGCCTTCCTATCAGCAATGTTGATCATTAGATGCTACAGGTAAGCATGTGTAAACCCTTAGCCTAGCCTAGCTAAGAGACCGTGATGCTAAGTAAGACAATAGTCATGATGCAGTTAAGTATCTTTCAATATCCAATCTAATCCATTAGTATAAAAAGTCCCACTTTCAGACAATAACCATATTAAGAGATGGCTGACACTATTCTCCAATTGTTTACCTTTACACTTTCCACCATACTAAACCCCACAATGTTCCACCCATACAGACCTCTCCATGCTGAATGAACCCTTGCACTTTTCTGCCATACTGTCTCCTCCCACTTTTCTCACATAATGTCTAATTTCACTTTCCTTTCTATACTGTCTCCTCACACTTCCAAATACTCAGCCTTCACACTTTTCCCCCTTATTGACTCCTCACCCATCCCTCTGTATTATTACTTCACACTTTTCCTCCATACTGCTCACTCAAACATTTTTCTGTAATACACTCATATAAAGCTGCATGAATCAGTCATCAGTCAGTATAAGTACAAGTATAGACACACAGGGCTAATTAGTGAATGGAGGTGTGTGTGAAGAGATGCTACGAGGATCCTGATTTTGCAGAATGTTTTGTGTTTTTAGGGCATGCTTAAAATCTTGGAAACTGAGGATTAATCAAATTGTCCTGTCTAGTGTATTTCAATGAATTGGCATAGCACATGAGAAGTCTTGGAGACGGGAATGGGAAGTTCAGATTATAGAGTAAGTTAGTCTTAGGTTATTAGAAGAATGAAGGGCATTGGTAGGGTGGTTTTCTGAGACAAGGAAGATGTAGGTGCTGAACCATTGAGAGCTTTGCTGGTAAGAGTGATAACTTTCTTTTGAACTCTGTAGCAGATGGCAGCCAGTGAAGTGACTGACTCAGCGTAGAGGTATCAGTGTAGCGGTTGCAATGGAATATGATCTGGTTGCTGCATTCAGGATGGATTGTAGAGGAGAGAGTTTAGTAAGAGGGAGACCAATTAATAGAGAGTTGCAATAATCCAGACAAGAATGAGTAAGAGCTAGAGTAAAAGTTTTTGCAGAGTTAAAGGTAAGAAAGGTCGAACTCTACAGATGTTTTTGAGTGTAGGTGACATGAGCGAGCAACTGATCGAATGTATGGAGTGTGATGCAGTGACCCATGCTGCAGCTAGGGGGCGCTGTGTGGGCTCCTCCGGATACGCATTGTGGCATAACTGGATTGGTGAAACAGTGTCCGACA
>JARQOD010000005.1:150933871-151032980 GCA_033576555.1 Oophaga sylvatica | reverse complement strand
CTCTCCCTGGCATGCTCTCAATCAACTTCTGGACCAAATCCTGACTGACAGCAGTCCATTCTTGCACAATCAATGCTTTCATTTTGTCAGAATTTTTAGGTTTTTGTTTGTCCACCCGTCTCTTGATGATTGACCACAAGTTCTCAATGGGATTAAGATCTGGGGAGTTTCCAGGCCATGGACCCAAAATCTCTATGTTTTGTTCCCTGAGCCATTTAGTTATCACCTTTGCTTTATGGCAAGGTGCTCCATCATGCTGGAAAAGGCATTGTTGATCGCCAAACTGCTCTTGGAGGGTTTGGAGAAGTTGCTCTTGGAGGACATTCTGGTACCATTCTTTATTCATGGCTGTGTTTTTAGGCAAGACTGTGAGAGAGCCGATTCCCTTGGCTGAGAAGCAACCCCACCCATGAATGGTTTCAGGATGCTTAACAGTTGGCATGAGACAAGACTGGTGGTAGAGCTCACCTTGTCTTCTCCGAATGAGGCGTTTTCCTGATGTCCCAAACAATCGAAAAGGGGATTCATCAGAGAAAATAACTTTACCCCAGTCCTCAGCAGTCCACTGCCTGTACTTTTTGCAGAATATCAGTCTGTCCATGATGTTTTTTCTGGAGAGACGTGGCTTCTTTGCTGCCCTCCTTGAGACCAGGCCTTGCTCCAAGAGTCTCCGCCTCACAGTGCGTGCAGATGCACTCACAACTGCCTGCTGCCATTCCTGAGCAAGCTCTGCACTGCTGGTAGCCCGATCCCGCAGCTGAAACACTTTTAAGAGACGGTCCTGGGCTTGCTGGTCTTTCTTGGGCTCCCTGGAGCCTTTTTGGCAACAATGGAACCTCTCTCCTTGAAGTTCTTGATGATGCAATAGATTGTTGACTGAGGTGCAATCTTTCTAGCTGCGATACTCTTCCCTGTTAGGCCATTTTTATGCATTGCAATGATGACTGCACGTGTTTCTTTAGAGATAACCATGGTTAACAGAAGAGAAACAATGATGCCAAGCACCAGCCTCCTTTTAAAGTGTCCAGTGGTGTCATTCTTACTTAATCATGACAGATTGATCTCCAGCCATGTCCTCATCAACACCCACACCTGTGTTAATGGAGCAATCACTGAAAAGAGGTTAGCTGGTCCTTTTAAGGCAGAGCTGCAATGATGTTGAAATGTGTTTTGGGGGATAAAGTTCATTTTCTAGCCAAATATTGACTTTGCAAGTAATTGCTGTTAAGCTGATCACTCTTTATAACATTCTGGAGTATATGCAAATTGCCATTAGAAAAAGTGAAGCAGTAGACTTTGTAAAAATTAATATTTGTGTTATTCTCAAAACTTTTGGCCATGACTGTACATAATACACAAGGTCGACAACTTTGGTTGTCAAAGGTATACCGTGGGTACACAAGGTACAAAGGTCACAGAGCTGTTTATTAAACTCTGTCATCCTGCCAGTGTACTCTTCTTTCAGGGGACATAAAGTATTGGGCAAATTTGTCCCTCATTCTGGAAACAGTCACAGAAGTTCTATTGGTCACGTTCTGGGAATCATGCAAGGTGGTTTCTTCACAGTGTTCCTCAAAGGAAATCTGTTCCTTGCTGATGACAAAATTGTGTAGAACCACACAAGCTTTGTTTACCTCGTCCACAGTTTCAGTTTTTAGGTTGATAGCTGTCAATAGAACACGCAATTTGGCTGTCAGAATCCTAAAAGCGCACTCCACCATTCTGGCTCTTGTGAGGCGGTAATTAAAAATTTGTTTTGTGTGTGTCAATCCTCTGCTGGAGTATGGTTTTAACAGGTGTTATGACAGCTGGAAGGCTTCATCCCCTACACAAACAAAAGGCATTGGTGGGCCAGAAATTTGAGGCAGTGGTCTAGGGGGTGGGAACTGGAAGGTGTTTCCATACAGCTGACGGCACATTGCTGACAGTTAGAAAACTTGAGAGTCATTGGAGCAGCCATAGGCACCAATATCTACGGCAATAAATTTGTATTCTGCGTCAGCGATGGCCATGTGGACAATGGAGAAATATTTCTTGTAACTAAAATATTCAGATCCAGATCCTGCTGGCTTGAAAATCCGGATATGTGATATGTTTCCCGTCCACAGCGCCCAGGCAATTAGGAAACTGACATATTTGAAGAAACTTTTCTGCAATTGCAATCCAACTGTCTGTTGTGGGCTCTGGTAGAAAGTCCGCAACTAGAGAGTCCCACAATGCACGGCATGTGTGCTTCACAATTCCAGAGATGGTGAAAATCCCAAGTCTGTATTGAAAATGGAGTGAGGAAAGAGATTCTCCAGTTGCCAGGAATCTGTGAATAAACAAAAAAAGGAGTATAAAATCACAGCAATACATAACAGACATCCGCTATAACAATTGGAGAGACTATAAAAATACATATTTTTTATAGTCTCTCCAATTGTTAAAGCTCAGTCAGATGGCCGTATACAAACTACCAGCAACAACATTCCAGGACAAGTGTGCTCTGAAGCAAGCAGATCCAATAAATATGGCTTACCGAAGAGTCACCATCAGACGCTCTGCTGGTGAAATGGAGAAGCGGCAATAGGTGTCCGATCTTCTTATGAGGTCTCCAACACACTCCACCAACAAATCAAAGTTCTCCATTTTCATGCGAAGATATGCAAAAAATTTCTGAGGGTTTCCTTGTAGCTCTATGTAGAGTGTAGAAAACACCCCACGCATCATTCTCTGGGCTGTAATGGGGTGGATCCAGAAATGGCGTCGTCGTCGCTGCTGTATCTTTCTCTCCTTCTCCAGAACAATCGCTTTCAGACGATTCGCCTCCACTGTGAAATCCACCAAATTCTTCAGAATGTTTCCTATCACAGCATCCATCTTCAGCAGCCACTTGCTCTTCTCTCCTACCGCCACTTGCTCCTATACAACAAGATGGGCTGTAGGAACAGTGTGTATATAGGTTTTCAGTAGCCAATCATGTTTGGAACCCCAAAAGGGCGTTTTTAAAAACCGGATCCGGCGTAATCCGTCGAAAAACGGATAAAAAAACGGATACACATTGCGCCTGACGCAGAAAACCTGATGTGTGAAAGAGGCCTTATTCAGTCATGTAAGTGTGGGGAAGGGAGGGCAACATACATTGTGAATATGACAGCCAAATTCAATCAAATCTGACAGAATTTTGCTAGGTTTGTTAATCTGTACTAATCATTTCTTCAAAAAGGGGGCAAAAACTGAACCTGGAAATTATAGGCCAGTGAGCTTAACATCTACTGTGGGTAAAATCCTGGAGGGTTTTTTAAGGGATACTATATTGGAGTATCTGAAGCTGAATAACCTCATGACACAGTATCAGCATGGGTTTACGAGGGACCGTTCTTGTCAGACTAATCTGATAAGCTTTTATGAAGGGGTAAGTTCAGGACTGGACCAAGGGAATGCAGTGGACGTGGTGTTCATGGACTTCTCAAAAGCTTTTGATACAGTGCCACACAAAAGGTTGATACATAAAATGAGAACAATGGGGATAGGGGAAAATATGTGTAAGTGGGTTAAGAACTGGCTCATGGATAGAAAACAAAGGGTGGTTATTAATGGAGCACACTCGGACTGGGTCACGGTTAGCAGTGGGGTACCACAGGGGTCAGTATTGGGGCCGCTTCTCTTTAACATATTTATTAATGACCTTGTAGGGGGCATACAGAGTAGTATTTCAATATTTGCAGATGACACTAAATTCTGCAGGGTAATAAATACAGAGGAGGATAATTTTATATTACAGGAGGATTTATGTAAACTAGAAGCTTGGGCTGATAAATGGCAAATGAGCTTTAATGGGGATAAATGTAAGGTCATGCACTTGGGTAGAACAAATAAGATGTATAATTATGTGCTTAATTGTAAAACACTGGGCAAAACTGTCACTGAAAAAGACTTGGGTGTATGGGTGGACGACAAACTCACATTTAGTGGCCAATGTCAGGCAGCTGCTGCCAAGGCAAATAAAATAATGGGATGCATTAGACGAGGCATAGATGCTCATGAGGAGAACATAATTTTACCTCTATACAAGTCACTGGTGCGACCACACTTAGAATACTGTGTGCAGTTCTGGTCTCCGGTGTATAAGAAAGACATAGCTGAACTGGAGCGGGTGCAGAGAAGAGCGACCAAGGTTATTAGAGAACTGGGGGGTCTACAATACCAAGACAGGTTATTACATTAGGGGTTATTTAGTTTGGAAAAACGAAGGCTTAGGGGTGATCTTATTACAATGTACAAATATATGAGGGGACAGTACAAAGACCTTTCTAATGATCTTTTTACTCTTAGACCTGTGACGGGGACGAGGGGGCATCCTCTACGTCTGGAGGAAAGAAGGTTTAGCCATAATCACAGATGCAGATTCTTTACTGTAAGAGCAGTGAGACTATGGAACTCTCTGCCGTCTAATGTTGTAATGAGTGATTCCTTACTAAAATTTAAGAGGGGACTGGATGCCTTTCTTGAAAAGTATAATATTACAGGCTATATTCACTAGTTTCCTGGATACAGCGTTGATCCAGGGAGCTAGTCTCATTGCCGTATGAGGAGTCGGGAAGGAATTTTTTTCCCCAATGTGAAGCTTACTGTTTGCCACTTGGGTTTTTTTTTGCCTTCCTCTGGATCAACATGTTAGGGCAGGTTAGGATAGGATATGGGTTGAACTAGATGGACTTAAAGTCTTCCTTCAACCTTAATAACTATGTTACTATGTTATAAACACACAGTCCTGAATTTAGTCCAAGCATGAAAGAAGTATTAAAAAAAGGCTGGAACTGATATAAAGAAAATTATGCACTGGTGGTGCAATGATTACTCCTTCTTGAATATCTTTTGTCAACATAAAAGGTAAGATTACAGCAACATCATTTTTTGTTTCTACTAAAATTCTATGTTACAGAAACTGCAAAAAACAAGAGTAGGGCAGAAAGTATCAATGGGCCTTCAGCAAAGCAGTAAGACTATGTTCGCATGTCCTGTAATCATCAGTTAGAACAGATCCAGCAAAATCCATTGCCAAAATGTTGTGCAGACACAATTTTTTTGTCTAATTGAAAAAACTTATTTCAGCTGGATTCATTTTTTTAGCATTGAAGTTTTTGGAAAATGGATCAGTTAAATAGTGTTGATGAGTGAGAATACTTTTTCTCGAGTTTCCCAAGCATGCTCAGGTGGTCTCCGAGTATTTTGGCGTGCTCTGTGATTTAGTTTTTGTCATCTCAGCTGTATGATTTGCACAAATTGCATACAGCAGGATAGATGTCATTATTCCCCTGATGATTCAATCCATTATGAAACGCGTTGGGAGACACTATTCATTATAGAGGTCACTCTGTGAGGCAATGAACCAGATATTGTGCTGAGGTGGGACTGCTCTAACACTCCACTGCAGGAATCGGAGTCCACATTCCCGGTCCTACAGATGAGTATAAGAACGATAATTTTGTTCTGAGCTCACTATGAAGACATTTTGAATTTATGCTCTGGTTTTAGTCCCTTCTCTTTGAGTGAGTTATTAATTGTGATCTTTGAATGGGACAAACTGAGAATCAGATCTCGGGCTGTATGTTAATTGACTATTGGTTGCATTTACTATGCCGCCTCTAATACACCATTAATAGCTTATACTGATATATGATCTATGATTGGTTTATTTAGGGGCCTAATACTCCTGTGATTGTTTATACCTATGCAGATCTATTTATCTCATAAAGTACTGTATATAGCTTTGATATTTTATGATAAATGATACTACAACATCAGTAAGCAGTATATTTAGCGGGCATGTTTAATGATGTGCCTATAGGTAGTATATATCAATATCCAAAAACCTGATATGACCTAAAAAGTGACAGGTTTCTTCTTCTGCTGACATTTGCAGTTATAAGGCAGTATTTTAGCTATTTGTTGTTCCTATATGCACATGTTTCTTTGCACTTGCAGTTTTTCCTCACTTTGGCACTTTTTTAGATTTTTTTATATGTATATAATAAAGGTTAAGTTTTAATATCCCAATTTGCTTAGTAATAGACTACAACCTTGATTGGGTAATAGGGCCCATGCTTAAAATATATGATTTGCGACTGCTAGACAGTCTGATTACATGTGTGGAATGCCTGTTTGTTAGAGAATTCCCACATGTATTCAGCTTTTCTAGCAGCCTCAAATCATGCAGCTGAGATGACGAAAACTAAATCTTCGAGCACGCCAAAATACTCGGAGACCACCCGAGCATGCTCAGGGAGACCTGAGCAACAATGCTACTCGCCCATCACTGTTAAGTAGCAATCTGTTTTTCTCCCACTTGAAAAGAATATATTTTTTGCTTACTTGATTTGGTTCAAATAGATGATAACTTGAAAAATCGCATATCCAGTAGTATACATTAAATATTTATTTTTCCACCTCCAGTAAGTATAAAACAAAACCTTTTCAAGTGGGAGAAAAAGGATGGCTATTAATAAATCCATTTTTCATAGACACCAAAAAATGGATCCAGTTGATATCAATTTTTTCCGGATGGACAAAAAAGTTGTGTCTGAACAACTTTTTTGTCAATGGATTGCTGCTGAATCTGTTTTAAAGAACGTTTACTGGACATGTAAACTTAGTCTAACATGTTGTGTCTGCATGGCTTTCTTGCCAATGGATTGCTGCTGGACCACTTCTAATGGTTCATTAATTAACATCCGAATCTAGCCTTAGCACTGCTTTACACTATCCAAAAATGTCAGGGGTCAGGTAATGGAACTGAATTCAGGCAAAATGAAAGCATTAGCAACAAATACTTTTGACTGGCATTAAACCAGCATTGTTAATTACAAAAGTACATCCAAACATAGTGCCAACGTTAGAGAAGGAAGTTCAGCTTTCACAGTCACAATTTACAATACAATGTCATACCTCTAAAGTTTATGTGAAGATAAACTAAACTACATGTGGGTATCACATGGACGCTGTTCATGGACACCTAGGATATTTAAAGATTGTTGCTGTGAACTGACTTGGAGCTAGACAATTCAATTACCATATCCCAGGGGGTGCCCTAGATTCACGTTTTAACCCATGTACTGGGATCTGGAATAACACAGAGGTGCCTGCACTTGGGTTGGCTAATAAACAAACAAAATGAAAGTCAGGAATATCCACTAAGACACAGTATTTGCAATACACACAACACTAAAGCTAGTTAGGCTATATTTGGCTGTGTGAACTGGGTATCAGGGGTTTAAATAGCAACCAGCTCCACCTGACTGCAGAAAGAAAAACAAATTAGGATTTAAACCTAAAGCTTCCCTACTGGCCAGAGACAAGTCCATGCAGTAAAACTTGGCTACAGATTAGCCACTGCATCTGAAACGAATGATGTGATATACACTGCTCAAAAAAATAAAGGGAACACTCAAATAACACATCCTTGATCTAAATGAAATAAATATTCTCAGTGAATACTTTGTTCTGTACAAAGTTGAATGTGCTGACAACAAAATCACACAAAAATCATCAATGTAAATGAAATTTATTAACCAATGGAGGCCAGAATTTGGAGTCACAAATAAAATTAAAGTCGAATGTAATGTCCTTAAAACAAGTCAAAATGATGCTCAGTAGTGTGCGTGATCTCCACGTGTCTGTATGACCTCCATGTGCCCGTATAATCTCCCTACAATGTCTGGGCATGCAAATGATGTGGCAGCGGATGGACTCCTGAGGGGTTTCCTCCCAGACCTGGACTAAACAAACCGCCAACTCCTGGACAGTCTGTGGTGCAACGTGACGTTGGTGGATGGAGCGAGACATGATGTCCCAGATGTGCTCAATCGGATTCAGGTCTGGGGAAAGGGTGTGCCAGTCCATAGCTTCAATGCCTTCATCTTGCAAGAACTGCTGACACACTCCAGCCATACGAGGTCTGGCATTGTCCTGCATTAAGAGGAACCCAGGGCCAACCGCACCAGCATATAGTCTCAGAAGGGGACTGAGGGTCTCATCTCGGTACCTAATGGCAGTCAGGCTACCTCTGGCAAGCACATGGAGGGCTGTGCGGCCCTCCAAAGAAATGCCACCCCACACCATTACTGACACACTGCTAAACTGGTCATGCTGAAGGATGTTGCAGGCAGCAGATCGCTCTCCACGGCATCTCCAGACTCCGTCACATCTGTCACATATGCTAAGTGTGAATCTGTTTTCATCTGTGAAGAGCACAGGGCACCAGTGGCGAATTTGCCAATTTTGGAGTTCTGTGGCAAACGCCAAGCATCCTACACGGTGTTGGGCTGTGAGCACAACCCCCATCTGTGGACGTCGGGCACTCAGACAATCCTCATGGAGTCGGTTTCTAACCGGTTATGCAGGCACATGCACATTTGTGGCCTGCTGGAGGTAATTTTGCAGGGCTCTGGCAGTGCTCCTCCTGTTCCTCCTTGCACAAATGCGGAGGTAGCGGTCCTGCTTTTGGGTTGTTGCCCTCTTTCGGCCCCCTCCACGTCTCCTGGTGTACTGGCCTGTTTCCTGGTAGCGCATCCAACCTCTGGACACTACGCTGACAGACACAGCAAACCTTCTTGCCACAGCTCGCATTGATGTGCCATCCTGGATGAGCTGCACTACCTGAGCCATTTGTGCATGTTGTAGAGTCCGTCTCATGCTACCACGAGTGTGAAAGCACAGCTAACATTCAAAAGTGACCAAAACATCCGCCAGAAGCATTGGTACTGAGATGTGGTCTGTGGTCTCCACTGCTAAGGTCGGCGGAACGCACCTAATAGATATTGTAGAGAGGTGCGTTTGCAGCCTGGGGTCCACCGTGCAGGCGAAGTCCGCTGCTAGTAAGATGGCGAAAGTAGCGAACTCTGTTATCCCGCAGAGTCGCTAAAATAAACGCCGTGACGCGCTGTGGCAGTTAGTGTGAACTCTGTTAATCCCCAGAGTCGCTATCGGGAATGCCACAGCACTATATGGTGATAAATACAAACTCACTTAGCTTCAGTGAGCCGCAAAGTAAATAGCTAAGGCGCTGAACCAACGTTATAGAGCGAACCTTGTTGCGTCACAGAGGCGCTGAGAAAAAGACTGTGTCCTGTTAGATTCACAGAGAACACAGATGACTGCTAAGCGGATTGCAGTCTGAGGTCTTGCAGTCAGAACACAAGCAACAATCTCCTCACCGGAGTAGCCGGTATTCTAATGGCGTTTTAGCCGAGCCCTGAACACGTGCATACAATCTTCTCACCGGAGGTGCAGGTATTCTAGGGGCTTATTTCAGCCAGACCTAACCACATGCATACATGACCTCACTGGCGCAAGCATGTAACAGATTTGATACTAGCGCATGGTGGTCCAGCCATTCCACCATTTTATAGGAACAGCTACAGGATCTGCCAGAAAAAGGACCAATGAGAAACTGTTCCAAAACACATGTAGTTTCAGGACCTTCCTGGTGGACCAATAGGAGCTGCTGCAGTATTTGAACATGTGACCCCTGATCTCCAATGAGAGATCTTACCCTGTACATACTCAGAAGGGGAAACGCAGGACTTCGTCCTAAAGACGTCTGCTCCAGCACTGGCTATAATAGAAGATCCAGGAGGGGCATCAGCAAGTCTCTGCACAGCATTGGAATGGGCAAGATGCTTGGACCGAAGTCTCTGCTGAGCAGGCTCCACTGCGGTCGGAGACGGATGGGGGACCGCAGCGGGAATGGCTCGAGATTCGCCTTGTGCAGCATTGGGAACTCGAACCCTAACATTAGCCCCCCTCCTAGGGCCCCCCTTCTCTGGGCCTCACTACGCTCAAAGGCAGCGATGAGCTGCGGAGCGTGAACATGCTCGGCAGGCTCCCAAGACCTATCCTCAGGCCCATAACCCTCCAGTCCAACAAAGAAAACTTTTTTCCCCTTACCACCTTACACCCTAAGATGGCGTTCATGGTCGTCCATAGATGAACCCGATGTCCCTGCAGATGACTCGGAAAACCGGGACATGAGCACGGGTTTCAGGAGGGATACGTGAAAGGTGTCGGAGATACCCAGGCGTGGTGGAAGAGCCAAACAGTATACCACAGGGTTAACCTGCTCAAGGACTTGAAAGGACCCAGGTAGCGGGGTGCCAACTTAGTTGACTCAACTCGCAGCCTAATGTTACGGGCGGAGAGCCACACCAAGTCCCCAGGAGCAAATGTTGTGCGTCGGCGGAGGACCTCATCCTCTCCTTGGACGCCTGAATGGCATCCTGGGTATGGTCCCAAATGTCCTGTGCCTCCACAGCCCAGTCTGCCACCCTGGAGGTGGCGGAAGACAAGGGCATGGGCACCGGAACCCGCGGATGCTGACCGTAGTTTAGGAGGAATGGAGTCTGTCCGGTGGAGTCAGCCACAGCATTGTTTAGTGCAAACTCAGCCCACAGTGGCAAGGATGCCCAGTCATCCTGCCTGGCTGAGACAAAATGTCGTAGATAGGTGACCAAGGTCTGGTTGGCCCTCTCTACCAACCCATTCGTCTCGGGATGATATGCTGAAGAGAGATTTAGCTCAATACTGAGCAGACGACAAAGCTTTCTCCAGAACCGAGACGCAAAATGGGGACCTCGGTCAATGCCATGTAGACGGAAGATGTGCCTAACGAACAACGCTGCCAGAGCCCGTGCAGAAGGTAACCGTGGTAGCGGCACCAGGTGTAACATTTTGGAAAAATGGTCGGTGATTACTCAAATGATGGTGCAACCCCGAGACTTGGGTAAGTCCACCACAAAGTCCATCCCAACCATCTCCCAGGGTCTGTCTGCCACCGGCAAAGAGTAAATTAACACAGCTGGCCGTTGTCGGGGAGACTTATTCTTGGCGCAGGAGACACACGCCCGAACATAGTCCCCAAAGTCATGGACCATATGCAGCCACCAGTATGTCCTCGCCAGCAACTCAGATGTCCTCTTTGCCACAAAGTGTCCACCCACCCTGGACAAATGTGCCCAAGAGAGTACCTCCAGTCACAAATTGGTAGGCACAAAAGTCTTGCCCGGGGCACAGACTCTAGCGAAACCGGGGCCACTGTTCTCAGGCTCTCTGTGGGGACAATAAGCCAAGACTCCTCCTCCTCCTCCTCAGAGGACGCCACAGAGCGAGAGAGAGTGTCAGCACGGATGTTCTTCTCTACCAAGAGAAAATGTAGGGTGAAGTGAAACCGGGAGAAGAAAAAGGACCATCTGGCCTGGCGAGAATTAAGCCACTGGGCTGTCTGAAGATATACCAAATTCTTGTGGTCAGTGAAGACTTGGAAGGGAAAGCGAGCCCCCTCCAACAGATGTCTCCACTCAGAGAAAGCCAACTTCATTGCTAGCAACTCCCTGTCCCCGATGGAATAATTCCTCTCCACTGGTGTGAAGGTCTTGGAGAAGAAGAAGCAAGGATGCTTCCGAAATAGAGCATCCTTTTGAAAGAGGACTGCTCCAGCACCAACAGATGAGGCATCCACCTCCAATATAAATGGCTTATCAACATCAGGGCAGTGTAGGATGGGAGCGCTAGCAAAATGAGACTTAATTGAGGTGAAAGCCTTGGAGACTTCTTCAGACTACAATATGGGATTTGCTCCCTTCTTGGTGAGGGCTACCAAGGGAGCTACCAAAGTTGAGAAATGGGGAATGAACTGGCGATAATAATTAATGAACCCCATAAAGCGCTGCACCGCTTTAAGGGAATGGGGTTCTTGCCAGTCCATAACAGCCTGTAATTTGTCAGGATCCATAGCCAATTCCTGGGCAGAGATGATATAGCCCAGGAATGGTAAAGACTCCTGCTTAAACATGCATTTCCCAACTTTGCATTAGGGGAATTTGCCTGCAAGAGGTCGAAGACTCTGCAGACATCTTTCCAGTGGGAGTCAATATCTGGAGAGAATATGAGAATATCATCCAGATAGACCACGACCGAGGTGGAAAGCATATCCCAGAAGATGTCATTGACAAAGTCTTGGAAAACGGCTGGGGCATTACAGAACCTGAAGGGCATCACCAGATATTCATAGTGCCCATCCCTGGTATTAAAAGCCTTCTTCCACTCCTCCCCCTCGCAGATGCGAATCAGATTGTAAGCACCCTACAGGTCTAATTTGGTAATTACCCTTGCTCCCCGGAGCCTATCAAAGAGCTCAGAAATTAAAGACAGTGGGTATTTATTCTTAATGAAAATGGCATTAAGACCCCTGTAATCTATGCGGGGATATAATTCTCTGTTCTTCTTTTGCACAAAGAAGAACCCTGCCCCAGCAGGTGACACTGACTTCCTAATGAACCCTCTTGCCAGATTTTCCTGAATGTATTGGGACATAGCCTCCGTCTCCAGGAGAGAGAGAGGATATACCCTTCCCCGGGGAGTTTCTGCTCCAGGCAAGAGGTCAATAGGACAGTCATAGGGGTGGTGAGGCGGAAGCATCTCCGCAGCCTTTTTGGAGAACATGTCTACATAGGACCTATAGCACTTGGACAGGGAAGTGAGATCTGCGGGTATCCCTCTAGCAGCAACCTGAACACACTCCCTCACACATCTACCTCTACAAGACTCACTCCAACCCCGTATCTTCCCAGAGGACCACTCAATATGTGGGGAGTGA
The DNA here is from genome assembly GCA_033576555.1 of Oophaga sylvatica. Lineage (NCBI taxonomy): Eukaryota > Metazoa > Chordata > Amphibia > Anura > Dendrobatidae > Oophaga > Oophaga sylvatica. The sequence goes on along the minus strand of JARQOD010000005.1, from coordinate 151,020,346 downwards.
AGATGAAGCCAGGGTACTCCCAGCAGAGCCTCATCTATACCCTCAGGAAGGACAAGGAAAGAAATAATCTCCTGATGGGAAGGAGACATAGCTAATGTGAGAGGGATTGTCTGATGTTTGATCTGTGAGGGCAGTATGGAGCCATTCACCACTCGATCAGTCACCGGTTTGGCGAGCATCACCTGAGGTATTGTGTGGCGGAGAGCAAAAGCAGAGGACATAAAGTTCCCCTCTGCTCCAGAATCCACACAAAGCTCAACTGTTAGAGTGGATGGACCAAAAGAGATTGTCCCTTTAAAGGACAGCTTGGAGGCGAATGCTGCTGACTCTAGTGAACCACCTCCCATGGTCACTAGACGCGATCATGTTCCAGATCGCTGGGTACATCTATTGGCATAATGTCCTAACTGCTGACAATTGTTACAAACCATGGGCCAAGACTTAGGTCCCGTTCGAACAACCTCCATGACCTCCTGCGAGTCGGGCGCCTGAATGGGAGATTCTAGAGGTTTGGCAAATGTGGAAGCTAGCCGAAACCTCCGTCTATGCTGGGCTGGCTCCAACCTCCTCTCCTGAAAGCGAAGATCGATGCGGGTAGATATGGAGATAAGCTTCTCCAGTGAGGTAGGAATCTCCCTGGTAGCCATGGCGTCCTTTACATGGTCAGCCAGACCTCTCCAGTATACCTGTATAAGAACCTTACCCGGCCACTCTAACTCGGAGGCTAGAGTTCGAAATTGGATTGAAAACTGACTGACCAAGCTCGAATCCTGTGACATTGCCAGCAGTTGGAGCGCTGAATCGTGGGTGACCTGAGGGCCTAAAAAGTCCTTTTTAAGAGCCTCCAGAAACCGAGGAGCACTTCGCACCACGCGTTCGTCACGCTCCCACAGCGGCGTTGCCCATTCCAAAGCTCTGCCCGACAGAAGTGACACTAAGAAACCCACTTATGACCGCTGTGTGGGAAAACGTGCGGCCAGAAGTTCGAGTTGTATAGAGCACTGACTCACGAATCCCCGACAATGTTTGGAGCAGAGGTGTTGGAGGACAAACTGGATGCCACTGTGCTATCAAGCAAGAAAAAAGGGTAGCACACTGCAGCGCTATAGCTTGCAAACACGAAATATGAAAAATGAATTGCATCACTGCCTTAGAAATATGAAAAATTGAGAAGTCTTAGCGCATAAGATGGCCAAATTATGTGAGCCTGATAGCCACGTCAAGGCTCTTCTCGTATATCAGGTCCTAACTAATGCCAATCCTCGCTTAGAAAAGTCTGTCTGCATGGGAACATATGAATCCTCTCTTAAGACTAAAATCTACATCTCTGTGGAGGGGTAATGAACCTGGTGTTAGTTAGGACCTGATATACGAGAAGAGCCTTGACGTGGCTATCAGGCTCACATAATTTGGCCATGTTATGCGCTAAGACTCCTCAATTTTTCATATTTCTAAGGCAGTGATGCAATTCATTTTTCATATTTCGTGTTTGCAAGCTATAACGCTGCAGTGTGCTACTCTTTTTTTTGTATGTGCGTGAGTTGGTGACTCGGGGTTTAGCACCTGTTCACACTGGATCTATGTTTGGATGTGCCGGTCAGTTTTTTGATATGTATTCATTTACCTTCTACCTGAGCACTCCACCTGTTTGTCACAGGCTTTGTAATTACACAAGGTTCATTACCCCTCCACAGCGATGTAGATTTTAGTCTTAAGAGAGGTTTCATATGTTCCCATGCAGACAGACTTTTCTAAGCGAGGATTGGCATTAGTTAGGACCTGATATACGAGAAGAGCCTTGACGTGGCTATCAGGCTCACATAATTTGGCCATCTTATGCGCTAAGACTTCTCAATTTTTCATATTTCTAAGGCAGTGATGCAATTCATTTTTCATATTTCGTGTTTGCAAGCTATAGCGCTGCAGTGTGCTACCCTTTTTTCTTGTATGTGCGTGAGTTGGTGACTCTGGGTTTAGCACCTGTTCACACTGGATCTATGTTTGGATGTGCCGGTCAGTTTTTTGATATGTATTCATTTACCTTCTACCTGAGCACTCCACCTGTTGGTCACAGGCTTTTTAATTACACCAGGTTCATTACCCCTCCACAGAGATGTAGATTTTAGTCTTAAGAGAGGATTCATATGTTCCCATGCAGACAGACTTTTCTAAGCGAGGATTGGCATTAGTTAGGACCTGATATACGAGAAGAGCCTTGACGTGGCTATCAGGCTCACATAATTTGGCCATCTTATGCGCTAAGACTTCTCAATTTTTCATATTTCTAAGGCAGTGATGCAATTCATTTTTCATATTTCGTGTTTGCAAGCTATAGCGCTGCAGTGTGCTACCCTTTTTTCTTGTATGTGCGTGAGTTGGTGACTCTGGGTTTAGCACCTGTTCACACTGGATCTATGTTTGGATGTGCCGGTCAGTTTTTTGATATGTATTCATTTACCTTCTACCTGAGCACTCCACCTGTTGGTCACAGGCTTTTTAATTACACCAGGTTCATTACCCCTCCACAGAGATGTAGATTTTAGTCTTAAGAGAGGATTCATATGTTCCCATGCAGACAGACTTTTCTAAGCAAGGATTGGCATTAGTTAGGACCTGATATACGAGAAGAGCCTTGACGTGGCTATCAGACTCACATAATTTGGCCATCTTATGCGCTAAGACTTCTCAATTTTTCATATTTCTAAGGCAGTGATGCAATTCATTTTTCATATTTCGTGTTTGCAAGCTATAGCGCTGCAGTGTGGTACCCTTTTTTCTTGTATGTGCGTGAGTTGGTGACTCTGGGTTTAGCACCTGTTCACACTGGATCTATGTTTGGATGTGCCGGTCAGTTTTTTGATATGTATTCATTTACCTTCTACCTGAGCACTCCACCTGTTGGTCACAGGCTTTTTAATTACACCAGGTTCATTACCCCTCCACAGAGATGTAGATTTTAGTCTTAAGAGAGGATTCATATGTTCCCATGCAGACAGACTTTTCTAAGCGAGGATTGGCATTAGTTAGGACCTGATATACGAGAAGAGCCTTGACGTGGCTATCAGGCTCACATAATTTGGCCATCTTATGCGCTAAGACTTCTCAATTTTTCATATTTCTAAGGCAGTGATGCAATTCATTTTTCATATTTCGTGTTTGCAAGCTATAGCGCTGAAGTGTGCTACCCTTTTTTCTTGTATGTGCGTGAGTTGGTGACTCTGGGTTTAGCACCTGTTCACACTGGATCTATGTTTGGATGTGCGGGTCAGTTTTTTGATATGTATTCATTTACCTTCTACCTGAGCACTCCACCTGTTGGTCACAGGCTTTTTAATTACACCAGGTTCATTACCCCTCCACAGAGATGTAGATTTTAGTCTTAAGAGAGGATTCATATGTTCCCATGCAGACAGACTTTTCTAAGCAAGGATTGGCATTAGTTAGGACCTGATATACGAGAAGAGCCTTGACGTGGCTATCAGACTCACATAATTTGGCCATCTTATGCGCTAAGACTTCTCAATTTTTCATATTTCTAAGGCAGTGATGCAATTCATTTTTCATATTTCGTGTTTGCAAGCTATAGCGCTGCAGTGTGCTACCCTTTTTTCTTGTATGTGCGTGAGTTGGTGACTCTGGGTTTAGCACCTGTTCACACTGGATCTATGTTTGGATGTGCCGGTCAGTTTTTTGATATGTATTCATTTACCTTCTACCTGAGCACTCCACCTGTTGGTCACAGGCTTTTTAATTACACCAGGTTCATTACCCCTCCACAGAGATGTAGATTTTAGTCTTAAGAGAGGATTCATATGTTTCCATGCAGACAGACTTTTCTAAGCGAGGATTGGCATTAGTTAGAACCTGATATACGAGAAGAGCCTTGACGTGGCTATCAGTTCACATAATTTGGCCATCTTATGCGCTAAGACTTCTCAATTTTTCATATTTCTAAGGCAGTGATGCAATTCATTTTTCATATTTGTGTTTGCAAGCTATAGCGCTGCAGTGTGCTACCCTTTTTTCTTGTATGTGCGTGAGTTGGTGACTCTGGGTTTAGCACCTGTTCACACTGGATCTATGTTTGGATGTGCCGGTCAGTTTTTTGATATGCCGCTGTGCTAGCATCCTGAACAGCGACTGCGGTCACATCCACAGCTGAGGTTCTGCGTTCGAGGGCCGCCAACCTACCCTCCAGCTGCTGGATGAACTGCCATAGACGCTGATCGTCCGCCATTTTACTAGCCAGACCCTGATGCTAGTATTATATTGAGGTCTGCGGAACGCACCTAATAGATATTGTAGAGAGGTGCGTTCGCAGCCCGGGGTCCACCGTGCAGACGAAGTCCGCTGCTAGTAAGATGGCGAAAGTAGCGAACTCTGTTATCCCGCAGAGTCGCTAAAATAAACGCCGTAACGCGCTATAGCAGTTAGTGCGAACTCTGTTAATCCCCAGAGCCGCTAACGTGAATGCCACAGCGCTATATGGCGATAAGTACAAACTCACTTAGCTTCAGTGAGCCGCAAAGTAAAACGCTAGGGCGCTGAACCAGCGTTATAAAGCGAACCCTGTTGAGTCACAGAGCCGCTGAGAAAAAGACTGTGTCCTGTTAGATTCACAGGGAACACAGATGACTGCTAAGTGGATTGCAGTCTGAGGTCATGCAGTCAGAACACAAGCAACAATCTCCTCACCTAATAGCCGGTATTCTAATGGCGTTTTAGCCGAGTCCTGAACACGTGCATACAATCTCCTCACCTGAGGTGACGGTATTCTAGGGGCTTATTTCAGCCAGACCTAACCACATGCATACATGACCTCACTGGCGCAAGCACGTATCAGATTTGATACTAGTGCATGGCGGTCCAGCCATGCCACCCCTTTATAGAAACAGCTACAGGACCTGCCAGAAAAAGGACCAATGAGAAACTGTTCCAAAACACATGTAGTTTCAGGACCTTCCTGGCGGACCAATAGGAGCTGCTGCAGTACCTGAACATGTGACCCCTGATCTCCAATGAGAGATCTTACCCTGGGCATGCTCAGAAGGGGAAACGTAGAACTTCGTCTTAAAGACGTCTGCTCCAGCACTGGCTATAATAGAAGATCCAGGAGGGGCAGCAGCAAGTTTCTGCACAGTTTTGGAATGGGCAAGACGCTGGGACCGATGTCTCTACTGAGCAGGCTCCACTGAGGCCGGAGACGGATTGGGGACCGCAGTGGGAATGGCTCGAGATTCCCCTTGTGCAGCATTGGGAACTCGAACCCTAACACCCACCTGCAGAACCATTCCTTTATTGAGTGTGTCTTGATAATTGCCAATAATTTACATCTGTTTTTTATTCCTTTTGCACAACAGCATGTGAAATTGATTGTCAATCAGTGTTGCTTCCTAAGTGGACTGCTTGATTTGACAGAAGTTTGATTTACTTGGAGTTATATTCTGTTGTTTAACTGTTCCCTTTATTTTTTTGAGCAGTGTGTATTCCATAATGCCTTCAGCTTCGTCCCCGCTAATATACAGGGTGGCCCAAAAGTACTGTATATACTCATGTATAAGCCGACCCGTGTATAAGCCGACCCCCCTAATTTTGCTACAAAAAAATGGGAAAACGTATTGACTCGCGTGTAAGCCTAGGGTGAAAAATTATTATGCCCCCATATGATGCTCCACAGATTATGCCCCCATATGCTGCACAGATTATGCCCAATATGCTCCACAGATTATGCCTCCATATGCTCCAGATTATGCCCAATATGCTTCAGAGATTATGCCCCCATATGCTCCAGATTATGCCCCCATATATTCCACAGATTATGCCCCCGTATGATCCACAGATTATGCCCCATATGCTCCAGATTATGCCCCCATATGCTCCCATATGCTCCAGATTATGCCCCATATGTTCCACAGATTATGCCCCCATATGCTCCAGATTATGCCCCCATATGTTCCACAGCTTATGCCCCCATATGCTCCAGATTGTGCCCCATATGTTCCATAGATTATGCCTCCATATGCTTCATATTATGCCCCCATATGTTCCACAGCTTATGGCCCCATATGCTCCAGATTATGCCCCCATATGCTCCATATTATGCCCCATATGCTCCAGATTATGCCCCCATATGCCCCAGATTATGCCCCCATATGCTGCACAATTATGCCCCATAGTATAGGCCTCATATGCTGCTGCTGCAAAAAAATGACATACTCACCTCTCGTCGCTGGGGGCCAGGTGCCGGTGTCCTGAGCAGGCGGTGACAGCGGCGCGCTATGGGGGACAGGTGCCGGTGTCACCGTTCGCTCAGGACCCCGGCACCCGAGATATTTACCTGTCCTCTCTGCACCAGCTGCGCTGCTCCCTCGGTCTGACTCCTCTGGCTGTGAATGATCTGGCAGGGGGCGGGGCGTGCACTAACGACTCATCGCGCCCTCTGCCTGAACATTCACAGCCAGAGGAGTCAGACCGAGGAGCAGCACAGCGGTGGCACGGGGACAGGTAAATATCGCTATACTCACCCCTCCGCCGCGCGTCCCTGCAGCCTCTCCTCTTCTCCCGGTGCTCTCCGCAGCACTTCAGTCCTGCAGCGGTCACATGGTACCGCTCATTAAAGTCATGAATATATGCATATTCATGACTTTAATGAGCGGTGCAATGTGACCGCTGCAGGAAGGAGCCGGAGATCGTGGGAGAAGCAAGGGCCTGCAGAGACCGCGCCGGCGGAGGGGTGAGTATGATCCGACACCCCCGCTCCCCCGCCCACCCCCGTATATAACCAGCGTATAAGCAGAGAGGGGGACTTTCAGCCCTAAAAAATGGGCTGAAAATCTCGGCTTATACATGGGTATATACGATAGATGGACAGAAAATAATATTTATTTTGATTTTAATATAAAATTATATTTACTAACACAAGCATAACATTGACAATTAACCCCTCTCTGACATTAGACGTACTATCCCGTCCATAAAACCCGTGCCATTCTGCCCATGGACGGGATAGTACGTCATAGGCGATTAGCTGCGCTCCTGAGGGGAGCGCAGCTAATCGCCGCCGGGTGTCAGCTGATTATCACAGCTGACACCCGTGACTGTGTGTCAGGAGCAGTCACGGACCGCTCCCGGCACATTAACCCCTAGCACACCGCGATCAAACATGATCGCGGTGTACTGGGGGCACAGGGGAGGATCGCGCAGGGTGGGGGCTCCCTGCGCGCCCCCCTGAGACCCTCAGACCAGCGCGATGTGATCGCGCTGTTCTGAGGGCTTCCTCCCTCCCAAGACCCGGATCCAAGATGGCGCTGGGGTCCTGGAGGGAGGCGGCTTCCTCAGTGCCTGCTGAGAGCAGGCACTGAGAAGCCTGCTGCACTGCCTGAGCGATCGCTGGTGTGACAGTGTGCTGTGCACACTGTCACACCAGCGATTTGATAAAATACAGTGATGTCCCTCCCTGGGACAAAGTAAAAAAGTTAAAAAAATAAAAATAAACATGTTATAAAAAAAAATCCAAAATAAATAAAAAAAAAAAAAATATTCCCCAATAAATTCATTTCTTCCTGTAAATAAAAAAAACCAAACAATAAAAGTACACATATTTGGTATCGCCGCGTCCGTAACGACCCCCCCTATAAAACTGTCCCACTAGTTAACCCCTTTAGTGAACCCCTTAAAAAAAAAAAAAAAAACGAAGCAAAAAATCAATGCTTTATCATCATACCGCCGAACAAAAAGTGGAATAACGCGCGATCAAAAAGACCGATATAAATATACATGGTACCGCTGAAAACGTCATCTTGTCCCGCAAAAAACGAGCCGCAATACAGCATCATCAGCGAAAAAATAAAAAAGTTATAGCTCGCATAATAAAGCGATGCAAAAATAATTATTTTTTATATAAAATTGTTTTTATTCTATAAAAGCGCCAAAACATAAAAAAATTATATAAATGAGGTATCGCCATAATCGTACTGACCCGAAGAATAAAACTGCTTTATCAATTTTACCACACGCGGAACAATAAAAACGCCTCCCCCAAAAGAAATTCATGAATTGCTGATTTTTGGTCATTCTAACCTCGCAAAAATCGAAATAAAAAGTGATCAAAAAAGTCACCTGCTCAAAAATGGTACAAATAAAAACGTCAACTCGTACTGCAAAAAATAAGACCTCACATGACTCTGTGGGCCAAAATATGCAAAAATTATAGCTCTCAAAATGTGGCGATGCAAAAAACTATTTTTGCAATAAAAAGCGTCTTTTAGCGTGACAGCTGCCAATCATAAAAACCCGCTATAAATAGTAAATCAAACCCCCCTTTATCACCCCCTTAGTTAGGGAAAAATAATAAAATTAAAAAAATGTATTTATTTCCATTTTCCCATTAGGGTTAGGGTTAGGGTTGCGGCTAAAGTTAGGGTTAGGGTTGGCGCTAAAGTTAGGATTAGGGTTAGGGTTGGGATTAGGGGTGTGTTAGAGTTAGGTTTGTGGTTAGGGTTGGGACTAGGGTTAGGGGTGTGTTGGGGTTAGGGTTGGAGTTAGAATTGGGGGTTTCCGCTGTTTAGGCACATCAGGGGCTCTCCAAATGTGACATGGCGTCTGATCTCAATTCCAGCCAATTCTGCGTTGAAAAAGTCAAGCGGTGCTCCTTCACTTCTGAGCTCTGCCATGCGTCCAAACAGTAGTTTATCCTCACATATGGGGTATCAGCGTACTCTGGACCCCAAGTGTTATTCTGCAATTTGTCCTATTTCTTCTGTTACCCTTGGGAAAATAAAAAACTGGGGGCGAAAATATCATTTTTGTACAAAAAAAAATATTTTTTTTTTTTTAACGGCTGTACATTATAAACTTCTGTGAAGCACTTGGGGCTTCATAGCGCTCACCACACACCTAGATAAGTTCCTTGTGGGGTCTATTTTCCAAAATGGGGTCACTTGTTGGGGATTTCCACTGTTTAGGCGCATCAGGGGCTCTCCAAATGCGACATGACGCCCCCAGACCATTCCATCAAAGTCTGCAATCCAAAACGTCACTACTTCCCTTCCGAGCCCCAACGTGTACCCATACAGTAGTTTTCTCCCACATATTGGGTATCAGCGTACTCAGGACAAATTGGGCAACAACTTTTGGGGTCCAATTTCTCCTGTTACCCTTGTAAAAATAAAATATTGGGGTGAAAAAATCATGTTTGCAAAAAAAAAAAAAGATTTTTTATTTTTACGGCTGTGCGTTATAAACTTCTGTGAAGCACTTCGGGGTTCAAAGTGCTCACCACACATCTAGATAAGTTCCTTGTGGGGTCTATTTTCCAAAATGGGGTCACTTGTGGGGGGTTTCCACTGTTTAGGCGCATCAGGGGCTCTCCAAATGCGACATGACGCACCCAGACCATTCCATCAAAGTCTGCAATCCAAAACGTCACTACTTCCCTTCCAAGCCCTGACGTGCGCCCATACAGTAGTTTTCTCCCACATATTGGGTATCAGCGTACTCAGGACAAATTGGACAACAACTTTTGGGGTCCAATTTCTCCTGTTACCCTTGTGAAAATAAAATATTGGGGGCGAAAAAATCATTTTTGTAAAAAAAAAAAAGATTTTTTATTTTTACGGCTGTGCGTTATAAACTTCTGTGAAGCACTTTAGGGTTCAAAGTGCTCACCACACATCTAGATAAGTTCCTTGTGGGGTCTATTTTCCAAAATGGGGTCACTTGTGGGGGGTTTCCACTGTTTAGGCGCATCAGGGGCTCACCAAATGTGACATGACGCACCCAGACCATTCCATCAAAGTCTGCAATCCAAAACGTCACTACTTCCCTTCCGAGCCCTGACGTGCGCCCATACAGTAGTTTTCTCCCACATATTGGGTATCAGCGTACTCAGGACAAATTGGACAACAACTTTTGGGGTCCAATTTCTCCTGTTACCCTTGTGAAAATAAAATATTGGGGGCGAAAAAATCATTTTTGTAAAAAAAAAAAGATTTTTTATTTTACGGCTGTACGTTATAAACTTTAGTGAAACACCTGGGGGTTCAAAGTTCTCACCACACATCTAGATAAGTTCCTTGAGGGGTCTAGTTTCCAAAATGGTGTCATTTATGGGTGTTTCCACTGTTTAGGCAGATCAGGAGCTCTCCAAACACGACATGGCGTCCAGCCAATTCTGCGTTGAAAAAGTCAGACGGCGCTCCTTCCCTTCCAAACTCTGCCATGCACCAAAACAGTGGTTTACCCCCACATATGGGGTATCAGCGCACTCAGGACAAATTGCACAATAACTTTTGGAGTCTTGTTACCCTTGGAAAAATAAAAATTGGGGTGAAAAGATCATTTTTGTGGGAAAAATATGATTTTTAAATTTTACGGCTCTACGTTATAAACTTGTGTGAAGCACTTGGGGGTTCAAATTGCTCATCAAAAATCTAGATAAGTTCCTTAGGGGGTCTAGTTTCCCAAATGGGGTCATTTGTGGAGGGTTTCCACTGTTTAGGCACATCAGGGGCTCTCCAAATGCAACATGGCATCCAAACTCAATTCCAGCCAATTTTGGTTGGAAAAAGTCAAATGGTGCTCCTTCCATTCCGAGCTCTGCCGTGCGCCCAAACAGTGGTTCCCCCCCACATATGGGGTATCAGCGTACTCAGGACAAATTGTACAACAACTTTTGTGGTCCAATTTCTCCTGTTACCCTTGGGAAAATAAAAATTAGTGACTAAAAGATAATTTTTGTGGGAAAAAAATAGGATTTTTTATTTTCATGCCCGGGCATTATAAACTTGTGTGAAGCACTTGGAGGTTCAAAGTGCTGACCAAAGATCTAGATAAGTTCCTTAGGGGTCTAGTTTCCAAAATGGGGTCACTTGTGGGGGGTTTCCACTGTTTAGGCTCATCTGGGGCACTGCAAACGGAACATGACCCCCATTAACGTCTGCATTCCAAAACTTTACTACTTCCTTTCCAAGCCCTGCCGTGCGCCCAAACAGTTTCCCCCCCCCCCACATATGGGGTATCAGCGTACTCAGGACAAATTTGACAACAACTTTTGGGGTCCAATTTCCTTGGGAAAATTCAAAAATTTGGGACTAAAAAATCATTTTTGTGGAAAATTGATTTTTTTTTTTTCACACCCAGGCTTTATAAACTTTTGTGAAACACTTGAGGGTTCAAAGTGCTCACAACAGATCTAGATAAGTACCTTAGGGGGTCTAGTTTCCAAAATGGTGTCACTTGTGGGGGTTTCCACTGTTTAGGCGCATCAGGGGCTCTCCAAATGCGACATGGCATCCAATCTAAATTCCAGACAATTTTAGTTTGAAAAAGTCAAACGTCGCTCCTTCCCTTTCGAGCTCTGCCGTGTACCCAAACAGTGGTTTTCCCCCACATATGGGGTATTGGCGTACTCAGGAGAAATTGCATAACAACCTTATCTGTCCATTTTCTCCTTTTACCCTTGTGAAAATAAAAAAAAGTTTGTAAAAGATAATTTTTGTGGCTAAAAAGTAAAATATTCATTTTTTCCTTCCACGTTGCTTTAGTTACTGTGAAGCACCTGAAGGGTTAATAAACTTCTTGAATGTGGTTTTGAGTACCTTGAGGTGTGCAGTTTTTAGAATGGTGTACTTTTTGGTATTTTCTGCCACATAGACCCCTCAAAGTGACTTGAAATGTGAGGTGGTCCCTAAAAAAAATGACTTTGTAAATTTTGCTGTAAAAATGAGAAATCGCTGGTCAACTTTTAACCCTTATAATTTCCTAACAAAAAAAAATTTTGGTTCCAAAATTGTGCTGATGTAAAGTAGACATGTGGGAAATGTTATTTCTTAACTATTTTGTGTAATATATTTCTCTGTTTTAAGGGAATAAAAATTCAAAATTTGAAAATTGCAAAATTTTAAAAATTTTCGCCATATTTGCGTTTTTTTCAAAAATAAACGCAAGTTATATCGAAGAAATTTTACCACTAACATGAAGTACAATATGTCACGAGAAAACAGTCTCAGAATCGCGAAGATCCGTTGAAGCGTTCCAGAGTTATAACCTCATAAAGAGACAGTGGTCAGAATTGTAAAAATTGGCCCGGTCATTAACGTGCAAACCACCCTTGGGGTGAAGGGGTTAAATTTTATTCTGACCAATAATACAAAAGCCGTTAAATTTTTGCAGTTGCTCAAACTGTTTTTCATCACAATTTGCACTGCTTTGAAGTCATAACCCTATTACACATACTGTCCACCTACTTTTGGACCACCCTGTATTTGTCAAAGGCAGAGTAGGCCAATTGAGTCCTATGTTTTGTACTATTACTGCCTGGACAGTTTGTTCCAATAGCAGTGGTGATGCATCAGCTGGTGCTAACAACTCTTATATTCTTAGCTGAAGTACAGCGTTTTTTTTTTTACACTATCCCAACCATTAGCACTTTTATTATTAAAATACATTTTGTACAACACTATAATTACCTTTTGATACTCTTTTCGACCCCAAAAATTCAACCCTTGTCAAAAAGGAGGTAAAAAGAAATGGTAAATAGAAAGGTACATGTACACCATGCAAAATGTATCAGCATGTCACATTATAGGTATGGCATGCATAGTTGCTAAATTGACTTTTAACTGCCTTTGGATGAATTTCATACATCCAGAAAAAGTGAAAGAGCAGCAGCTTTCATTTTCTCCAGATGTATCTGATTGGTCTGAATGCAGAAACAGTGAAGTGGCTGCTGATTTGGCAGCATTGTACATGTGACATTAAATATTAAGTGATCCACGAGAGAGCTAGTGCACCACTGGAAAGGCACCAGCAGTGGAGGTGAGTATAAGTGTTATTATTTTACAAGGAGGAGACATAGAGATTAAGATGGGGATGTCCAAGAAGTGGACAAGTCCTTTAATTCCTGAAGCATTCTTGGGTGTATGCCATTTGTGCCCAGTTATTTGCTTAATTTACTGTTTTTGTTATGACATCTTACTTACTGCTGGGTTAATCAAGAAAGGCACATCCAGCCCATGAATGGCAGCGCTTCCCAGGACTCACATCCAAAGATGATATTTCATATTTTTTTATTTAATAAGTTAAAATGGAGGAGATACAACGCGTTTCGGATACAGTATATATCCTTCATCAGGTAACATAGAAACACAGTACAAATCCTAATAATATAAAATTCAGTAACACATATATAGTGGCAAACCTTTTATCCCAGTCTCAGACACTTGATTTAGGGAGTGGACCAAGTTCAGGAGCACACCCACCAACTTTGACAACATAGATGCAAGAAGAAAGAAAAAAAAAAATCAAGACCCTAAATCAAGTGTCTGAGACTGGGATAAAAGGTTTGCCACTATATATAAGTGTTACTGAATTTTATATTATTAGGATTTGTACTGTGTTTCTATGAAACCTGATGAAGGATATATACTGTATCCGAAACGCATTGTATCTCCTCCATTTTAACTTATTAAATAAAAAAATATGAAATATCATCTTTGGATGTGAGTCCTGGGAAGCGCTGCCATTCATGGGCTGGATGTGCCTTTCTTGATTTACACATCCTGTGTGAGCCTGAATCTGGCTCTTTCACTTGGATCCTCCCGAGGCAAGCTGCAAGCCCTGTCTATTGAAAAGTATCCCAGAAGGATTTTTGAGGATACACAATCTAAAGTCATATTAGTCTTCTATCAGGTGAGTGCATAAAATTCTGCACACTCTAAAGACTATAATATTGTTTTTTACGCACTTAGGACGCCGCAATTTGTTTAGTCTTCTCTCCCAAACAGGTTTTTTGTTTTGTTTACTGCTGGGTTAAGTAAGTGACTTCATATAATAATAAGGTACATTCAATTCACAGAGAACATCATTGCTGCCAATCAAATTTTCCCAAGAAAATCCACGTGATTTGGCAAATTCAAAATTTGGCAGATCAGCAATTATCTACTCAACAAAGAATTAGTAGAAGTCCTTTGCACAACCAACAATGCTTTGGGACAGATGGTTTCCATATTTCTTCTAAACTTTCATTGCATATGCAATAACTTCCTAAAGCGGTATTAATTACCTACTCAATCCTTTGAAGCCTATCAGTGTTTTAATATCACCTAGGTAATGAAAGACACTAAGGCCTTGTGCACACTTTGCGTTCTTTAGATGCGTTTCCGCTGTGTTTTTCAACGTGCGGAAACGCATCCAACCCGCAGCACAGTGCACTACCAATGTAATTCAATGGGAACCGCATGTCTGCTGTGCACATGCTGCGGAAAAAAATGTGCGGTTTCGCAGCGCTTTATTTTCCGCAGCATGTCAATTCTTTGTGCGGAACTGCAGCGGTTCGGCGCCCATTGACTTGCATTGAGTCGGGCACTTCCACAGCAAAACCGCAGATCTAAAAAAGATCTGCGATTTTGCTGCGGGTGAAACCGCTGCAGTTCGGGAGGAGGGAAGTATGTGGGCGGTGCGTGGGCGTGTATAGTGTGCGGCGCTATGTGTGTGGGCGGTGCGTGGGCGTGTGTAGTGTGCAGCGCTGTGTGTGTGGGCAGTGATTGTGTGCCGGTGTCTGCGTGATCGGTGTGCGGGGCTGTGTGCGGGCTGTGTGCATGATCGGTGTGTGTGCGGGGCTGTGTGCGTGATCGGTGTGTGTGCGGCGGTGTGCGGGCCTGTGTGCGTGATCGGTGTGTGTGCGGCGGTGTGCGGGGCTGTGTGTATGTCTCCGTGTATGCAGGCATCGTCAGATGGGACTACAAGTCCCATCTGGCTATGCCTGCTACAGTGACAGTGACTGACACATTAGTCAATGATGGGACAGTAGTAGTCCCATCATCCAGCTAATGTGCTGAATGTAAAAAGAAAAAAAAACAAAAAATACATGACATGCAACATATAACATACACATGACATACAACATATAACATACACATGACATACAGAACATATAATATATACATGACATACAACATATAACATACACATGACATGCAGAACATATAACATACACATGACATACAACAAATAACATACACATGACATACAACATATAACATACACATGACATACAACATATAACGTACAACATATAACATACAATGACATACAGAACATACAATGACATACAACACATAACATTGAGCACATACTCACCTATTCCCCGACGCCATCGATCTATGTACCGCTCTGCCTCTGCCGCCGGGAGAGAATGACGTCACTACATTCATTCTCTCACGGCAATGCTAGGTGAGAAAATTCCCACGCAGCATTGCCATAAAGTGAGACCATGAACTCAGGTAACCTCAGTGATGCACTGCAGGAGCCATTGTCTCCTGTCAGTGCATCACTGGGAAGCCCTACAGAGCAGTGGCATCACCTGATGTCACCGTTCTATAGGGGAGACCGTCGTGGGACATTCGTTATTAATTCGTTATTAATTGGACTGCGTCGGACAGGGAGTATACGGTTGTGTTTTTTTTTTACGTGTTTTTACAGGAGATCGAGGGCGTCGCTTGGATCTGAGCGTATAGTAAAGAGTAATGAAAACCGTGTTGTGTTTTATTTCATTAAAATAATTTATTCTTGTGTGTGTTGTTTTTTTTAACCCTTTATTAATATAAGATTAATAATAGAGAGGCGTCTTATTGACGCCTCTCTATTATTAACTGGGCTTATTATCACCTTACAATAGCAAGGTGATATTAACCCCTTATTACCCCATATACCACCACTACAGGGGAGTGGGAAGAGAGGGGCTAAGTGCCGGAATTGGCGCATCGTACAGATGCGCCAATTCTGGGGCGGCTGGGTGCTGGTATTTTTAGCCAGGGGGGGCGCCAATATCCATGGCCCCTTCCTAGGCTATGAATATCAGCCCGCAGCTGTCTGCCTAGCCTTTCTGGCTATAAATTAAAGGGGGACCCCACGTCATTTTTTTGGGGGGGTCCCCCCTATTTTAATAGCCAGTGAAGGCTAGCTGCGGGCTGATATTCATAGTCTGGGAAGATCCATGGGTATTAACCCCTTCCCAGGCTAGAAATATTGGCCCCGGCTGTCGGCTTTCCCCCTCTGGCGTAGAAAATTGCGCTGGAGCCCACGCCATTTTTTTTCCTATTTTATTTTTTTTTATTAACTATTGCATTAAGATTGTGTGTGTGTACGCTTGTATGTCTTTAACTATTTATGAACCATTTTATCTATCTATCTACCTATATATCTTTCTGTCTATCTATATATCTATCTTTCTATATATATTTCTAACTATCTATTATCCATTTATCTATGTATTTTCTATCTAACTACTGGTATCTATTATCTATCTATGGCCGGCGTCACACTTGTGAGTATTCTAGGGGCTTATTTCAGTCGAGCCCTAACCACATGCGTGCATGATCACACTGGCGCAAAACACATAATACAATTGATCCTAGCGCACGTCCGTGCGGTAAGGACAGCCTTTTATAGCAGCCATGAGGAAGGACCAATGGGAAGCTGCTTCAGAACATCAACAGACGGAGGACCTTCCTGAAGGACCAATAGGAGTGGCAGCTGTATCTGAGCATGTGACCCCTGATCTCCAATGGGAGATCTTGCCCTGGGCATGCTCAGATGAAGCAACAAAGGACTTAGACCTAAAGACGTCTGCTCGCCGCTGACCAGTAGTGGCTACAATAGCAGAACCTGAAGAGGCAGCAGCAAGTCTCTGCACAGTATTAGACCGGGCGAGACGCTGGGACCAAAGTCTTTGCTGAGCAGGCTCCACTGTGGCCGGAGATGGATGTGGGACCGCAGCGGGACTGGTTCGAGACTCCCCTTGTGCAGCATCGGGAACTCAAACCCTAACATTACCCCCCCTCCTAGGGCCCCCCTTCTTTGGGCCTTGCTGTGCTCCAAGGCAGCTATGAGCTTCGGGGCGTGAACATGCTCGGCAGGCTCCCAGGACCTATCCTCAGGCCCATAACCCCTCCAATCCACCAAATAAAATGTTTTGCCTCGTACCACCTTGCACCCAACAATGGCATTCACCTCATGATCATCGGTAGATGAACCCGACGTCCCGGCAGATGACTCAGAAAACCGGGAAATGGCCACGAGTTTCAGGAGGGACACTTGAAAGGTGTCAGTGATACCAAGGCAAGGTGGAAGGGCTAGGCGGTAAACCACCAGGTTCACCTGCTCAAGAACTTTAAAGGGACCCAAAAAGCGAGGTGCCAACTTGGTGGACTCAACACATAGCCTGATGTTTCGGGTAGAGAGCCACACTAGGTCACCCGGAGCAAAAGTAGGAGCGGGGCGCCGATGGGCCGATGGACATCGGCCGAAGACCTCATCCTCTCTTTGGAGGCCTGAATGGCATCCTGAGTGCGGTCCCAAATGTCCCATGCCTCCATAGCCCAGTCTGCCATACTGGAATCGGTGGAAGACAATGGCATGGGCACTGGTACTCACAGATGCTGACCGTAGTTCAGGAGGAATGAGGTCTGTCCGGTGGAGTCAGCCACAGCATTACTTAGAGCGAACTCAGCCCACGGTAGCAAGGATGCCTGACGAGAATTTAGCAGCTGGGCGTTCTGTAAATAGACCAAATTTTTGTGGTCAGTGAAAACTTGAAAGGGAAAGCTAGCCCCCTCCAGGAGATGTCTCCACTCGGAAAGGCCAACTTCATGGCTAGCAACTCCCTATCCCCAATGGAATAATTCCTCTCCGCTGGTGTGAAGGTTTTGGAAAAGAAGAAACAAGGATGTTTCCGACCTTGAGCATCCTTTTGAAAAAGGACTGCTCCAGCACCAACGGACGAGGTATCGACCTCCAATAAAAAAGGCTTATCAACCTCGGGCGATGTAAGATGGAAGCCCTAGCAAAATGGGACTTAACTGAAGTAAAGGCCTTGGAGACCTCCTCTGACCACAATTTGGGATTGGCTACCTTCTTGGTGAGGGCTACCAAGGGAGCTACCAAAGTGGAGAAGTGGGGAATGAATTGGCGATAGTAATTAATGAACCCCATAAAGCGCTGCACCGCTTTAAGAGAATGGGGTTCTTGCCAGTCCATCACAGCCTGTAGTTTGGCAGGATCCATAGCAAATCCCTGGGCGGAGATGATATAGCCCAGGAAAGGTAAAGACTCCTGCTCAAACATGCATTTCTCCAACTTTGCATAGAGGGAGTTCGCCCGTAACAGGTCGAAGACTTTGCAGACATCCCTCTGGTGAGAGTCAATATCTGGAGAAAAGATGAGAATATCATCCAGATATACTACTACAGAGGTGGAAAGCATATCCCGGAAGATGTCATTGACAAAGTCTTGGAAAACAGCTGGGGCATTACAGAGCCCGAAGGGCATCACCAAGTATTCATAATGCCGATCCCTGGTATTAAAAGCCGTCTTCCATTCGTCCCCCTCACGGATGCGAATCAGGTTATAAGCACCACGCAGATCTAATTTAGTAAATACCCTTGCTCCCTGGAGCCTATCAAAGAGCTCAGAGATCAGGGGCAACGGGTGCTTATTCTTAACCCCTTCCCGACCCATGACGCCGACGTCGGCGTCATGAAAACCTGTGCCATCCCGACCCATGACGCCGACATCGGCGTCATGCTATAAATCATGATCCTGCGGGCCGGGAGACCGGGGTCACTGAAAGGTCACCTGACCCGCAGGCACAGGACCCTTAGTGCATCACCACAGGGGGGTTGGCTTAACCCCCACGTGGCCACGATCGCTCTGATTGGTTGTTAAAAGTGAAACAGCCAATCAGAGCGATTTGTAATATTTCACCAATGAAACTGGTGAAATATTACAATCCAGCCATGGCCGATGCTGTCCATCTGCCATGGCTGGACACCAAGATCTGACCCCCCCACACCAAGTCACGGCGGTGATCGGCCACCGCCATCGAAAGATGGCAGCGATCAGTCACCGCCGTCATTGTCTGCTCCCCTGCTCCTGCGATAGGCTGCACCCACCTACCGATCCCCCCCTCACCTTCCGACACCCCCTACTCACCTCTCCCGGTCCACCGATGTCCCTGGATCCGTCCCGGCGGCTGCCTGGGATTCTTCATGGGCGCCGCCATCTTGGAAAATAGAGGGCGCATGCGCAGTGCGCCCGCCGGCCGGCGCATGCGCAGTGCGCCCTCCAATGTGCAAAAATTTATTTTGATCACTGTGATAAACTTTCACAGTGATCAAAATAAAAAAAAAGTAAATGAACACCCCCCCTGTCATAGGTAGGGACAAATAATAAAATAAAGAATTTTTTTTTTTCCTAGCTGATTTTGCTGCTGATCCGCAGCTGATTTTGCTGCGGATCCGTGGCGGATATTGCTGTTGATCCGCGGCGGATTTTGCTGCTGATCCGCGGCGGATTTTGCTGCTGATCCGCTGCTGATTTTGCTGCGGATCCGCGGCGGATTTTGGTGCTGATCCGCGGCGGATTTTGCTGCTGATCCGCAGCTGATTTTGCTGCGGATCCGCGGCGGATATTGCTGCTGATCCGCGGCGGATTTTGCTGCTGATCCGCGGCGGATTTTGCTGCTGATCCGCGGCTGATTTTGCTGCGGATCCGCGGCGGATTTTGGTGCTGATCCGCGGCGGATTTTGCTGCTGATCCGCGGCTGATTTTGCTGCTGATCTGCGACTGATTTTGCTGCTGATCCGCAGTGGATTTTGCTGCTGATCCGCGGCGGATTTGCTGCGATCCGCGCTGATTTTGCTGCTGATCCGCGCGATTTTGCTGCTGTCCGCGGCTGATTTTGCTGCTGATCCGCGGCGGATTTTGCTGCTGATCCCGCGGATTTTGCTGCTGATCCGCGGGATTTTGCTGCTGATCCGCGACTGATTATCTGCTGATTCATCTGCGCTAGCGGGTATAGCATAACGCGATAGCGTTATGCTATACCGTTACCAGCCGGTCAACGCTACGTGTTGAACGGGCTGGTAAAACGCAATATGAACCCAGCCTTAGGGATAGAACTAGGGTTAGGGTTAGCATTAGGGTTAAGGTTAGAATTACGGTTAGGGTTGGAATTTGGGTTAAGGTTGGAATTAGGGTTAGGGTTGGAATTAGGGTTAGGCTTGTGGTTAGGTTTATGGTTAGAGTTGGGATTAGGGTTAGGGGTGTGTTGGGGTTAGGGTTATGATTAGGGTTTGTATTAGGGTTATGTGTGTGTAGGGGTTAGGGTTGGGGTTAGGGGTGTGTTGGGGTTAGGGTTGGAGTTAGAATTGAGGGGTTTCCACTATTTAGGCACATCAGGGGGTCTCCATACGCGACATGGTGCCACCATTGATTCCTGCAAATTTTGCGTTCAAAAAGTCAAACAGTGCTCCCTTTATTCCAAGCCACGACGTATGCCCAAACAGTGGTTTATCCCCACATATGGGGTATCAGCGTACTCGGGAAAAATTGCACAACAACTTTGGGGGTTCTAATTTCTCCTGTTAACATTGGGAAAAAAATTGGGGACTAAAAATTTATTTTTGTGGAAAAAAAATGATTTTATATTTTCACGGCTCTGCGTTATAAACTTCTGTGAAGGACTTGGAGATTCAAAGTGCTTATCACACATCTATAGGAGTTCCTTGGGGGATCTAGTTTCCAAAATGGGATCACTTGTGGGGAGTTTCTACTGTTTAGGCACATCAGGGACTCTGCAAATGTAACATGACGCCCGAAGACCATTCCATCAAGTGGGCATTTCAAAACGTCACTACTTCCCATCCGAGCCCCGACGTGTGCCCATACAGTAGTTTTCTCCCACATATGGGATATCAGCATACTCAGGTCAAATTGGACAACAACTTTTGGTGTCTAATTTCTCATGTTACCCTTGGGAAAATAAAAAAATTGGGGTCTAAAAGATCCTGATTGTGGAAAAAATATGATTTTTTTTAATTTTCATGCCCTGGCGTTATAAACTTCTGGTAGCCCTTGGGGTTCAAAGTGCTCACCACACATCTAGATAGGTTCTTTGCGGGGTCTAGTATCCAAAATGGGGTCACTTGTGGGGAGTTTCTACTGTTTAGGCACATCAGGGGCTCTGCAAACGTAACAAGATGCCCGCAGACCATTCCATCAAGTCGACATTTCAAAGCGTCACTACATCCCTTCCGAGCCCTGACGTGTGCCCAAACAGTGGTTCCCCCCCACATATGGGGTACTAGCGTACTCAGGACAAACTGGACAACAACTTTTGGGGTCCAATTTCTCCTGTAACCATTGTGAAAATAAAAAATAGTGGGCTAAAAAAACATTTTTTGAGAAAAAAAAAAGATTTTTTATTTTCACGGCTCTGCGTTATAAACTTCTGTGAAGCACCTGGGGTTCAAAGTGCTCACTATGCATCTAGATAAGTTTCTTAGGGCGTCTAGTTTCCAAAATGGGGTCACTTGTGGGGGAGCTCCAATGTTTAGGCACACAGGGACTCTCCAAATGCGACATGGCAACCGCTAAATATTCCAGCATATTTTCCATTCAAAAAGTCAAATGGCGCTCTTCCCGTCTGAGCCCTGCCGTGCGCCCAAACAGTGGTTTATGACCACATATGAGGTATCTTTGTACTCAGGAGAAATTGCCCAACAAATTTTAGGATCCAATTTATACTGTTACCCATTTGAAAATGAAAAAAACTGAGGCTAAAAGAAAATTTTTGTGAAAAAAAAAGTACTTTCTTTTTTTTACGGATCAATTTGTGAAGCACCTGGGGGTTCAAAGTGCTCACTATGCACCTAGATAAGTTCCTTAGAGGGTCTAGTTTCCAAAATGGGGTCACTTGTGGGGGAGCTCCAATGTTTAGGCACACAGGGACTCTCCAAATGCGACATGGCAACCGCTAAATATTCCAGCATATTTTCCATTCAAAAAGTCAAATGGCGCTCCTTCCTTCTGAGTCCAGCCGTGTGTCCAAACAGTGGTTTATGACCACATATGAGGTATCTGTGTACTCAGGAGAAATTACCCAAAAAAATTTTAGGATCCAATTTATACCGTTGCCCATGTGAAAATGAAAAAACTGAGGCTAAAAGAAAATTTTTGTGAAAAAAAAGTACTTTCTTTTTTTTACAGATCAATTTGTGAAGCACCTTGGGGTTCAAAGTGAGCTCTATGCATCTAGATAAGTTCCTTGTGGGGGTCTAGTTTCCAAAATGGGGTCACTTGTGGGGGAGCTCCAATGTTTAGGCACACAGGGACTCTACAAATGTGACATGGCAACCGCTAAATATTCCAGCATATTTTCCATTCAAAAAGTCAAATGGCGCTCCTTCCCTTATGAGCCCTGCCGTGCGCCCATACAGTGGTTTATGACCACATATGAGGTATCTGTGTACTCAGGAGAAATTGCCCAACAAATTTTAGGATCCATTTTATTCTGATGCCCATGTAAAAATGAAAAAATTGATGCTAAAAGAAAATTTTTTTGGAAAAATTAAAATGTCCATTTTTTCCTTCCACATTGCTTTAGTTCCTGTGAAGCACCTGAAGTGTTAATAATCTTCTTGAATGTAGTTTTGAGTAGCTTGAGGGGTGCAGTTTTTATAAAGGTGTCACTTTTGGGTATTTTCTGCCATATAGACCCCTCAAAGTGACTTCAAATGTGAGGTGGTCCCTAAAAAAAATGGTTTTGTAAATTTTGCTGTAAAAATGAGAAATCGCTGGTCAACTATTAACCCTTATAACTTCCTAACAAAAAAAAATGTTGTTCCCAAAATTGTGCTAATGTAAAGTAGACATGTGGGAAATGTTATTTTTTAACTATTTTGTGCCACATAACTCTCTGGTTTAACAGAATAAAAATGAAAAATTTGAAAATTACAAAATTTTCAAATTTTCGCCAAATTTCCATTTTTTTCACAAATAAACGCAAAAATTATCGACATAAATTTACCATTAACATGAAGCCCAATATGTCACGAATAGTGTTGAGCGATACTGCTCGATATCTAAAAATATCGGATCGGAATGGTATCGCCGATATCACTAAATATCGTCGATATCCGATTCCGATACCGGAAGTCCAATGTAAGTCTATGGGAACCAAATATCGACATTAAAAAAAAACATTCTTGCCTTGTTGGTTAATTGTACATGAAGGAAAACAACAAAGACTAATGTAGAATGTATTGGGGGAGGTTGAGGAGACAATAAAGGCATACATGTTTAACCCAATGCATTGGAATAGCATTAATATATTTTTTTTTGGAAATACGTTTGGATTGACTAACAAATTGACAATGTTGTTAACCTTTTTTCTATTTTGGCAAATATGTATGTTTCACAACTTCCATGCTCTTCACCTTTTTAACTTTTGCCAGTGCCACACTTTCTCCTTCATAATCTTCAGCAGCAGCATCATCTTTCTCATCAAATTATTCTTCATCTTCTCCTTCTTAATCTTCTTCTTAAACTTCTTGCTATTCATGTTTTTGTTTACATTACTCATATTGTTATTATTAAACTAATTAATCTTCTTCATATTCAAATTCTTCATCTTCTTCCTCTTCATCTTCTTCATCATATTCTTATTTGTGACAGAGATTCCTGTACTTGTAATCTGTAAAAGTATGAATTGTTCATCCTTCCGTTCTTGCTGTCACAAAAGATTTAAATTACAACAGTATTTGTCCGTGTTCAGTTTAGCCTGCAGCAGGCATTTTCCAGGGGCACCACGAGGAGGAACGGACTCACCCCCATACACTGCTTAGTCTTCTTCTGCTTAGAATTTAGAGCATATATTTTGCTCTTCATTTTGGTCTTATACTTCATGTTCTTCTGCTTTTTGATCTTCTGCTTATTGTTCTTCTGTCTGTTGTTCTGTATCTTGTAGTTTGTCTTAACCTTCTTTGTCCTGTTGGTGATCTTCTTCCGGGTAATCTTTTATTTTTTCTTTGTGATGGTGTTCAGGCTGGTTGGCTTCATGCTCGTCGTCCTTGTTGTTGTCATCTTCTTCTGGGTGGTCTTTAAGGTCGTCTAATTTCCGAGAAACAGCTGACGTTACTGGAACCCTGACGGGTATCAGATGGAGCAAGAGACAATGGAAGTAACGAGGACCAGCTGACTGTGCTGGAACCCGGACGGGTAGCAGAAGGAAAAGAGGCAATGTCACAACCGAGTACCAGCTGACGTTACTGTGACACGGTTACTAAGCAGGAGGTACCTGTGCTCCAAAGCACTACCAAGGACCAGCAGACGTTGGTGGAACTCGGATACGGAGATGGAGGCACCTAGGCCAAAGGCACTGGGGAGAACCAGTTGACGGTACTGGACCCCAGACGGGTAGAAGAAGGAAAAGAGGCAATGTCACAACCGAGTACCAGCTGACGTTACTGTGACACGGTTACTAAGCAGGAGGTACCTGTGCTCCAAAGCACTACCAAGGACCAGCAGACGTTGGTGGAACTCGGATACGGAGATGGAGGCACCTAGGCCAAAGGCACTGGGGAGAACCAGTTGACGGTACTGGACCCCGGACGGGTAGAAGAAGGAAAAGAGGCAATGTCACAACCGAGTACCAGCTGACGTTACTGTGACACGGTTACTAAGCAGTAGGTACCTGTGCTCCAAAGCACTACCAAGGACCAGCAGACGTTGGTGGAACTCGGATACGGAGATGGAGGCACCTAGGCCAAAGGCACTGGGGAGAACCAGTTGACGGTACTGGACCCCGGACGGGTAGAAGAAGGAAAAGAGGCAATGTCACAACCGAGTACCAGCTGACGTTACTGTGACACGGTTACTAAGCAGGAGGTACCTGTGCTCCAAAGCACTACCAAGGACCAGCAGACGTTGGTGGAACTCGGATACGGAGATGGAGGCACCTAGGCCAAAGGCACTGGGGAGAACCAGTTGACGGTACTGGACCCTGGACGGGTAGAAGAAGGAAAAGAGGCAATGTCACAACCGAGTACCAGCTGACGTTACTGTGACACGGTTACTAAGCAGGAGGTACCTGTGCTCCAAAGCACTACCAAGGACCAGCAGACGTTGGTGGAACTCGGATACGGAGATGGAGGCACCTAGGCCAAAGGCACTGGGGAGAACCAGTTGACGGTACTGGACCCCGGACGGGTAGAAGAAGGAAAAGAGGCAATGTCACAACCGAGTACCAGCTGACGTTACTGTGACACGGTTACTAAGCAGGAGGTACCTGTGCTCCAAAGCACTACCAAGGACCAGCAGACGTTGGTGGAACTCGGATACGGAGATGGAGGCACCTAGGCCAAAGGCACTGGGGAGAACCAGTTGACGGTACTGGACCCCGGACGGGTAGAAGAACGCACCCATGAAAATGTAAGTTGACAGGACGCAAGCCGTCCGCAGTTACCGAATCACACAGTCCTACAGTGGGTGTTTGTCCTATTGTCACAATGGAAACCGCCTTTATTTACATATCCCACAGCACACATAGGAATCACCTAAACTGCAGGCACCATAGAGTCGGCTAACCCGAATGCAACACGACAGCACAACTTATTGGAGGATAATTGACGTTCACACTGCCAGGAAACAGCTGTCGTGCTGTAACCAGGCTGGCCAGGAGTCAGTACCCCTGCCAATTACTTACGAGCAACAAATGGCGGTGTTGTAGCCCAGGGAGTAGAGTTCAGGTGGTAGAAAGATGAACATAACAGGAGACATGGAAAACGTTGCCAAACCTTTATTTAATCTGAAAACGGACAGGCAAATTCAGGTGAGATCCATGCCTTGTTCATTTTCAGAAAAGTAAGCCGGTCTACATTCTCTGAGGATAGTCGCATGCGACGGTCTGTTACTACACCACCTGCAGCACTAAAGACGCGCTCAGATAATACACTGGCAGCAGGGCAAGCCAGCACCTCCTATGCATACTGGTTAAGCTCTGGCCATGTATCCAACTTAGAGACCAAAATTTGAAAGGGTAAGAGGCATCTGGGAGTACACTTAGAGGGAAAGCCAAGTAGTCTGTCACCATCTTACGGAAACGTTTCTTCCTGGTGACTGGAGCCGTCTCGGATGGTGTAGACTTTGCTGGCGCTGTCACAAAACTTTTCCACATTTGTAACATACAGCTCTTGCCCTGTGCAGAGGCGCTGCTTCTGCTCCCTCTTGTTGTAGAGGTGTCTACACTGCCTCGACGCACAGAGCTGCCTTGTAAAGCAGTAGCAGCAGCAGCTCTCTCGGCTGGAATGTACAACAGTATGGATTGCACCAGTGTGTCTTGGTACTCCTGCATTTTACGGTCCCGGTTCACCGGTGTGATGAGGGTTTGTAAGTTGTCCCGGTAGCGAGGGTCTAGGAGGGTGTACACCCAATAATCTGACGTGATGAGAATGTGGGCGATGCGGCGGTCGTTTCTCAGGCACTGAAGCATGAAATCAACCATGTGCTGCAGACTCCCAACTGGCCAACGAAGGCTGTCCTCTGGAAGAGGCGTCATCTCTGCCTCCTCTGCATCACCCCACCCTCGCTCTACATACTGACTAGAGCGTTGTGTACCTCCCTCTGTAGGGATTTCTACCTCCTCCATTGACTCCTCCTCCTCCTCATCCTCCTCACAAAGTGAGCCCTGCCCAGCCCTTTGTGAGGAACCACGTTGCGCTGACTGTCCTGAAGGTAATTGAATTTGTGACTCCTCATCCTCCACCTCTTCCAAAACCTCTTCCTTTAGTGCTTTCAGTGATTTCTGAAGCAGGCAGATAAGGGGGACAGTCATGCTGTCATGTGTGCATTGCCACGAAGATCGTCGCGGTTGCACATTTTGACTTCTCACAGCTGAGTTGCTGTTTCTTTGTGTTTGGCAGCTTGGGAGTTAATTCTGTCTGTGCTCGGTGCTGGGACTGGGTGCAGTTTCTCCCGGCTGCAATTGATTATTTGTTGATTGGTTTCCTTTAAATTCCTGGTTGTCTGCTTTGGGAGTTGCCAGTGAAATCCTTCATGCAGACCACAGGTAGGAATGAATCTGTATAGACTTAAGTTGAGAGCTCCTTAGCTGTTTTAAGCTCAACTTGCTTAGAGTTTATTTCCCAGACCATTTATGTTCCTTTCGGTGTTTGAGTGTGTATGCAAGTGAGTGCTATCCTGTCTGTCTTATATGTCTAATCTGTGTATTTAGCTGAGATCAGCCCATATCCATTTGGTGGTAATCAGGATCCTTCTTAGGACTGATTACAGGGTTTAGGGTCTGACAGGAGACAGGGTTAGGCTGGAGACTTGGACCTCTGAACCATTATCAGTACCTCCAAGGTAAGGGATTAGTTAGGACCCCAGTGTAGGGTCAGGTTAGACCCCGGTCCTCCTCTTTCCTGTTACAGCTCATCAAGTCCTCAAGATTAACCCTGAGTTCAACTATATCGTTCCTGCACATCTAGTCCTCAAGATTAACCCTATAGTTCTGCAAAGATTGTGTCAGGTAAATCTATTTTATACTTACATTCTGATGTTGCTAAACTATATGTTGTATAGAGTGTGGTTCCTGTATAAATAGTTTATTGACATTGTATTCATATCATTAGACAGCGTGACATTTTCACTGGCCATAAAAAATTATCTCTAGTTACCATGGATCCAGTAGCCCAGCTGGCTCTGCAGTTGCAGGGATTATCCATGGAGCTGACGGACATTAAGTCCAAAGTTTTGTCTCCCCTGGAGCAAACCAGAGATGAACCTAAAGTAGCTCTTCCAGATAGGTTCACTGGTGGGCGAGACAAATTTTTCACCTTCCGGGAGGCATGTAAATTGTATTTTCGGCTTCGGCCGCGATCATCAGGGAGTGATGAGCAGAGAGTGGGAATTGTTATCTCACTTCTTCAAGGGGACCCTCAATCCTGGGCATTTTCACTTCCTCCGGGTTCCCCGGCTCTACAGTCTGTAGATCATTTTTTTACTGCTCTGGGATTGGTATATGATGACCCAGATCGGGTCTCTCTTGCTGAGACCAAATTACGTAAGTTACAGCAGGGAGATCGTCCGGCGGAGGAATTTGCTTCTGAGTTTCGTAGATGGGCCACGGATACTCAGTGGAATGACCCAGCTCTTAGGAGCCAGTTTTGTCATGGGCTTTCTGACAAATTAAAAGACGTTTTGGCCCAGTATGAGTCTCCTCCTTCTCTGGAGGCTGCTATGGCCCTAGCTATTCGTACTGATAGACGGCTTCGGAGAGGGGTGAGGTAACTCCACTCCCTGTTGTTTCTCCACCTACTACTAATGTCCCTTATGTTGAGGTTCCCCTTGTCTGTTCGGATGAGCCTATGCAGTTGGGAGGGACATCTTTTCGTAGTAGGGGATTGGCGGCACGCCGCAGGACTAGAAGGTGTTTTTTCTGCGGGAAAGAGGGACATTTTGTTGGAGAATGTCCATCCCGTGTCTTGTTAAGTAAAAAGTCGCCGGAAAACTGCTAATCCCAGGTTGTGTGGTGGACGACAACC
The DNA here is from genome assembly GCA_033576555.1 of Oophaga sylvatica. Taxonomy (NCBI): domain Eukaryota; kingdom Metazoa; phylum Chordata; class Amphibia; order Anura; family Dendrobatidae; genus Oophaga; species Oophaga sylvatica. Next base: position 150,991,964 of record JARQOD010000005.1, on the reverse strand, counting down.
TGGGAGTATGTATTTCATCCGCCGGTTCTTCTCAGTTCCTTGTACCAGTGGAGGTGGTGGTTGGTACTAGAGTGAAGAGATTGTCTGTTCTTCTGGATAGTGGTTCTGGGGCTAATCTGGTTGACGCTCAGTTTGCTCAGGCTCAAGGTATGCATCTGAGTGTATTGGTCAAACCAATCCCTATTTTCTCCATTGACGCCAGGCCTCTCGGCCAAGGTAGCTTTGTTCATGAGGTTCATAACATTGACCTTCGGGTAGGGACAATACATAGGGAACAATTATCTTGTTATGTGTTGGAGGGTCTACCTACTCCCATTGTGTTGGGACTTCCTTGGCTGGTTAAACATAACCCTGTGATTAATTGGCAGTCCAGAGAGATAAGCCAATGGGGTGAGTTTTGCAAAAGCAACTGCATGAACACAGTCATCAGTGCGGTCGTGCCTAGTACATTGCCTCCTTTTTTGGAGGATTTTGGGGATGTTTTCTCTGAGGAGGGGTGTCGGGAGTTGCCTCCTCATCGCGTGTATGACTGCTCTATTAATCTACTTCCTGATGCTAAGTTGCCTAAAGCTAGGTTGTATAATCTTTCTGGTCCTGAAAGACAGGCTATGAAAGATTATATTTCTGAAAGTCTGGCCAAAGGGCATATTAGACCTTCATCTTCCCCTGTGGCCGCGGGGTTCTTCTTTGTGAAGAAAAAAGATGGAGGCCTACGCCCTTGCTTGGATTTCCGCGAACTTAATCGGATTACTGTTCGAGATCCGTATCCACTACCTCATATTCCTGATCACTTCAATCAAATTGTTGGCGCCAAATGGTTCTCTAAATTGGATCTCAGGGGGGCGTATAATCTGATTAGGATAAAAGAGGAGATGAGTGGAAAACGGCGTTTAACACGCCGGAGGGACATTATGAAAACCTGGTCATGCCTTTTGGTCTGACTACTGCTCCAGCAGTATTCCAACATTTTGTTAATGACATTTTTCGTCACCTTGTGGGGGTGTTTGTGGTCGTATATTTGGATGACATTTTAATTTACTCGCCAGATCTTGTGTCTCACCAGGAGCATGTGAGACAGGTGTTGCAGATCTTGCGAGACAATAAACTATACGCCAAACTGGAGAAGTGTGTTTTTGCCGTACAGGAACTTCAGTTTTTGGGTTTTTTGGTGTCAGCCTCCGGTTTCCGGATGGACCCTGAAAAGGTGAGAGCAGTGCTTGAATGGGATCAGCCAGGGGATCTTAAGGCTCTGCAGCGTTTTTTGGGGTTTGCTAATTACTACCGGAAATTTATTTGTAATTTCTCGTCTGTCGTCAAACCTCTCACTGACATGACGAGAAAAGGGACGGATTTTTCTAAGTGGTCGGACAAAGCTTGCCAAGCCTTTTCCTCTTTAAAAAGATATTTTGCTTGGCACCCGTTCTTATTCAACCAGATGTATCTCAGCCGTTCATTGTGGAGGTGGACGCGTCTGACGTAGGAGTGGGTGCTATATTGTCCCAGGGTCCGTCCCCTGGTAAATGGCATCCGTGCGCTTTCTTTTCTAAGAAATTGTCGTCCGCCGAAATGAATTATGATATCGGCAATAGGGAACTTTTGGCCATTAAATTGGCTTTTGAAGAATGGCGTTACTTTTTGGAGGGGGCAGTCCACCCGGTCACCGTTATTACTGATCACAAAAACCTGCTGTATTTAGAATCCGCTAAGCGTCTGAATTCCAGACAAGCTCGATGGTCGTTGTTTTTTACCAGGTTTAATTTTGTCGTCACTTATCATCGGGGTCTAAGAATGTAAAGGCTGATGCCTTGTCTCGCAGTTTCCCAGGGGCCGGGAAAACGGACGACCCGATTCCTATCCTTCAGGAGGGGGTGGTAGTGTCGGCTGTATGTTCTGAGCTTGAGGAGGAGGTGTTAGAGGCTCAGGGGGACGCCCCTGCAGGACCTCCAGGGAGACTGTTTGTCCCGAATCAGTTGAGACAAAAGGTTATTGAGGCACATCATAATTCTGCTTTAGCAGGACATCCAGGGAGTAAGGTTACTTTAGATCTCCTTTCCCGCCGATTTTGGTGGCCTAACGCTAATAAAGATGTTATAACTTTTGTCGCGTCCTGTGGGGTTTGTGCTCGCTCTAAAACTCCTCATACCCGTCCGTCTGGGACCCTTTTACCCTTGAAACTTCCGGAGCGTCCATGGACTCATTTATCTATGGACTTCATTACGGACCTTCCTCCGTCGTCTGGGAATACTGTCATACTGGTGGTTGTTGACAGGTTCAGTAAGATGGCACATTTCGTTGCTCTTCCTGCACTCCCTAATGCTAAAACTCTGGCGCAGGTGTTCATTAGGGAGATCGTGAGACTTCATGGGTTGCCTTCTGATGTGGTGTCAGATAGGGGGTCTCAGTTTGTGTCCAAATTTTGGAGGGCATTTTGTTTACGTCGGGGGATGCAATTGTCATTTTCCTCGGCTTTTCATCCACAGACCAATGGTCAGACAGAGCGTCTGAATCAGAGTTTAGAGACATATCTCCGGTGTTTTGTATCGGAGAACCAGGAGGACTGGTCTTCTTTCTTGCCTCTGGCAGAGTTCGCTCTTAACAACAGGCGGAGCGAGTCCACTGGTAAGTCCCGTTTTTTGGGGCATATGGTTTTCATCCCCAGTTTTGTACTTTCAATGGGGGGGGTCCTTCTGGGGTTCCTGAGGAGGAGCGTTTCTCGTCGTCACTTGCTTCTGTGTGGCGAGGTGTATTTAATAATTTGAGTACGATGGGGAACCGTTACAAACGTATGACTGATAGGAGGAGAGTTTCTGGTCCAGATCTGAATGTGAACGATCTGGTATGGTTGTTTACCAGGAATATAAAACTTAAAGTGCCCTCCTGGAAACTGGGTCCCAGATTCATCGGGCCGTACAGGATCAGTTCCATAATTAATCCTGTGGCATTTCGTCTGGAACTTCCTTCTACGTTTAAAATTCATAATGTGTTCCACAAGTCATTACTTAAAAGGTATGTGGCACCAGTCATACCGTCACCTCTACCTCCTCCTCCAGTGTTGGTCAATGGTAATTTGGAATTTCAAGTATCAAAAATCATTGACTCTCATCTGAATCGCCGGTCCCTTCAGTACTTGGTGCATTGGAAGGGGTATGGTCCGGAGGAGAGGACGTGGGTCCCTGCGTCTGATGTTAACGCAGATCGTTTGGTTCGGACCTTCCACAGAACTCACCCGGGCAGGCCTGGCCCTGAGGGTCCGGAGGCCCCTCGTAGAAGGGGGGGTACTGTCATGTGTGCATTGCCACGAAGATCGTCGCGGTTGCACATTTTGACTTCTCACAGCTGAGTTGCTGTTTCTTTGTGTTTGGCAGCTTGGGAGTTAATTCTGTCTGTGCTCGGTGCCTGGGACTGGGTGCAGTTTCTCCCGGCTGCAATTGATTATTTGTTGATTGGTTTCCTTTAAATTCCTGGTTGTCTGCTTTGGGAGTTGCCAGTGAAATCCTTCATGCAGACCACAGATAGGAATGAATCTGTATAGACTTAAGTTGAGAGCTCCTTAGCTGTTTTAAGCTCAACTTGCTTAGAGTTTATTTCCCAGACCATTTATGTTCCTTTTCGGTGTTTGAGTGTGTATGCAAGTGAGTGCTATCCTGTCTGTCTTATATGTCTAATCTGTGTATTTAGCTGAGATCAGCCCATATCCCTTTGGTGGTAATCAGGATCCTTCTTAGGACTGATTACAGGGTTTAGGGTCTGACAGGAGACAGGGTTAGGCTGGAGACTTGGACCTCTGAACCATTATCAGTACCTCCAAGGTAAGGGATTAGTTAGGACCCCAGTGTAGGGTCAGCTTAGACCCCGGTCCTCCTCTTTCCTGTTACAGCTCATCAAGTCCTCAAGATTAACCCTGAGTTCAACTATATCGTTCCTGCACATCTAGTCCTCAAGATTAACCCTATAGTTCTGCAAAGATTGTGTCAGGTAATCTATTTTATACTTACATTCTGATGTTGCTAAACTATATGTTGTATAGAGTGTGGTTCCTGTATAAATAGTTTACTGACATTGTATTCATATCATTAGACAGCGTGACATTTTCACTGGCCATAAAAAATTATCTCTAGTTACCATGGATCCAGTAGCCCAGCTGGCTCTGCAGTTGCAGGGATTATCCATGGAGCTGACGGACATTAAGTCCAAAGTTTTGTCTCCCCTGGAGCAAACCAGAGATGAACCTAAAGTAGCTCTTCCAGATAGGTTCACTGGTGGGCGAGACAAATTTTTCACCTTCCGGGAGGCATGTAAATTGTATTTTCGGCTTCGGCCGCGATCATCAGGGAGTGATGAGCAGAGAGTGGGAATTGTTATCTCACTTCTTCAAGGGGACCCTCAATCCTGGGCATTTTCCCTTCCTCCGGGTTCCCGGCTCTACAGTCTGTAGATCATTTTTTTACTGCTCTGGGATTGGTATATGATGACCCAGATCGGGTCTCTCTTGCTGAGACCAAATTACGTAAGTTACAGCAGGGAGATCGTCCGGCGGAGGAATTTGCTTCTGAGTTTCGTAGATGGGCCACGGATACTCAGTGGAATGACCCAGCTCTTAGGAGCCAGTTTTGTCATGGGCTTTCTGACAAATTAAAAGACGTTTTGGCCCAGTATGAGTCTCCTCCTTCTCTGGAGGCTGCTATGGCCCTAGCTATCCGTACTGATAGACGGCTTCGGGAGAGGGGTGAGGTAACTCCACTCCCTGTTGTTTCTCCACCTACTACTAAAGTCCCTTATGTTGAGGTTCCCCTTGTCTGTTCGGATGAGCCTATGCAGTTGGGAGGGACATCTTTTCGTAGTAGGGGATTGGCGGCACGCCGCAGGACTAGAAGGTGTTTTTTCTGCGGGAAAGAGGGACATTTTGTTGGAGAATGTCCATCCCGTGTCTTGTTAAGTAAAAAGTCGCCGGAAAACTGCTAATCCCAGGTTGTGTGGTGGACGACAACCTGGGAGTATGTATTTCATCCGCCGGTTCTTCTCAGTTCCTTGTACCAGTGGAGGTGGTGGTTGGTACTAGAGTGAAGAGATTGTCTGTTCTTCTGGATAGTGGTTCTGGGGCTAATCTGGTTGACGCTCAGTTTGCTCAGGCTCAAGGTATGCATCTGAGTGTATTGGTCAAACCAATCCCTATTTTCTCCATTGACGCCAGGCCTCTCGGCCAAGGTAGCTTTGTTCATGAGGTTCATAACATTGACCTTCGGGTAGGGACAATACATAGGGAACAATTATCTTGTTATGTGTTGGAGGGTCTACCTACTCCCATTGTGTTGGGACTTCCTTGGCTGGTTAAACATAACCCTGTGATTAATTGGCAGTCCAGAGAGATAAGCCAATGGGGTGAGTTTTGCAAAAGCAACTGCATGAACACAGTCATCAGTGCGGTCGTGCCTAGTACATTGCCTCCTTTTTTGGAGGATTTTGGGGATGTTTTCTCTGAGGAGGGGTGTCGGGAGTTGCCTCCTCATCGCGTGTATGACTGCTCTATTAATCTACTTCCTGATGCTAAGTTGCCTAAAGCTAGGTTGTATAATCTTTCTGGTCCTGAAAGACAGGCTATGAAAGATTATATTTCTGAAAGTCTGGCCAAAGGGCATATTAGACCTTCATCTTCCCCTGTGGCCGCGGGGTTCTTCTTTGTGAAGAAAAAAGATGGAGGCCTACGCCCTTGCTTGGATTTCCGCGAACTTAATCGGATTACTGTTCGAGATCCGTATCCACTACCTCTTATTCCTGATGTCTTCAATCAAATTGTTGGCGCCAAATGGTTCTCTAAATTGGATCTCAGGGGGGCGTATAATCTGATTAGGATAAAAGAGGGAGATGAGTGGAAAACGGCGTTTAACACGCCGGAGGGACATTATGAAAACCTGGTCATGCCTTTTGGTCTGATTACTGCTCCAGCAGTATTCCAACATTTTGTTAATGACATTTTTCGTCACCTTGTGGGGGTGTTTGTGGTTGTATATTTGGATGACATTTTAATTTACTCGCCAGATCTTGTGTCTCACCAGGAGCATGTGAGACAGGTGTTGCAGATCTTGCGAGACAATAAACTATACGCCAAACTGGAGAAGTGTGTTTTTGCCGTACAGGAACTTCAGTTTTTGGGTTTTTTGGTGTCAGCCTCCGGTTTCCGGATGGACCCTGAAAAGGTGAGAGCAGTGCTTGAATGGGATCAGCCAGGGGATCTTAAGGCTCTGCAGCGTTTTTTGGGGTTTGCTAATTACTACCGGAAATTTATTTGTAATTTCTCGTCTGTCGTCAAACCTCTCACTGACATGACGAGAAAAGGGACGGATTTTTCTAAGTGGTCGGACAAAGCTTGCCAAGCCTTTTCCTCTTTAAAAAGATGTTTTGCTTCGGCACCCGTTCTCATCCAACCAGATGTATCTCAGCCGTTCATTGTGGAGGTGGACGCGTCTGACGTAGGAGTGGGTGCTATATTGTCCCAGGGTCCGTCCCCTGGTAAATGGCATCCGTGCGCTTTCTTTTCTAAGAAATTGTCGTCCGCCGAAAGGAATTATGATATCGGCAATAGGGAACTTTTGGCCATTAAATTGGCTTTTGAAGAATGGCGTTACTTTTTGGAGGGGCAGTCCACCCGGTCACCGTTATTACTGATCACAAAAACCTGCTGTATTTAGAATCTGCTAAGCGTCTGAATTCCACACAAGCTCGATGGTCGTTGTTTTTTACCAGGTTTAATTTTGTCGTCACTTATCGTCCGGGGTCTAAGAATGTAAAGGCTGATGCCTTGTCTCGCAGTTTCCCAGGGGCCGGGAAAACGGACGACCCGATTCCTATCCTTCAGGAGGGGGTGGTAGTGTCGGCTGTATGTTCTGAGCTTGAGGAGGAGGTGTTAGAGGCTCAGGGGGACGCCCCTGCAGGACCTCCAGGGAGACTGTTTGTCCCGAATCAGTTGAGACAAAAGGTTATTGAGGCACATCATAATTCTGCTTTAGCAGGACATCCAGGGAGTAAGGTTACTTTAGATCTCCTTTCCCGCCGATTTTGGTGGCCTAACGCTAATAAAGATGTTATAACTTTTGTCGCGTCCTGTGGGGTTTGTGCTCGCTCTAAAACTCCTCATACCCGTCCGTCTGGGACCCTTTTACCCTTGAAACTTCCGGAGCGTCCATGGACTCATTTATCTATGGACTTCATTACGGACCTTCCTCCGTCGTCTGGGAATACTGTCATACTGGTGGTTGTTGACAGGTTCAGTAAGATGGCACATTTCGTTGCTCTTCCTGCACTCCCTAATGCTAAAACTCTGGCGCAGGTGTTCATTAGGGAGATCGTGAGACTTCATGGGTTGCCTTCTGATGTGGTGTCAGATAGGGGGTCTCAGTTTGTGTCCAAATTTTGGAGGGCATTTTGTTTACGTCGGGGGATGCAATTGTCATTTTCCTCGGCTTTTCATCCACAGACCAATGGTCAGACAGAGCGTCTGAATCAGAGTTTAGAGACATATCTCCGGTGTTTTGTATCGGAGAACCAGGAGGACTGGTCTTCTTTCTTGCCTCTGGCAGAGTTCGCTCTTAACAACAGGCGGAGCGAGTCCACTGGTAAGTCCCCGTTTTTTGGGGCATATGGTTTTCATCCCCAGTTTTGTACTTTCAATGGGGGGGGTTCTTCTGGGGTTCCTGAGGAGGAGCGTTTCTCGTCGTCACTTGCTTCTGTGTGGCGAGGTGTATTTAATAATTTGAGTACGATGGGGAACCGTTACAAACGTATGGCTGATAGGAGGAGAGTTTCTGGTCCAGATCTGAATGTGAACGATCTGGTATGGTTGTCTACCAGGAATATAAAACTTAAAGTTCCCTCCTGGAAACTGGGTCCCAGATTCATCGGGCCGTACAGGATCAGTTCCATAATTAATCCTGTGGCATTTCGTCTGGAACTTCCTTCTACGTTTAAAATTCATAATGTGTTCCACAAGTCATTACTTAAAAGGTATGTGGCACCAGTCATACCGTCACCTCTACCTCCTCCTCCAGTGTTGGTCAATGGTAATTTGGAATTTCAAGTATCAAAAATCATTGACTCTCGTCTGAATCGCCGGTCCCTTCAGTACTTGCTGCATTGGAAGGGGTATGGTCCGGAGGAGAGGACGTGGGTCCCTGCGTCTGATGTTAACGCAGATCGTTTGGTTCGGACCTTCCACAGAACTCACCCGGGCAGGCCTGGCCCTGAGGGTCCGGAGGCCCCTCGTAGAAGGGGGGGTACTGTCATGTGTGCATTGCCACGAAGATCGTCGCGGTTGCACATTTTGACTTCTCACAGCTGAGTTGCTGTTTCTTTGTGTTTGGCAGCTTGGGAGTTAATTCTGTCTGTGCTCGGTGCTGGGACTGGGTGCAGTTTCTCCCGGCTGCAATTGATTATTTGTTGATTGGTTTCCTTTAAATTCCTGGTTGTCTGCTTTGGGAGTTGCCAGTGAAATCCTTCATGCAGACCACAGATAGGAATGAATCTGTATAGACTTAAGTTGAGAGCTCCTTAGCTGTTTTAAGCTCAACTTGCTTAGAGTTTATTTCCCAGACCATTTATGTTCCTTCGGTGTTTGAGTGTGTATGCAAGTGAGTGCTATCCTGTCTGTCTTATATGTCTAATCTGTGTATTTAGCTGAGATCAGCCCATATCCCTTTGGTGGTAATCAGGATCCTTCTTAGGACTGATTACAGGGTTTAGGGTCTGACAGGAGACAGGGTTAGGCTGGAGACTTGGACCTCTGAACCATTATCAGTACCTCCAAGGTAAGGATTAGTTAGGACCCCAGTGTAGGGTCAGGTTAGACCCCGGTCCTCCTCTTTCCTGTTACAGCTCATCAAGTCCTCAAGATTAACCCTGAGTTCAACTATATCGTTCCTGCAAATCTAGTCCTCAAGATTAACCCTATAGTTCTGCAAAGATTGTGTCAGGTAAATCTATTTTATACTTACATTCTGATGTTGCTAAACTATATGTTGTATAGAGTGTAGTTCCTGTATAAATAGTTTACTGACATTGTATTCATATCATTAGACAGCGTGACATTTGCTGACTAGTGCATCATCTGCACTCGCCATCCGCGTTGAGACATAAAACGCACGCAAAACGTCGCAGATGTCCTTCATAGAGGCCCATTCAGTAGTGGTGAAGTGTGAACGGCGCAAATTGCGAGGTGATTGCGCCTGTTGCAGCTGATACTCCATTACTGCTGGCTGCTGCTCACACAACGGCTCCAACATATGTAACGTGGAATTCCACCTGGTGGGTACGTCACATATGATGCAATGTTCAGGAAGGCGCAATCTGCGTTGCAGAGCTGCAATGCGCGATCTGGCCATGCTGGAACGTCGCAAGTGAGCGCACTCTAGGCGGACCTTGTGCAGCAGTGCATCAAGATCCGGATAGTCCCTCAAAAAACTCTGCACGACCAAGTTGAGCACATGTGCCAGACATGGTATGTGAGTGAGGTTGCCAAGGCCCAGAGCTGCCACCAGATTTCGGCCATTGTCACACACTACCAAGCCTGGCTGGAGATTAGCTGACTTTAACCACACGTCGCTCTCCTGCTTGATGGCATCCCAGAGCTCCTGCGCTGTGTGGCTTCGATTCCCCATGGAAATTAATTTCAGGACGGCCTGTTGACGTTTGGCCACGGCTGTGCTCATATCGGTCGCAACAGGTAAGCGTTCACGGGTCCATGTGGAGGTATACCGTGACGGCTCGTGCAGCGATGATTCTGAGGAACTGGAGTAGGAGGAGGAATCAATGTGTACAGACTGGATTCCTGCAATCCTTGGAGTTGGCAGAACACGTACAGCGCCACTGGCAAGATCTGTACCCGGCTCCACAACATTGACCCAATGGGCAGTGAGGGAAAGGTATCGTCCCTGGCCATGGGTACTGGTCCACGCATCGGTGGTCAGGTGGACCCTGCTACTGACGGCGTTTAGTAGCGCATGTTTAATGTTTCCCTCGACATGTTTTTGCAGAGCAGGGACAGCTTGCCTGCTGAAATAAAATCGGCTTGGCACATTATATTGTGGGACTGCCAATGCCATAAAGTTTCTGAAACTGTCAGTCTCCACCAGCCTGAATGACAGCATTTCAAGGGACAGGAGTTTTGCAATGCCAGCATTCAGAGCCTGTGCTCGTGGATGGTTTGCCGAGTATGGCCGTCTTTTATCCCATGCCTGTGGTACCGATGGCTGTTTTTTGTTCTGGGAGTGTGACGATGACTGTGAACTTGCTGCTGTGGGTGGAATAACAGTTTGTCTATGGACAACAGTGACCGAGGTTCTTCCATGGAGATCCTGTGAGGAAGCCGAATCAGGTGTGTGTGAGCTGGAGGTAGAGGCTCGAACACGACCTGAAGATGTAGGTGCTTCTGTAGGTTGGCCTACATCTACAGTGTGTCTTTGTAACTCAGCTACGTGCTTTGTCCGTACATGTTTCCACATATTTGTGGTATTCAGGTTACTGATATTTTTACCTCTTTTAACTTTTTGCTTACACAGCTTGCATTGAACATAGCAAATATCATCTACAAGTCTGTCAAAAAAGGACCACGCAGTGCAAGTCATGGGAGCGCCAATTTTGACATTTCTAAGAGAACTGCTCCCAACAGGTGCCAAACTGGAGGCTACACTCAAGCGAGTCTGCAGCCTACCTCTCCCTCCTCTTTGTACCTGTAATGTGTGTAGTACAGTTCATATAGCGTCTTGTGCTTGGGTGCGATGAAAATACATGAGACACAGGTTTGATATAGAAGATCTTGTATTACTTCATACAAGTTGGCAAAAATAGTCACAGTTTGCAGACACAGAAGCAGGAGACACAGCAGGCCAGAGTAATCTAAGCTCAGCAATCACTCTCCACAACAGGTTCAGGATCTTCTTCTCTGTTACCGTAAGTCCATGCAAACGTGGATCTTTCAAAGAGCAGGGTTCCAGAGTCCACAAGTGTTTCAGAGTTTCTCAGTAGGAATAGCTGGAGTACAAGGTCCAAGGCTTCAGGAGTCAGGTCACAGGTTCACTGCAGGCTAGATTCAGAAGCACTGATTGCTCAGCTGTGGCTGCTTAAGAAGCAAGAGGGAGAGAATCAGGGCGGGAACATGAAAGCTGAAAACTCCATATTGACTGAGGGCAAAATAGCTGCAGCAAGACAGAAAGCAAAATGGCTGACGGAAAAACTGAGTTTCAAGAACATGTACAAAGAACCTTACATTACTCCCCCCTTAGGACAACCTCCGGATGGCCTCAGACCAGGCCTGTCTGGGTACCTCTGATGAAACTGGCGGAGCAAACGAGGAGCATTAACGTTATTGACTGGTTCCCATGAGTTGTCCTCCACTGGGTAGCCTTGCCATTTAATCAAATATTGTAACTGATTTCTGTATAACCTGGAATCCAGAATCCTTTCCACCACAAATTCTTCCTGACCATCGACTAGCACTGGGTCAGGGCAAGGAGAAGAACGTCCAGGAAACGTATTGGGTGTTGCAGCCTTTAGTAGGGATACATGAAAGACAGGGTGGATTCTCATAGTTCTGGGCAGTTGAAGACGACAAGCAATGGCACTTATAATTTTACTGATTTTATAGGGTCCAATGTACTTATGTCCCAACTTAGACGATGGAATCCTTAACTTAAGATTTCTGGTTGACAGCCAGACCAGGTCTCCTACCTTAAAAGCTGGTGCAGGTTTACGAAATTTATCTGCTGCTTTCTTGTACCTTTCCTGAGCCGATTCCAGATTCTCCTTTAGAAGATCCATATTCTTCTGTAAAGACGTGATTCTTTCAGCCACTGCTGGTAAAGGCGTTTCTATGGGAAATCGTGGTAGAATGTTAGGATGATAACCTAGATTGGAGTAAAAAGGAGACTGCTTAGTGGAGGCACTCTGAGAGTTGTTATAAGAGAACTCAGCTAATGGAAGTAGATCCACCCAATCATCCTGTAGGTGGCAGATAAAGCAGCGGAGATACTGCTCCAGGGTTTGATTGGTTTGTTCGGTCTGTCCATTAGTCTGGGGATGAAAAGCAGAAGAAAGGTTTACCTTAATGTCCAATGCTGCACAGAAATTTTGCCAAAACCTAGAAGTGAATTGCACCCCTCGATCCGAAATAACCTCATCCGGTACTCCATGTAAGCGAAACACATCTTTAATCATCAAATCTGATGTCTGTTTTGCAGTGGGTAAGCCGACACAAGGTATAAAATGAGCTGCCTTTGTTAGATGGTCAACCACCACTAGAATGGTGTTCTTCCCTTGAGAGGTTGGTAACTCCACAATGAAGTCCATAGAAATGGATCCCCACGGGCGGGACGGGGTGGGAAGAGGTTGTAACAGACCAGTTGGTGAGGAGCGAGGTGTTTTGCATCTTGCACAGACTTCACATGAAGTGACATAGTTTAAAACATCCTTCCTGCAAGTGGGCCACCAAAAGAAACGAGAAAGAAATTCCTGTGTCTTTAGAATTCTTCTATGCCCAGCTATCTTGGAATCGTGAATGAGTTGCAATACTCTCAATCTGACTGTTTCAGGAATATATAGACGTTGTCCCAGAATCCACACACCATTCTTAAAGACAAGACTTACGTCCCTTGGGGGTTGTGCCAACAAGGAATCCGCATGGTATGCTTCCTTGATGTCCTTAAGTAGGTCTTGATTATGAATCACTCCCAGGAATCTAGAGTCAGGAAGAATAGTCTTAGGAGGAGCAAGTGGACGGGTCTCTGCTGAATGAATCCTAGAGAGTGCATCAGCCTTTCCATTGCGTGATCCTGGTCTATAAGAAATAACAAAATTAAATTGGTTTAAGAAAAGATTCCAGCGAGCCTGGCGAGGAGTCAGGCATTTAGCCGACCTGATAAATTCAAGGTTACGATGGTCTGTCAGGACGACTATTTGTTGTGCAGCACCCTGAAGAAGGTGTCTCCATTCTTTGAAGGCGGCAATAATGGTCAACAACTCTCTATTGCCCACATCATAGTTCCTCTCAGCCGAAGACAACTGCTGGGAAAAGAAGGCACAGGGATGCAAGACATTCTTCTCACCTGTTCTCTGAGAGAGTATAGCTCCAACGGCACAGTCTGAAGCATCCACCTCTATTATGAAGGCAAGTTCGGGGTTGGGATGTACCAAGATAGGTGCGGTGGTAAATTTATCTTTCAGACGGGAAAATGCTTCCTGGGCTTGGGGAGTCCAGGAGAACCTAGACTCTTTCCAGGTAAGTTGGGTGATAGGTGACACTACCTCAGAGAAATTCCTAATGAAAAGTCTATAGAAGTTGGCAAACTCGATGAAGCGCTGCACCTCCTTCACATTTCTAGGACTTGGCCAATCCTTGATGGCTTGGGTCTTGCTTCCATCCATACTAATTCCTTGTGTAGACAGTACATACCCCAGAAATTGAATTTCGGTCCTATGGAATTCACACTTTTCAAGTTTGATGTAAAGATGGTTTTGTCTTAGACGTTCCAAGACCATTCTCACATGTCCATGATGTTCCTCTGTGGAGTTAGAAAAAATTAGAATATCATCCAAATAAATCACCACAAATGTATCTAGGAGATCCCTGAAGATGTCATTCACCAAGTGTTGGAAAGTGGCTGGGGCGGTACTCAGACCAAAAGGCATAACTAGATATTCAAAGTGTCCATAGCGTGACCTGAATGCAGTCTTCCACTCATCCCCAGGTCTAATACGGATCAAGTTATAGGCCCCACGGAGATCCAATTTAGAGAAAATTTTGGCATGCCGCACTCTCTCCAATAACTCAGGGATTAAAGGCAATGGATAACGGTTTCTAATAGTAACCTTATTGAGTTCCCTATAGTCTACGCAGGGTCTCAGAGATCCATCTTTCTTCTTCACAAAGAAGATGGGTGCACCTGCAGGAGATGAAGAGGGGCGTATGAAGCCCTTGGCTAGATTTTCGTCTATGTAATCCTTTAAAGCCTTTAGCTCAGGCCCCGCCAGGGGGTAGATCTTACCAAAAGGTATCTCTGCTCCAGGCAATAATTCAATTGGACAATCATATGGACGGTGAGGGGAAGCTGGTCAGCGTTCTTCTTGTCACATAAATCCACATAGTCCTGGTATACAGCTGGTAGTTCAGGGACTGACATGGTTCCTTTAGGAACAGAGCACGCTGAAACTTCTGGAGTCATCTGTTTCTCTGGAAAGTGTAATTCCTTGGTCTCCCAGTTAATGGTAGGGTTCTGAGCCTGCAGCCATGGTAGCCCTAGAATAATGGGAAAGTGGGGAGAAGAGATAAGCATAAAGGACAGTTTCTCTTGATGATCTTTACCCATAAGGACCCTCAAAGGCTCCGTTTCCTGATCCACTGGTCCAGAGGTCAGCAGGGAGCCGTCCACAGTTTCCATCTGTACTGGAGTAGCCTTCTTCACTGAACGTATCCCCTGTTTCAGAGCAAAGGAGACATCCATAAAATTCCCACTTGCCCCTGAGTCGATCATAGCAGAGCTAGACACCCAGACTGAGTCAATCCAGAGTTTGATGGAAAGGAAGCAATGAGAATTGTTTTTCCTACAACTCAGCTGGGACACCGCTGAGGAAACTTGAAAAATTGCAGCGTTTACACAGTCATCGTCCTCAGAAGTAACGGAGTTTAAGTCCGAGAAATCAATATCTGTTGCTGCAGATCTCTCTGGAGCCTGAGGCTCGGACCTGACAGATCTCCTCTCGCAACACTCACAGTGAATGAGTGCTGCAGTAGTCTTACGAGAACGGCTGGGGCAGTTTATAATGAAGTGCCCTGACTTACCACAATAGAAACATAGATTTTCCTTAAAACGATGTTCTTTGCGTGCATCGCTAACCCGTCTTTGTAAAGAGTCTACCTGCATGGGTTCAGGTTCAGGTTCCCGTGTGATCCTACTCAAAGGTTCCTTAGCTGGGGAGGAAGGTAGGAAAAGGTTAGTGCGATTGTTTTCGAACCATCTCTCTTGCCTGCGTTCAGTCAGACGAGCATCAATACGGATGCAGTAATTAATAAAGTCACCTAACGCAGTGGGAGGGTCAGCACGAGCTAGTTCATCCTTAATTAGTGGAGACAACCCCTTTCGAAAAATAGATTTCTTGGCGGAACTGTCCCAAGTGGTATCAAGGGCCCATCTCCTGAAATCCAAGGCATATTCGGCTACCGAGTGCTTACCTTGGCGCAAAGTTAACATGGCTGCTTCAGCTGTTGCACCTCGATTGGGGACATCAAACACCTGCCCCATGGCTGAAATGAAAGCATCAAGATGATCCAAACATTCATCCTCAGTCTCAATCAGAGGGTTTGCCCACATCAAAGCCTTGTTGGTAAGCAACATAATTATAGTAAGTACTTTAGATCGTTCAGTGGGAAATTGTGAAGCATGTGCAGAAAAAAAAAGATTGCATTGGTTAATAAATCCCCTGAATTTCTCACGTTCACCGCCAAAACGAAAAGGGGGCAACTTGGGAATCCCAGAACTCGGGGCTACGGCAGGAGCCTGGACTCGCTCCTCTAGAACCTCAATCCTGGCTCGCAAATCCTGGGCAGTCTGTCCAAACACTTGCAAATTGTGATTAGTGAGGTCCTGTAGGTTTGTAAAGCGGGTTTTTATAGTCTGTAAATCTGCAAGGATATTATCAGTCACTCCGCAAAGTTCCTTTATGCGGTCTTCCATCTTTAAAAATCTTTTAAGACAAGAGTACTGGTAGGAGAAGAGAAAAGAGAAGAAAAAAAAACAATAGTGTTTACCTGTGGTAACACTGCAGAGAAAAAAAAACTTAAGGGAACTGCTCACCTGGAATGGTTGTGAGAAGTCACAACCACTGTCATCACAGAAAGTACAACCGGACATCTGATATCCACAGTTACAGCAGACACAGCCTTTCCAGACCCAGCAGACACTAACGTTTGGCTTCTGAATCTTGTAATGTGTGTAGTACAGTTCATATAGCGTCTTGTGCTTGGGTGCGATGAAAATACATGAGACACAGGTTTGATATAGAAGATCTTGTATTACTTCATACAAGTTGGCAAAAATAGTCACACAGTTTGCAGACACAGAAGCAGGAGACACAGCAGGCCAGAGTAATCTAAGCTCAGCAATCACTCTCCACAACAGGTTCAGGATCTTCTTCTCTGTTACCGTAAGTCCATGCAAACGTGGATCTTTGAAAGAGCAGGGTTCCAGAGTCCACAAGTGTTTCAGAGTTTCTCAGTAGGAATAGCTGGAGTACAAGGTCCAAGGCTTCAGGAGTCAGGTCACAGGTTCACTGCAGGCTAGATTCAGAAGCACTGATTGCTCAGCTGTGGCTGCTTAAGAAGCAAGAGGGAGAGAATCAGGGCGGGAACATGAAAGCTGAAAACTCCATATTGACTGAGGGCAAAATAGCTGCAGCAAGACAGAAAGCAAAATGGCTGACGGAAAAACTGAGTTTCAAGAACATGTACAAAGAACCTTACAGTACCGTTGGGACAATCTCTTCCTCAGAGCTGCTCCCACCACCTTCCTGTTGCTCACGCCATGTTGGGTCTCGGACTTCATCATCTCCACTACCCTCTTCCAACACCTGCTGCTGTTGGATGGTCTGAGCAGCACCATGCTCCACAAAACCTGGCACCTGAGTCTCATCATCATCATAAGATGCGTTCTGCGGTGTGCTGTCCATCGGCACTGGCTCACCCGCCTCTTCAGATTGAGAGAGACACAGCTGTTGCGCATCACTGCATACTCCCTCTTCTTCAAATTGCAGAATGCTGCTTGCCTGTGCCCGTGTTTGCGAGCCAAGAGATTCTGAGAACAGAAGCAGAGACTCAGCTGGCTCCTGTACAGAACTCTCTGACTGCCTGGGCAATTTGACAGGCGGTGAACAGACAGATGGTTGCTCAACAGTGTTGTGTTCCTGAGAGGAGGTGGAAGGAATTGAAGTCGATGCATTGGCTGCCATCCAACCAACAACGGCTTCAATTTGTTCTTCCCGCAGCAGGGGGGCACGCCGAGCTCCTACCAAAGTGCGCATAAAGGAACGCTCATGGGTAAAACTGGTGGATGCTGTGTCACTGAGGGCGGCAGCAGCCACAGAATCCCCACGTCCTCTCCCTGCTGAAACTCCACGGCCACGACCACGTGCCTTACTCACTGACTTCTTCATCTTGGTAGATTGATAAAGAAAGTCAGAAAAGTTATAAGGCCTAAGTGTGGTTATTACGCAGAGACTGAAGTGAACACTGAAACACAACTGTTCACAATCTGTGAAAGGCTACTCCTTTGTCTACTTCTATAGTGTTTGCAACCAATGAATTGGATACGGATGGAAGCGCGTCACACTAATAGATTATATTTTAAATGGAATGGAGCAGAACCAATTGGAGATAAATGAAAAGGATGAGGCACTGAGACACGCTCAGCAGAGTACAAGCAGCAGTGCTTGAACAAGTAACTGGAGCGTGATGTGCACTCAAAAAATAAAAAACACAGACTGAAGTGAACACTGAAACACAACTGCTCACAATCTGTGAAAGGCTACTCCTTTGTCTACTTCTATAGTGTTTGCAACCAATGTATTGGATACGGATGGAAGCGCGTCACACTAATAGATTATATTTTAAATGGAATGGAGCAGAACCAATTGGAGATAAATGAAAAGGATGAGGCACTGAGACACACTCAGCAGAGTACAAGCAGCAGTGCTTGAACAAGTAACTGGAGCGTGATGTGCACTCAAAAAATAAAAAACACAGACTGAAGTGAACACTGAAACACAACTGTTCACAATCTGTGAAAGGCTACTCCTTTGTCTACTTCTATAGTGTTTGCAACCAATGTATTGGATACGGATGGAAGCACGTCACACTAATAGATTATATTTTAAATGGAATGGAGCAGAACCAATTGGAGATAAATGAAAAGAATGAGGCACTGAGACACGCTCAGCAGAGTACAAGCAGCAGTGCTTGAAAAAGTAACTGGAGCGTGATGTGCACTCAAAAAATAAAAAACACAGACTGAAGTGAACACTGAAACACAACTGTTCACAATCTGTGAAAGGCTACTCCTTTGTCTACTTCTATAGTGATTGCAACCAATGTATTGGATACGGATGGAAGCGCGTCACACTAATAGATTATATTTTAAATGGAATGGAGCAGAACCAATTGGAGATAAATGAAAAGGATGAGGCACTGAGACACGCTCAGCAGAGTACAAGCAGCAGTGCTTGAACAAGTAACTGGAGCGTGATGTGCACTCAAAAAATAAAAAACACAGACTGAAGTGAACACTGAAACACAACTGTTCACAATCTGTGAAAGGCTACTCCTTTGTCTACTTCTATAGTGTTTGCAACCAATGTATTGGATACAGATGGAAGCGCGTCACACTAATAGTTAAATTGCATTGAGCTGCAAGAATTACACTGAAGAAAAAAAAAAGAGTCTGTGAGTGACACATGCAGATGCCTACAGACAGCGTTGCATGCAGAGCAAACTGCAGCGTCACCTGCACTCACACACACCTTGCAGAGCTGTTAAAACAACACTGCAGGCAAAAGGAAGCTTTACACAGCGGTTGGTGCTAGCCTGCCTACAGCACAGTACACTAAATCGCAATCTCTAACTGTCCCTCAGAGTCAGCACAGCAGCGTTCTGTCCCTTACTGAATTCACAGCACAGTGACGCTAAAATGGCGGCGGCGCCTTTTATAGTGCATTCTGACATCATTTCAGCATCCAATCACAGCCATGCCATTAGTTAACATGACCGCAGCAGTACAGGATGTGCCCACACTTCTTAGGATTCCTCATTGGCTGACTAAAATCACATTGCCTCTCAAAGAATTATGGGAACTTCCGATTCCGGTATACGATATATGGAAAATATCGAAACTAAGTATCGAAAGGCCGATAGAGCTAATATCGGCCGATACCCGATACTTGCGGTATCGTATCGCTCAACACTAGTCACGAAAAAACAATCTTAGAATCGCTAGGATCCGTTGAAGCGTTCCTGAGTTATTACCTCATAAAGGGACACTGGTCAGAATTGCAAAAAATGGCAAGGTCTTTAAGGTCAAAATAGGCTGGGTCATGAAGGGGTTAACGGTGATGGCGTTAAGACCTCTGTAATCTATATACGGAAGTAATTCTCCACTCTTCTTCTGCACGAAGAAGAACCCCGCTCCTGCTGGTGACATCGACTTCCTAATGGACCCTCTTGCCAGATTCTCCTGGATATATTGAGACATAGCCTCCGTCTCAGGAAGAGAGAGGGGATAGACCCTTCCCCGAGGAGTTTCTGTTCCAGGCAAGAGGTCAATAGGACAGTCGTAGGGACGATGGGATGGCAGAGTCTCCGCAGCCTTTTAGAGAACACGTCTGCATATGACTGATAGCACTTGGGAAGAGGAGAAAGATCTGCGGGTATCTCTGTAGTGGTAACCTGAATGCACTCCCTGACACATCTGTCCTTACATGACTCACTCCAACCCAGTATCCTACCGGAGGTCCACTCAATATGAGGGGAGTGGGAACGGAGCCAGGGAACTCCCAGTATGATTTTGTCTTTTCCTCGGAAAGGACGAGAAGGGAAATAATCTCCTGATGGGAAGGGGGTACAGACAAAGTAAGAGGGACAGTCTGATGTGTAATTGGCGAGGGCAATGTCAACTCATTCACTACCCGGACAGTCACTGGTTTGTCGAGCGCTACCAGATGTATTGCGTGGCGACAAGCAAAGGTAGATGACATGAAATTCCCCTCTGCTCCTGAGTCCACACAAAGCTCGACTGTAAGTGTGGAAGAGTCTACAGTGACTGTCCCTTTAAATGTCATCTTGGAGGAAAATGCCGCTGTCTCTAGTGAGCCTCCTCCCAGGGCCACTAGACGCGATCGCTTCCCCGATTGCTATGGACATTTGTTTGCATAGTGTCCTGTCTTCTGACAAAGGTTACAGACCACGGATACTCGGACGGCCCGAGACTTAGGTCCTGTACGAGGAACCTCTGTGGCCTTCTGGGGTTCGGACGCAAGATCGGGGGATTCGAGAGGTTTGGCAAAGGTGGGAGCCAACCGAATCCTCTACCTACACTGGGCCAGCTCCAACCTCCGCTCGTGAAAACGGAGGTCGATGCGGGTAAATATGGATATAAGCTTCTCCAGTGTGGCGGGAATCTCCCTGGTAGCCAAAGCGTCTTTAACATGGTCAGCCAGTCCTCGCCAGTAGACTGGAATGAGAACTTTATCCGACCAGTCTAGCTCTGAGGCCAGAGTCCGAAACTGGACGGAAAACTGACTGACCAAAGATGAACCCTGTGCCAATGCCAGCAATTGGATCGCCGTATCGTGGGTGACCTGAGGTCCTAAAAATACCTTTTTAAGAGCCTCCAGGAAACGAGGAGCACTCCACACCACACGATCGTCGCGCTCCCACAGCGGCTTTGCCCACTCCAACGCTCTGCCCGAGAGAAGAGACAGTACAAAACCCACTTGTGCCCGATCCGTGGGGAAATGTGCAGCCTGAATCTCGAGCTGTATAGAGCACTGACTCACGAATCCCGGACATTGCTTGCTGTCACCGGAAAACTTGTCAGGAAGCGGGAGGTGGGATAATGTAGGGGCAGAGGTGGCAGAGGACAAACTGGCTGCAGCCACGCTAGCAGCCTGAACAGCGACTGCAGTAACATCCACAGCTGAGGTTGTGTGCTCAAGAGCCGCCAACCTACCCTCCATCTGCTGGACGTACTGCGGCAAACGCTTGTCATCCGCCATTTACTAGCCAGAATTATTGGCTAGTTTCAGCCAATCCCTAACCACGTGCACTCAAATCTCCTCACCGGAGTTGCCGGTATTCTAGGGGCTTATTTCAGCCAAGCCCTAACCACATGTGTGCATTATCACACTGGCGCAAAGCACATAATGCAATTGATCCTAGCGCACGGCCGTACAGTAAGGACAGCCTTTTATAGCAACCACGAAAAAAAGACCTTCCAGGAAGGACCAATGGGAAGCTGCTTCAGAACATCAACAGCCGGAGGACCTTCCTGAAGGACTAATAGGAGTGGCAGCTGTATCTGAGCATGTGACCCCTGATCTCCAATGGGAGATCTTGCCCTGGGCATGCTCAGATGAAGCAACAAAGGACTTAGACCTAAAGACATCTGCTCGCCGCTGACCAGTAGTGGCTACAATAGCAGAACCTGAAGAGGCAGCAGCAAGTCTCTGCACAGTATTAGACCGGGCGAGATTCTGGGACCGATGTCTTTGCTGAGCAGACTCCACTGCGGCCGGAGATGGATGGGGGACCGCAGCGAGACTGGTTTGAGACTCTCCTTGTGCAGCAGCGGGAACTCAAACCCTAACAATTGTCTTCTCTGAATTTAGACTTCAAATTATGAGCAATGTTTCTTACTAATACTTTTACATCCAAGAGTATTCTTAAATTCAAGTTGCATTAGCATTAGATTCAAGTTGGCAAAACACACAAACTTAGTAGGACCAACAGACTATGTAGTGTGTATATGGATCTTCCCATTTTCTTAAGAGAAATGATGCTTAGGAAGAGAAAGTTTTGGCTTGATGAATTTTAATGAATGATCCTTTTGTTTACCATGCACATTAGCTGCCTTTGGAGAAGTCTAGAAGCAACTCTGAACTGCCTATTGAAAGTTGTTGTTACTAACCTGTCAATGCAAATTTGTCCAGCATTTCTTTCTTCTCTTATGTTCTTCTCCCTTTCAAGCAGTCCATGTTCGGTTTCTCATCTTACCCGGCAAACTCCTCTGACATCATCATTGTGTGTCTTTTAACCCCTTAACGACCACCGATACATCTTTTAACGGCGACAGTTAAGGGTACTTAAACCACAGATCTTTGAATTCACGGTGCTGGGGAAAAAGTGTATAGCGCCCCCCAGAGTCGGAATTTCTCTGGGGTCGGTTTTTACCGACCCTGGTGTTGCGATCGCCGTTATTAATAGTATAACGGCGACTGCAAAAAAAGTCCGCTTTTCCATTTAATTTCTCTCTCCTCTGATGTGATTGCACATCAGAGGAGAGAGAAATAATGTCCCTGATCACCCCCAGTACCTCCCGGTATCCTCTAGCTTGCCTGGGCCCGCCTTCATCCTCCTGCAAGAAAATAGCGGGCGCATGCGTAGTGCACCCGCCGAGATCTGCCTATCGGCACCCGGCAAAAATTGGGAGATTTTTCCTATTGATTCATTTTGGTCACTGTTACGGGGTCTATCACAGTGATCAAAATAAAAAATACAGTAAATCAACCTCCCATTATCATTCCCTTTGTTAGGGAAAAATAATAAAATAAAAAAAATGCATTTATTTCCATTTTCCCAAAAGGGTTAGAGTTGGGGTAAAGTGAGTTGGGCTAAAGTTAGGGTTAGAATTGGGGCTAAAATTAGGGTTAGGATTGGGGCTAAAGTTAGGCTTAGGGTTGTGGCTAAAGTTAGGGTTAGGGTTGGGACTAGGGTTAGAGTTAGGGGTGTGTTAGTTAGGGGTGTGTTAGGGTATGTCTCCACAGGCAGAAACTGGCAGCGCTTTGGATGCAGAACATGTCCTCTCCGTCCAAAGCGCTGTCAGATTTTGAACTCTGGTGATTCCGCATGTGTTCATTGAACCATGCTGAATCACCGCGTCCTATACATTGGTCAGTGATATTTATCATGCGGAGAATGAGCAACTCCGCAAGATAAATAGACATGCTGCAAGCTAGAAAGATGCTCTGCCTGAGCGTGTACGCACTGAAGCAGCAGGTGCCCCTACACGTATAGTGGAGATGGGATTTCATGAAATTCCATTCAATATGCTGTAACATCTGGTCACTGCGGGTTGGATGCTGCGATGTACGCAGCGTGAAAACTGCAGTGTTTACTGACCATGGTAACATACCTTTAGGGTAAGGTTTGTGGTTAGGGTTATGATAAGATTGGTAGGATTAGGGTTAGGCTGTGTTGGGTTTAGGGTTGTGATTAGGGATATGGTTGGGGTTAGGGGTGTGTTGGGGTTAGGGTTAGAGTTAGAATTGGGGGTTTCCACTGTTTAGGTACATAAGGGGCTCTCCAAACACGACAAGGCACCACCATTGATTCCAGCCAATTTGCGTTCAAAAAGTCAAACGGTGCTCCTTCCCTCCTTACCCTGCTCTGCCGTGAGCCCAAACAGTGGTTTACCCCCACATATGGGGTATCAGTGTACTTAGGACAAATTCCAAAATAACTTTGTGAGTCTAATTTCTCCTGTTACCCTTGGGAAAATAAAAATTGGGGGCTAAAAAATCGTTTTTGTGAAAAAAAAAAGATTTTTTATTTTCACAGATCTGCATTTTAATCTTTAGTGAAACACTTGGGGGTTCAAAGTTCTCACAACACATCTACATAAGTTATTTGGGGGGTCTAATTTCCAAAATGCTGTCACTTGTGGGGGGTTTCCATTGTTTAGGCACATCAGGGGTTCTCCAAACTCAACTTGGCGTCCGATCTCAATTCCAGCCAATTCTGCATTGAAAAAGTCAAACGGCACTCCTTCCCTTCCGACCTCTGCCGTTCGCCCAAGCAGTGGCTTACCACCACATATGGGGTATCGGCATATTCAGGACAAATTGCACAACAACTTTGGTGTCTAATTTCTCCTGTTACCCTTGGGAAAAAAAAATTTTGTGGTAAAAATCATTTTTGTGGAAAAAATATGATTTTTTATTTTTACGGCTCTACGTTATAATCTTATGTGAAGCACTTGAGGGTTAAAAGTGCTCACCACACATCTAGATAAGTTCCTTAAGGGGTCGAATTTCCAAAATGGTGTCACTTGTGGGGTCTTTCCACAGCTTAGGCACATCAGGGGATTTACAAACACAACATTGCGTCCGATCTCAATTCCACCCAATTCTGCATTGAAAAAGTCAAACGGCGCTCCTTCCCTTCCAAGCTCTGCCATGCGCTTAAACAGTGGCTTACCCCCACATATGGAGTATCAGTGTATTCAGGAGAAATTGCACAACAAATTTAGTGGTTCAATTTCTCTTTTTACACTTGTGAAAATAAAGAAAATTGGTTCTGAATGAAAATGTTTGTAAAAAGTTAAATGTTCATTTTTCCTTCCACATTGCTTCAGTTTATGTGAAGCACATAAAGGGTTAATTAACTTCTTGAATTTTGTTTTGAGCACCTTTAGGGGTGCAGTTTTTAGAATGGTGTCACTTTTGGGTATTTTCTGTCATTTACACCACTCTAAGTGTCTTTAAATGAGATAAGGTCCCTAAAAAAATGGTTTTGAAAATTTTGTTGTAAAAATGAGAAATTGCTAGTCAACTTTTAGCCCTTATAACTTCCTAGCAAAAAAAATTGTTTACAAAATTATGCTACTGTAAAGTAGACATGTGAGAAATGTTATTTATCATATACTTTGTGTGACATATCTCTCGAATTTAAGGGTATAAAAATTACAATTTTTTAAATGGCACTTTAGGTCACTAATAGCAGCGAGAGCAGGCGGTGGCTGATGGGAGTGTTCATCAGCTGGCGCCTGCACTCTAAATACATAATTAAAAAAAATGGTGTGGGTTTACATGTATTTTTTATAACCAGCTAGTCAAAATTGACAGCTGCAGGTGGCAACCCTCAGCTGTCAGCATTATTAAGGCTGGTTATCAAGAATAGAGCAGTCCCCATGCTGCTTTCTTAATTATTTAATAAAATAATTTTAAAAAATGGCATGGGGTCCCCGCATTTTTGACAACCAGCCTTGCTAAAGCAGACAGCTAGGGGTTGGTATTCTCAGGCTGGAAAGGTGTCATAGCTGCTCTAGAAAAGGCACATATATTAGTTTCCCCAATTTTGGCGCTTTGCCCGGCTCTTCCCACATGCCCTGTAGTGGTGGCAAGTGGGGTTCATATTTGTGGGGTTGTCATTTTTGTATTGTCTGGTGAAATCAAGCCCATGACTTAGTAATGGTGGGGCATCTATAAAACAACTATCCATTACTAATCCTATAATTGTATTGCAAAAATAAACACAGCAAGAATAAAGTTTTTTATTTGAAATAAAAGAAAACACACTTTTTATTTTTTTATTTAAAAAATAACATACACAGTTAGGCTGGAGTCACACTGGCGACAGAATCGGACGAATGCAATACGATGAAATATCGCATTGCAGTCGGACCTATGTTAATCTATGGAGCAGCTCCCAGTATCAGATTTTTTGTGGTTCGTTTTAAACGTCCGAGTGCAATCGCAGCATGCTGCGATTGTCACCGATTGTGGGTCGACTATCGCCAATGCAAGTCTACGGGAGCGATGAAAAATCGGATTACAAACGGACCGCACGTGTGACTTGCGATTAAATGGCATCGGTGTCCTTTAGAAAAGCCGGCAATTCATCCCCGGCTATACTGTAAAATCACACTGACAGCTTTAATAAAGAATAGAAAGAATAGATATACACACATAGAATACATATATATATATATATATATATGTCATTGTGACATATATATATATATATATATATATATATATATACATATATTTATAGTTCTTACACTTCTACATACTGTAATAGCTGCTAATTCAATTGCCGGCTTTTGTGAAATCACAGAAGCCGACATGAAATGATACATTGTTTCCACACAGTTAACCATGTCATTTCCTGTATTTTGATATACGGTTTGAACTTACAATTACAGAAGTGTATGTGTGCAAAATTTCAGACATGTAGGGGTTAATTAAAGGTGTAAATTCGTTGAAAAAAAATGCGTGGGCTCCCGCTGTATTTTCTCCACCAGACAGACAAAGCAAGCGAGTGGGGCAGATAATAATAGCCTAGGGAGGGTACATTTTTTGTGCCCCCCCCTGGCTACTAACATCTGCCCCCAGACACCCAGAAAGGGCAAATCTCTAATTAGATTTGCCCTTTCTGGCACTTTGCCCGTCTATTCCCATTGCCCTGTAGCGGTGGCGAATGGGTTAATAAGGGGTTAAAGCCACCTTGCAATTGAAAGGTGACTGTAAGCCAGGTTAATAATTGAGAGCTGTCAATTAGACAACTATCAATTATTAATCCTATTGTATGAAAGAAAAATCAAATAAACATACTTTAATAAAAAAGAAGTTTAATGAAATAATCACACAGTTTTTGACCATATTTTATTTTCCTGTAATAAAAATAAAATAAAAAAACAAAATTATTCTTACCAATCCGATGTACAGTCAGGTCCCACGGTGTAATCCATCAGAAAGGGTTAACAGGTTACAGCTCGCAGAGAGTCTGTCTGGTGGAGAGTCTGTCTGGTGGAGAAAATACAGCGGGAGCCCACGCATTTTTTTTCAATGAATTTACACCTTTAATTAACCCCTACATGTCTGAAATTTTGCACACATACACTTCTGTAATTGTAAGTTCAAACCATATATCAAAATACAGGAAATGACATGGTTAACTGTGTGGAAACAATGTATCATTTCATGTCGGCTTCTGTGATTTCACAAAAGCCGGCAATTGAATTAGCGGCTATTACAGTATGTAGAAGTCTAGAAACTATCAATATATATATATATACATGTCACAATGACATGTGTATATATATATATATATATATATATATATATGTGTGTTCTATGTGTATATATCTATTCTTTCTTTTGTGATTTCAATATATTCATTTGGATCCATTATATGTCAGTTTTGCAAGCCTGCGAGAAATTCTCGCAAGTCGGATGTAAATCGGATGTTACAACTATGCTGAGATGCGACTAAATCGCATCTTTCCAGGAAAATCGGATGCCAGACGGATGACTGTTCATGACATTTTGCTGCGATAAGCGACCGACTAAAACGGTCCAATTTTTTAATCGGTGTGTGTGACTCCAGCCTTATACTCACTTCATGCCCATGCCATTGATTCCCTTGTTTCCTGCAATAAAAAAAAAAACATCAATATCTGTCACCTGTCTGACGTTCTGTCACACACCGTAATCAATGTCTGCTGATTTATAGTTTTAACCTGGACGGTGCCAAGATGCAACCGTCCAGGCTGAGAACCGCTGATGAATGAGCTGATGTGAGCGCAGCATAAGTGAGCAGTGGTGACCTCATTGAGGATGTCGCAGGTTAATGAGGCTGCATTCCCAGCCAAGACAAAGAACTGTGGTGACCTCTCTCCAGTAAAATCACTGCTAGCACAGTGAGAAAAAATATCACAGTGCAGAGGTGATTTCACCACAGTGCAGCGGGAGAATTTCACTGCGATGAATTTGAAATGCAGTGCCAGCTCATTCTGAGTGTAAGGCCTGTGGACAAGGTCCAGGCACACTGAAAGGCAACTTACATAAAGGTGAGCTGTGTAACAAAAAAGTTGAAGCCATGGGCAACTAGTTCTGTGTGCAGTCAGGGCCCTCAATGGGATGCAAAACAACTATACAGATAGTAAAAGACAGAGAAGAAAAAGAAGCTTTGAAGAATGTGTGACCAATAATGAAAAAAGCAAACATGCCAGAGTGTGGATGTTTGTATGTACAAAAATGTCACAGTTTCAGAGAAAAGAATAAAGGCTGGATAAAAGGCAAGGTTAGAAAGCGAAAAGTAAATAAATGTTGTGTTGCTGAGGAAGTGTAGCAGTATGGCTGTATGGAGACCAAAGTGAGATGTAAGGTGTATTATGAATGTTTTTATGCATAAAAATCTAAGACCATGACTAGTACTGCCCCACCTCTGTATAACTAGAGAACCAGACAAGACAGATGGACTTGTAAATATTGTGGTCAGCCAAACCCAGACTTGAGAGATACTTGTGTGATGTGTGCTGCTACCCGACCTAAGAAACTTACACTGAATCCTGTCCAGGAAAGAACACATGTAGTGAAAGATGAAGCTGATACAGTCAGGGGCGCATCTATAATGAGTCAACTTGAGCCTATTGTCTCAGGCGGCAGTCAGCTGCTGTGCAGAGGGGTGGCAAAATCCCTGCCCTGCTCTCCTGTAGACAGTAGCTCCAGCCTGCGGTCAGCGTAGGAGAAGAGCTGACAGGATAGCACAGAGAGCCTCCTCCTTCCCCTCCCCTGTCACCTCATGTCTCCAGCGCTGCTTCTCACTGCAGCTCCAGACCGAACACTTCCTCCTGTGTCTCCTAGTGATGTGTCATTTGTGAAGGATCCGATACAAAGAGCCGGCTCCCTGCTGTGAATGAAGTGAGCCGGCTCTGCAGAGAGAACAAGCCCAGATTTTTTTTCCTGACTCCTGCAGCTTATCAGCTTCAGCTCACTGAAGTGTGACTGACTGTGACTCACCTGGGAGCAGCAGGAGAGAAGCAGATGTGTGCTGGGAATAATGCACGTGAGTTACCCTGAGTCCCAAATAAAGTGATATACTGCTAGCTTCATGCACAACATATATGGCTGTGACTGTAGGGGCCAGAGTGACTCAGCACATTGGTATCATGTTGGTTCTCCTCATACTAGTATATTAGTCAGCAGTACTGAGTGAGAACTCGAAGGATACAGTACAGGACACTACAGGGAGGAGGATAGAAGTTAGTTGTAGCTGCTGAGGGTAGGGGAAGTAATATAAAGTGATTTTAGGCAGAACCTGTGGAGAGATCTCGGTCCAACTCCAGTCATTATAGAGTTTAGCTGGGTTCACACTTGCATATTTTGCACACAGATCCGTTTTCGTCTCCATTGACTTTCAGTGTTGACGGATGGGACTTGCCTGTGCATCCAGTTGTCACCGTTTTCCCATGGATCCTGTGTCTGCATATTTTATCAGAAGTACAAAAACGCAACTTGTTGAAGTTTGTGTCATCTGAAAAACACGCAGGCATCGGGAGACGCACGGATCCACGGCTATATGTCTGGAATTAAAATGGAGCTCTATGGAGCACAGATCCAGGACAACACGGATCCAGGTGCTTCCGTGTGCAGGGATCCGTTCTGCGGATTGAGCATGCTCGGTAGCGAGGGATGTGCTGTATGGGAAAGTGATGAACCTGTATGGGACCAGTATGCAGACATAATGTAGACTCCATGCTGTTCTGTCATACAGTGATCTTTCCTGCCTCACTAGAAGAGCTTGCGCCCCATATTACAGTGCGGTAATGTTAATAAAATGTATTGGGAGCATGTATATAACTTGGGAGCACCTGGTGAGGGGCGGCATGAGTGGTCTATTTTCACATTAGCGCTTTGGTACGGTGCGTTGTGATGCGTAGCAATCCAGAACCAGATTACATCCATATCCAGACAGGACATGTACAAAAAACGCCACATATTATAAAGACTACATGGTAAGACTGCAACCGAGGAGCAGGGGCCTGTTCACAAGAGCTCACAATCTGAGGAAACAGGACCAGGCCGTAGCACTATGGAGAGCGCAGCTTCATCTTCATCATCTACAAGACCCTGCTCTGTGTGTAAAGTAGCAACTTTTCTTGGTACTGCAACTAAGGCTGGAATCACACGAGCGTATAACATCAGATACAAGAGCATTGTATGCAATATGAGTTCTCCCCATCATAGCTGTGTCCCATGAGAGTTAGCCCCATCACAGTTGTGCTCCCTCCCCAGGTAATCACTCACGTTTCTCCCGAGCGGCCGTGGGTGGGTGGAAGGCCCCTGCTATTAGCTCCGTCCAGGTCCGTGTGTAGTGCTTGTGGTTGGCTAAACGTTTCGGGAGAAGGAGGCTATTATTGATGCTCAGACTGCAAGTCGTTGCATGTGGTGTGAGAACGATGCTGCATGGTGGACATCTCTGATGGGTCAGTGCCAGGCAGCCACCACATTGGAGCTGCCCAGAGTTTTGTAGGCGTGTGCCAGAGATAATAGGCTGTCAATCAGTACTGCCTACTGTGCTATAAGGATGCAGGACTGTGTCTGCCTACAGGGCCACCGCTCTGCAGCCATTATTGTTGTCTGTATGCCGGTGACAGGCCTGCCATTGCCATTAATGATCCTTGTTCTGGATTCTTCTGTGAGGTTCTTGTATGCGTGTGTGATGGCGCTGACATCCTTGTGTTTTGACCCCTTTTTTTTCTATTTATCTAAGTTAAAATGTCCACTATGGTACTCAGTTTTACAGAACAGATATAATCTATATGAACCAGATTTATGTCTACTGATTTTAAAAATTGACTATGGGGGGCGCCTTTTTGCAGTACGCCTCAGGCAGCAGAGAGGCTAGGTTCACCCCTGGACACAGTAGAGAGGACTTTGACTGCACCTGGGCAGACCTAGAGAGTTTGGAACGTACTGTAATTAAAAAACATACAAATGATGAGACAAATGAGATGAGACAAAGAATCAAGCATGGGGAATAAATTATCTATCTGCATGGTCTGGGGAGATGTACTGTGAATCACTGAAAGAATGGGCTACACTGTAACAATCATAGCAAAATGGCGAGAGTGCAGACACATACTTTTGGCAGATACAGCTGAAGTAGACAGATATGGGGTACAGTTCTAGGGACACTAAATGGGACTCTTAAACTAAAAATTCAAAAGGCCATGGTGGACACAGGAAAGAACTGGATAGAGTGCTTGTCTCTTGCTCTCTTTTCAGTCAGATACATTACAAATACAAAGACAGGCTTGTCTTCATTTGAAATCCTTTTTGGTAGTGCCCCAAAGACTTGTCTGTACTTCCCACAGGTGCTACAAATGCAACACGGTACTATAACAGCCTATGTACAGGCCTTGCAGAAAAGACTTAATGTGGTGCATAAACATGTGTTTTCATCCATTTTAGATCCTAATGAAAGTGCAAATGTGCATCAGCTGAATTCAGGTGATTGGGTGTTGAGGTCACTTCACAGACAGGATGACTGTTTTACTAATCACCTTGCTTTGAGTAGCTGGATTATTGCACCCCACAGAGATACTGGCTAAACTTTTAAATATGGACTGAGACAACAAACTTTTATTTATTCAACATCATGCTTTTCTTAAGGGTACTTCACACATAGTGAGATCGTTAGCAAGATCGCTGAAACGTCACAGGTTTTGTGACGCAACAGCGACCTCACCAGCGATCTCGTCACGTGTGACACATAGCGGCGACCGGCACCCCGCTGCGATATCGCTGATCGTGCTGGCATGTCCTAGGCCATTTTTTGATTGTTGGTGTCCTGCTGGCCAGCATGCATTGCTGTGTTTGACGCCATAAAATCAACAAGCAACCTCATTGGCGACTCAGAACTCAGCGACGCAGGCGTGATTTTGCTCTGTCTTTGTCCGAATCGCTGCTGTGACAAGGTCCCAACGACCGCCAAGGTCGTTATACGGATCGCCGTATCGTTGCTGCGTCATTGAGTAGATCTGCCTGTTTGTCAACTTACTAGTGACCATGTAGCGACGTACCAGCGATCCTTACCAGGTCGTATCATTGTTGGGATCGCTGGAGCGTCGCTATGTGTAACGGGGCCCTTATAAAGGACATTGAAGGAGAAAAGCCAAAAGACAGTTGGATCTGCACACACAGCCCAGTATCTGCAAGGACTATGCCACATTTAGCCTTACCTCTGGAGCCATGGGAGGTATTAACACCACATTGCATACACAATGAAACCTGGATTTAATCTAACTATTGGTGAAAAGATGTGCCTCTTCATGTATCTGCCACATTGACTATAGGCGAATGGGTCACTAATAGAGATGAGCGAATTTGTTCGGATTCGGTTCTGAACACGATCGGACTCGAATATTGTTTTTGCTATATTCGTTGAACATAGCCTAACGTTATTGCAGTAAATGGGAGTTAAAATTACCGAACACGTTCGGAACCGATCATAAAACATACATTCGGCACAAATAGTGTTCGAATATAGCCCAACTATGTCAAAATCAGATTCGGGCCAAACAAAATCTGAACACATTCGCTCATTTCTAGTCACGAATCTTTGGTTTCAGTGAAATATAGATTACCTAAGAGACTCCTGGTGGGTGGCATAGCACTGACTTGTCTACACGGTGTTCCAAATTATTATGCAAAAATTGTTTAGAAGTGATAAGGTAAGAATTTTTTTGTTTGTCAGTTAAACTCATTGATGGTGATGTGTGTCAGGGCTCTTTATATCACT
Organism: Oophaga sylvatica; assembly: GCA_033576555.1. NCBI lineage: Eukaryota > Metazoa > Chordata > Amphibia > Anura > Dendrobatidae > Oophaga > Oophaga sylvatica. Next base: position 150,959,854 of record JARQOD010000005.1, on the reverse strand, counting down.
GTAAGCAATTGCAGACACCTGTGCTAATTAGTTTGGCAGGTGTGTCCAATGAAAGGCAAGACTACTTAAGAAGGCTGTCCCACATTATTTAGCAGCCTACATTTTCTGCCAAAATGGGAAAGAAAAAAGATGTGTCAGCTGCTGAGAAGCAACAAATTGTGGAGTGTTTCGGTCAAGGTATGACTACAATCAACATTGCCAAGACACTTCATCGTGATCATCGCACAATCAAGAAGTATGTAGCTGATTCACAGTACACACGTGTGCATGCTGATAAGGGAAAATTGAGGACTCTTTCCTACAGGCAATTACGTCAGGTTAAAAGAGCAGCGGCAAAAAAGACTTGTCATAGCAGCAAAGTTTTTGAAGCTGCTGGTGCCTCCAACGTCCCCCGAACAACAAGATGCAGGGTCCTTCAGAGGTTTGAAGCTGTGCGTAAGCCATCCTGTCGACCTCTTCTATCCACTGCACACAAGCAGAAACGGCTCCAGTGGGCCAAACAATACATGAAGACTGACTTCAAAACTGTTTTGTTCACCGATGAGTGCCGTGCAACGCTCGATGGTCCAGATGGATGGAGTGGAGGATGGCTGGTTGATGAACACCCCATGCAAACAAGGCTATGGCGCCAACAACGAGGAGGTGGAGTAATGTTTTGGGCTGGAATCATGGGGAGAGATTGTCGGCCCCTTTAGAATACCTGAAAGGGTAAAGATGAACTCCATAGTGTATGTTGAGTTTCTCAAACAGCACTTCCTGCCATGGTTCAAGAAGAAGAACCGTGCATTCTGCAGCAAGATCATTTTCATGCATGATAATGCACCGTCTCATGCTGCACATAACACATCTGCATCTCTGGCTGCTATGGGCATAAAAGGGGACAAACTTATGGTGTGGCCCCCATGCTCCCCTGACCTCATCCCCATTGAGAACCTCTGGAGCATCATCAAAAGGAGTGTCTATGATGGCGGGAGGCAGTTCACATCTAAGCAACATCTCTGGGAGGGTATTCTGTCCTCATGCAAAACAATTGAAGCAGAAACCATCCAAAACCTGACAAATTCAATGGACTAGAGAGTTCAGAAGCTCCTTTCGAACAAGGGGTCCTATGTGCAAATGTAACATCACCTAGAATAAAGTTTTGAGTTGAAAACTGTTTGATTTCAGTTTGTAATAACCTGCTAATGCTTATAATTTCAAAAATGACCATTTTTTTCTTTATTAAAATGAAAAGGTTGAAAATTCTGCTGTGCATAATAATTTGGAACATGCATTTTGAGTGCAGTTTGAGAGTTTTATTTTTTTTTAAATATACTGTTTTCATAGGCAGTTTGTACAAAAACCTTTCAATTGTACTCTAATAGTTATTTGACTGGAAAATTACAATGACTGCAATTCATATACAGTACAGACCAAAAAGTTTGGACACACCTTCTCATTCAAAGATTTTTCTGTATTTTCATGACTATGAAAATTGTAGAATCACACTGAAAGCATCAAAACTATGAATTAAAACATGTGGAATTATACATTACACTTTACAAAAAAGTGTGAAAAAACTGAAAATATGTCTTATATTTTAGGTTCTTCAAAGTAGCCACCTTTTGCTTTGATTACTGCTTTGCACGCTGAAAAGTTGAATGGCTGGACTCTACATGCCTAGTTCCCACCGTGAAGCATGGTGTAGGTGGTGAGATGGTGTGGGGGTGCTTTACTGGTGACACTGTTGGGGATTTATTCAAAATTGAAGCGGTGAGCGGTCCAGCTCACCCCAAACCATCTCGATTGGGTTCAGGTCTGGTGACTGTGGAGGCCAGGTCATCTGGCGTAGCCACCCAACACTCTCCTTCTTGGTCAAATAGCCCTTACACAGTCTGGAGGTGTGTTTTGGGTCATTGTCCTGTTGAAAAATAAATGATGGTCCAACTAAACGCAAACAGTATGGAATAGCATGCCGCTGCAAGATGCTGTAGTAGCCATTCTTGTTCACTATGCCTTCAATTTTGAATAAATCCCCAACAGTGTCACCAGCAAAGCACCTCCACACCATCACACCACCTCCTCCATGCTTCACAGTGGGAACCAGGCATGTCTAATTAATCAGTTCACCTTTTCTGCGTGCAAAGCAGTAATCAAAGCAAAAAGTGGCTACTTTGAAGAACCTAGAATATAAGACATATTTTCAGTTGTTTCACACTTTTTTGTAAAGTGTAATGTATAATTCCACATGTGTTACTACATAGTTTTGATGCCTTCAGTGTGAATGTACAATTTTCATAGCCATGAAAATACAGAAAAATCTTTTAATGAGAAGGTGTGTCCAAACTTTTGGTCTGTACTGTAGGTAATTTGGGAAAATCTGAGAAAATATTATTTCCATAATAATTTGGAACACAGTGTAATGCGTGAACCATCTGAGGTGTATCATTGTCCCAGATTGCTACTGCTGACGGTGGAAGTGGATATCCACACTGATGGTAGATGATCGAAGCAGGTAGGAAGCCTCTTTATGGGTATTAGACTAGCACCCATCAGCTCCCCATAATTTGATTGTGGGTCATCAATGGATTGCCATGGCAGCTGGGGGCCTGCTGAAGGCCACTGTCACTGTCACCTCGGTACTCCTGTGAAGATCCGCCACAAATTGAGCACCATAATGTACTGAGTAGGGTTGAGCGATACTTTCCGATATGCAAAAGTATCGGAATCGGAATGGTATCGCCGATACCATGAAAATATCGGCGATACCCGATACCGATACCGGAAGTCCCATGTAAGTCTATGGGAACAAAATATCGGAATTAAAAAAAACCCATTCTTGCCTTGTTGGTTAATTGTACATGAAGGAAAACAACAAAGAGTAATGTACAATGTATTGTGGAAGGTTGAGGAGACATTAAAGGCATAGATGTTTAACCCAATCAAATGGAATAGCATAAAAATTTTTTTCTTTAAAGATGTTCGGATTGACGAAGAAATTGACAATGTTGTTAAAGTTTTTTCTATTTTGGCAAATATGTATATTTCACAACTTCCATGCTCTTCACCTTTTTAACTTTTCACACACTTTCTCCTTCATAATCTTCAGCAGCATCATCTTTTTCATCAAATTATTCTTCATCTTCACCTTCTTTATCTTCTTCTTAAACTTCTTGCTATTCATCTTTTTGTTAACATTACTCAGATTCTTCTTATTAAACTATTATTCTTATTCATATTGTACTTCATCTTCTTCATCATATTCTGATTTGTGACAGAGAATCCTGTACTTGTAATCTGTCAAAGTATGAATTTTTCATCCTTCCGTTCTTGCTGTCACAAAAGATTTAAATTACAACAGTATTTGTCCGTGTTCAGTTTAGCCTGCAGCAGCAGGCATTTTCCAGGGGCACCACGAGGAGGAACGGACTCACCCCATACACTGCTTAGTCTTCTTCTGCTTATAATTTAGAGCATATATTTTGCTCTTCATTTTGGTCTTATACTTCATGTTCTTCTGCTTTTTGATCTTCTGCTTATTGTTCTTAAGTCTCTTGTTCTGTATCTTGTAGTTTGTCTTAACCTTCTTAGTCCTGTTTGGTAATCTTTTATTTCTTCTTTGTGATGGTGTTTAGGCTGGTTGGCTTGATGCTCGTCGTCCTTGTGGTCGTCATCTTCTTCGGGGTGGTCATCAGGGTCGTCGTCTTCATTGTTGGAGATCCAGAGTGATTACCCAAAAAAGCATTGAAAAAATCTTCAATTTGTAAATGTAGCAGAAGGTACAAGAGTCAATGCAAGTAACGAGGACCAGCTGACTGTGCTGGAACCCGGAGGGGCAGCAGAAGGAAAAGAGCCAATGGCACAACCGAGGACCAGCTGACGTTACTGGGACACGGTTACTAAGCAGGAGGTACCTGTGCTCCAAAGCACTACCAAGGACCAGCAGACGTTGCTGGAACTCGGATACCGAGATGGAGGCACCTAGGCCAAAGGCACTGCGGAGAACCAGCTGACGGTACTGGAACCCGGACGGGTAGCAGAAGGTACAAGAGCCAATGCAAGTAACGAGGACCAGCTGACTGTGCTGGAACCCGGAGGGGCAGCAGAAGGAAAAGAGCCAATGGCACAACCGAGGACCAGAGGACGTTACTGGGACACGGTTACTAAGCGGGGGGCCCCGGGTTTTTAAAAGCAAAAACCAAGGGCCCCACAATTTTGTGGAACTCGGAAAACCAAAAATTGGACCCCTAGGCCAAAGGCACTGCGGAGCCCAGCTGAGGTTTTACGGAAACCCCCGGAGGGAGCAAAAGGTACAAGACCAAAATTAAAATTAACGAGGACCAGTGACTGGCGGAAAACCCCGGGGGGGCGCAAAAGGGAAAAAAAAGCCAAGGCCCCAAAACCCCGGGGACCAGCTGACTTAAGGGGGGAACACGGTTACAAAGCAGGAGGTCCCTGTGCCCAAAGCACTACCAAGGACCAGCAGACATTGCGGGAAATTTTGGGAAAAACCCCGAGAGGGGGGCCCCTGGCCCCAAAAGGGCCCCAACTGTGGAAAACCACTGACGGTCGGAAACCCCCGGACGGGTAGCAGAAGGTCAAGAGCCAATGAAAAAAAAGGGGGGGAAAACCAGTGACTGTGCTGGAACCCGGAGGGGCAGCAAAGGAAAAGAGCCAATGGCAAACCCCGGGGCCCCAGCTGACTTAAAAAGGGGGGACCCCGGTTTTTTAAGCAGGGGCCCCTGTGCTCCAAAGCAACCCCAAGGGCCCCAGCGAGGGCTGGAACTGGGTTTTCGAGAGGAAAAGGCACCGGGGGCCAAAGGGGCCCTGGGAACCAGCTGACGGTACGGAAACCCCCGGACGGGAAGAAAAAGGCAAACCAAGAAGAACAGGACCCCTTACTGGCAAAACCCGGAGGGGCAGCGAAGGAAAGGCCATGGACAAACGAGGAAGCTGAGTTCGGGACAGGGGTTCTAAGCGGGGGGTTTTCCTTTTGGGCCAAAAACACTACCAAGGAAGCAACGTTGCGGAACCAACCGAATAGGCCCCCTGGCCAAAGGACTGCGGAAACCCAGCTACGGTTTATGAACCCGGCCTAGCAAAGGCCCCCTAAATTTTTTGAAGGGCCGTCCGGCCGCGTTACCGAACCCACAAAACACGGGGTGATTGCCCAAAATTGACAAGGGAAAACCCTTTATTTGAATCCCGCCCACAAGGAAGCACAAAACCCCCAAGCCCCCAAGACGGCTAACCCGCCCCAAAAACCGACGGCCCATTAGGGGGAAGGGGGACGTTTTCCCTAAGGAAACAGGGCCGAACCATTTGGGAAGTGAAACCCGTCCAAACATTGAGCAAAACCCGGGGTTTTTTGTGCCGGGTGAAAAGAAAAAAGGGTGGAGGGGGGCAGGTTTTTTTGCCGTTACACAGCAGGGGAAGGGGCTGACAATACAAACCCCCAGTAAAAAAGGGCAATTTTTGCTGTGTAACGATTTCCCGAGACAACTGGCTTTTGGTACCCCAGGGATGAAAAAAAAATTTGGGGAGAGGACTTTTTGCCTTACAAGAGGGGAAAAGCTGAATTATGAACCCCCAGAAAAACAGGACAAGTTTTGACTTGCTAACAGCACTTTTGGGGCAAAATGCTTTGTACCCCCAGGGATGGAAGAACGGGGGAGGAGCGGGAAATTTCCTTCACACAGGGGCCCACTCTTTTTACGAACCCCATAAAAAAGGGGCAATGAAGAGGGGGCTAAAAGATTTCCGAGCAACACGGCCCCGGGGTTGTAAACCCCCGGTAAAGAGAAAAAGGGTGGAGGCAGAGGACTTTTTGGTTTCCCGGGGGGGCAGCTGAATTCTGAACCCCGTAAACGCAATGTGTTTTGGGGGTAACCACTTCCAAAAAACAACTGGGTGTTGTGCCCGGAAAGGGGTGTTTAAAAAAAACTTAAAAAGAAATTTTCCCTTTTTAGTGTAATTAAAAATTCTAATCCAAACAAAGAAAATAAAAAACTTAAAAGTCCCCCAAGTTTTTTAAAATTTAAAAAAAAAATATGAAAATTTTTAAAATTTTTCAAACATAAAGCAAACAAACTTTTGAAAAGCAATGCAAACCACAATTTTAAATTTTTTTTTAAAAAAACCCCGTTTTAAAAAAAATAAAAAACAAGACAAATAAATTTTAATTAAAAAAAGGGAAATTTAAAATTTTTTACCAAAAATTTTTATTGTGAAAAGAAGGTGACTTAAAAACAAAAACACATTAAAATTTTTTTTTTGACTTTTATAAAACTTTACATTTGGTGAAAATTTATCACTAAAATTTTTTAAAAAAATATCTAAAATTTCCATCATGTAATACTGATAATATGTGCCAATCATTTATATTAACAAAACAAAATTTAAAAAGTGCATAGTCAGAGTGAAAACAGATATTTATGCCTGACTGTGGACTTGCAAGCATGACAACGGATAGATAAGGTATATATAGATGAGACTGCATAGCCACAGATGGTGAATGGCGATGTAATACTGTACCTCAATAAAGTGTGCGTTACTACTACATCCTTTTTTTTATGTAGCTTTATAAAAGGTTACGTGCATGTATGGTTGCGCCTTTGTTTGGACGCACAGACTGGCTTCCTGCTGTGACGCGTTGGGTATTGGAGCGTCTGTACGTCTTATGACGCAGACTAACATTCACGGTGCGCATCGTTCATCATCGCAAGCGTACCGACAACACAAAGGCGTTGTCATGACTGCTTTACTCAGTAAACATGCACCTATGATGAAACATACATGCATGTGCCCTATTACATAACAAGCTACAAGAAAAACGAGTGTGAGGTGTGACACAGCTGTTTTGTTAAGGTACAGTATTATATCGACATTGTACAGGTGTCGCTATTCAGTCTGATAAATAGATATCATTCACCTATTCTATCAGTTGTCGTTCTTTCAGCACCACTTACAGGTATATATTTTGCTATTGTGACTATGCACTATTGACTTTACCAAGGTAATGCATGATTTTTGTTAGCGATTATCATGTTTACATGAAGGACCTTTATGATATGGGCTGTTAACTTTCTAATCAAATATGTATTTTTTAAAATGACACAAATATAAGTAATGTTGAAGAGGACTATTCCTACATGCATTGTTTGCACAATATTACACGTGTACATCACGTCCCTTAATCAACATTGGATTATTATATTAACTTGTATGCTTTTATTTCAAAGGCAAGAACACTGAAGTATAACCTTCGCACTGCAGCAGTTGTCAAAGTTCAACCCACATTCTGCACTTCCAACATTGCAGCATTGGAGTCATCATGATGTGAGTTGGATTTGTCTAAGCTATGGAGTGACAAGGTTGACCATCAGTATCCTATAGCATAAGTAGGATTTTGTGTTTGCATTTGTTTTCGACAAAGACTAATCATTTTATGGTTTGAAAGTTGACGTTTCAAATGTTTACAGCTTAGAAATCAGGGTGTAGCCTCATATCTATGTGTAGCACTAGACACTTTGAGATGTCAGGTTTTTTTCACCATGATTAGGTAGCTAGCAGTAATTTTTGCCGGACACACAGCAGGGGAACAGCAGGCGTTACTGAACCCCCCAAACACATCAGCGATTGTTTTCATCTTTTGCATCTAACACTTCTGAGCAGCAACTGGCGCTGTTGAAGCCCAGGGTCAAGGAGGGTGTAGGCAGAGGCCTAGTATGAGACGTTTGAAGTTGAAGTTGTAGTTAGCAGCAGTAATTTTTGCCAGACACACAGCAGGGGAACAGCAGGCGTTACTGAACCCCACAAACACATCAGCGATTGTTTTCATCTGTGCATCTAACACTTCTGAGCAGCAACTGGCGCTGTTGAAGCCCAGGGTCAAGGAGGGTGTAGGCAGAGGCCTAGTATGAGACGTTTGAAGTTGAAGTTGTAGTTAGCAGCAGTAATTTTTCCCAGACACACAGCAGGGAACAGCAGGCGTTACTGAACCCCACAAACACATCAGCGATTGTTTTCATCTGTGCATCTAACACTTCTGAGCAGCAACTGGCGCTGTTGAAGCCCAGGGTCAAGGAGGGTGTAGGCAGAGGCCTAGTATGAGACGTTTGAAGTTGAAGTTGTAGTTAGCAGCAGTAATTTTTGCCAGACACACAGCAGTGGAACAGCAGGCGTTACTGAACCCCACAAACACATCAGCGATTGTTTTCATCTGTGCATCTAACACTTCTGAGCAGCAACTGGCGCTGTTGAAGCCCAGGGTCAAGGAGGGTGTAGGCAGAGGCCTAGTATGAGACGTTTGAAGTTGAAGTTGTAGTTAGCAGCAGTAATTTTTGCCAGACACACAGCAGGGGAACAGCAGGCGTTACTGAACCCCACAAACACATCAGCGATTGTTTTTCATCTGTGCATCTAACACTTCTGAGCTAGCAAACTGGCGCTGTTGAAGCCCAGGGTCAAGGAGGGTGTAGGCACAAAATATTGACTTATTGCCTTGTTACGTGGCCATTGCAAATGTATGTACTTCAAACAAGAATAAATGAATTTTACTAGGACAATAAAATGATGAATTTCAATTCCAAGAATAGAAAAATATTTATACTTGAGAGTCCTCTGTGGTTGATACCGTTTAATGGCTAACTGAAAATATGGTAACAAATTCAAAGCTTTCGAGACTACTCAGGTCTCTTCATCAGGCTAAGACTAAAAAAAAAATGGAAGAATCACATATTTGTACACACAACAGGACACAGGAATAGGTAAGACAAGTGAGGGAGGGACAAGTGAGGGTTAGACCGGCCAAAAAATGAGAACAAGGATGAATTATAAAAATGAGAACAAGGATGAATTATCAGCGCCACACGATAAGACAAAAAATAATGGATTTACCTGTGCAAAACACTTTTGTATGCCCGGTCATAGCATGATGGATATGGAATTACTGGTATTAAAATATAACTTCAAATATGACAAAGATACAAAGGTTTCAGAATATAAGCTCATCATGACCTTTGACACTGTTAGTGATGGAATGAATAGATCACACGGATTTATGTCATTCTATATCAATTAAGGAATCTGCGTCTCTGCCCTTCCAGGGGCATTAAAACACAAAACCAGACCCCAATCAGAGGGCAATAAAACTTTCTATCCTTATCTAGGAACTGTTCCAATATTTATGTTCATCCCTCTGTGATAATGACAGTTCTGCTACACGTCACTTACTTGTCTTACCTATTGCACTATTCCTGTGTCCTGTTGTGTATAGAAATATGTGATGCTTCATTTTTTGTTTTAGTCTTTGCCTGTTGAAGAGACGTGAGTAGCCTCGAAAGCTTGCAATTTGTTACCATCTTTTCAGTTATCCATTCAAAGTATCAACCACTGTGGACTCTCAAGTGTAAATATTTTTCTATCTAATGGCTAACACGGTACGAAGATACACATGTTTCCTAACTTCAATAATAAAAATAAATACACTGCAAATATAAACGCATATATGCACATGCCAACAAGAAATGGAACAACACACCACCCAAAAAATTGGTTACAAAATATAGTGTTGTAAATTTAAGAATAAAAGTCCATTTTTGTATTTATGAATAATGCTTAAGGAACGCTATGTTAAACCATAACATAGTGAAGACAATGGATTTTGTAATCGTCACTCATCATCATCATCATTGCAATTTAGATGTGACAGTCACAGACATTTCAATTATTTCAGTTAATAAAATCGTTACTTTGTACAGCATGTATGACATGTCCAGCATGGACTCATCAATGTGATGACACAATAATGTACGATAAAAAATAACCATTTAAAAAAACATAATGCATTGTCACAATTTAAGTGTGTGCCTGCAAGTGTAGGTGAAAGAAAGGCTTCGGATAGCAAAGGTATATTCTATGTCTGTATCAGACAGTGGACAGCCTCTGATGGGTAATGGCGATGTTATACTGTACGTCAATAAAGTCTGCGGCTGCAATCATGCATTTTTTGCTTGGACAGTGTTGAAGAGGGTAAAAGCATGTCTGGTTGCGCAAGGCTTTATCCGTCAACACTACCTTCCTACTGTCACGCGTAGGGTAGGGTAGCGTGTGTCAATTAGATGACTCTATAAAATGTGACGTTACGCAGCGTTATTGCGCCCTAGGGACGCCAAAAATACAACAGCAGAAATCATTTACTGTCTAATACTCCACCTATGACCAACAAAAAAGACCGTTCCCTCTTTAACAATCTACAAGACTAACAAGCATAATGGTTCACGCTGACTTTATTGAGGTACAGTATTACATCGACATTGTCCATGAGTAACTATGCACTGTGATACCTATATACCATTATTAATTTTATCTGTTGTGGTTGTTTCAACAGCACTTGCAGGTATAACTAGTACTACCTATTGTCAGTATGCATGATGCACTTTATAGATGTAATAATTTATTATTGCACATTATTACCAGGTTTAGATGCTGGCCATTTCATATATGGTGTGTGAAGTTACAGTTGGCATCAGTATGTGTATTTTATAATGTCTGTCATAAATAAAAATCATGATGATGATTATGAGGATTTTATGATTTGTACATCCATTGACTGCATTATCTTACAGGTACAGATAAAGTTCCTTAAAAAGCATTAATTGATAAGTATGAAATGTACTTTTATGCATTAATTTCAAAAAGTGAAGACTGTTTTAGTTTTTGTTACCATTTATAATAGACATGTGCAGATATGCGCTGTGATGACAAATTATTATTTGTCCATATTTGTCATAAAAATTTATCATTCTAGGCCTGGAAAACTTCACAATTTCCTGTTTTAAGCATAACAATCAGGGTGACGCTCTTCCCTATTTGGAGCATGTTCGACATGGGTTTTTCTGTGCATGTGTAGGGAACAGGAGACATGGATAACGTTGCGAACCAGTTATTTAATCTGAAAACGGACAGACAAATTCTGGCGAGATCCATGCCTTGTTCATTTTCAGAAAAGTAAGCCGGTCTACATTATCGGAGGATAGTCGCATGCGACGGTCTGTTAGTACACCACCTGCGGCACTAAAGACGCGCTCCGATAATACACTGGCAGCAGGGCAAGCCAGCACCTCCAATGCATACTGGCTAAGCTCTGGCCATGTATCCAGCTTAGAGACCCAAAACTTGAATGGGGAAGAGCCATCTGGGAGTACACTGAGAGGGAAAGACATGTAGTCTGTCACCATCTTACGGAAACGTTGCCTCCTGCTGACTGGAGCCGTCTCGGATGGTGTAGACATTGGTGGCGCTGCCACAAAACTTCGCCACATTTGGAACATACTGGTCTTGCCCTGTGCAGAGGCGCTGCTTGTGCTCCCTCTTGTTGCAGAGCTGTCTCCACTGCCTCGACGCACAGAGCTGCTTTGTAAAGCAGTAGCAGCAGCAGTGCTCTCGGCTGGAATGGAGAACATTATGGATTGCACCAGTATGTCTTGGTACTCCCGCATTTTACCTCCCGGTTCAACGGTGTGATGAGGCTTTGTAAGTTGTCCCGGTAGCGAGGGTCTAGGAGGGTGTACACCCAATAATCAGACGTGGTAAGAATGTGGGCGATGCGGCGGTCGTTTCTCAGGCACTGCAGCATGAAATCAACCATGTGCTGCAGACTCCCAACTGGCCAAGAAACGCTGTCCCCTGCAAGAGGCGTCATCTCTGACTGCTCTGCATCACCCCACCCTCGCTCTACATACTGACTAGAGCGTTGTGTACCTCCCTCTGGAGCGATGTCTTCCTCCTCCATTGACTCCTCCTCATCCTCCTCACAAAGTGAACACTGCCCAGCCCTTTGTGAGGAACCACGTTGCGCTGACTGTCCAGAAGGTGATGGAATTTGTGACTCCTCATCCTCCACCTCTTCCAAAACCTCATCCCTTATTGCTTGCAGTGTTTTTTGAAGCAGGCAGATAAGGGGGACAGTCAGGCTGACTAGTGCATCATCTGCACTCGCCATCCGCGTTGACTCATCAAACGCACGCAAAACGTGGCAGATGTCCTTCATAGAGGCCCACTCAGTAGTGGTGAAGTGTGAACGACGCAAATTGCGAGTTGATTGCGCCTGATGCAGCTGATACTCCATTACTGCTGGCTGCTGCTCACACAACCGCTCCAACATATGTAACGTGGAATTCCACCTGGTGGGTACGTCACATATGATGCGATGTTCAGGAAGGCGAAATCTGCGTTGCAGAGCTGCAATGCGCGATCTGGCCATGCTGGAACGTCGCAAGTGAGCGCACTCTAGGCGGACCTTGTGCAGCAGTGCATCAAGATCCGGATAGTCCCTCAAAAAACTCTGCACGACCAAGTTGAGCACATGTGCCAGACATGGTATGTGAGTGAGGTTGCCAAGGCCCAGAGCTGCCACCAGATTTCGGCCATTGTCACACACTACCAAGCCTGGCTGGAGATTCGCTGGCAAAAACCACACGTCGCTCTCCTGCTTGATGGCATTCCAGAGCTCCTGCGCTGTGTGGCTTCGATTCCCCATGTAAATTAATTTCAGGACGGCCTGTTGACGTTTGGCCACGGCTGTGCTCATATCGGTCGCATCAGGTAAACGTTCACGGGTCCATGTGGAGGTAGACCGTGACGGCTCCTGCAGCGATGATTCTGAGGAACTGGAGTAGGAGGAGGAGTCAATGTGGACAGACTTGATTCCTGCAATCTTGGAGTTGGCAGAACACGTACAGCGCCACTCGCAAGATCTGTACCCGGCTCCACAACATTGACCCAATGGGCAGTGAGGGAAAGGTATCGTCCCTGGCCATGGGTACTGGTCCACGCATCGGTGGTCAGGTGGACCTTGCTACTGACGGCGTTTAGTAGCGCATGTTTAATTTTTCCCTCAACATGCTTTTGCAGACCAGGGACGGCTTGCCTGCTGAAATAAAATCGGCTGGGCACATTGTATTGTGGGACTGCCAATGACATTAAGTCACGGAAACTGTCAGTCTCCACCAGCCTGAATGACAGCATTTCAAGGGACAGGAGTTTTGCAATGCCAGCATTCAGAGCCTGTGCTCGTGGATGGTTTGCCGAGTATGGCCGTCTTTTATCCCATGCCTGTGCTACCGATGGCTGTTTTGTGGCCTGGGAGTGTGAGGATGACAGGGAACTTGCAGCTGTGGGTGGAATAACACTGGGTCTCTAGACAACAGTTACAGAGGTTCTTCCATGGCGATCCTGTGAGGAAGCCGAACCAGCTGTGTGTGAGCTGGAGGAAGAGGCTCCAACACGAGCTGAAGATGTAGGTGCTGCTGTAGGTTGGCCTACATCTCCAGTGTGTCTTTGTAACTCAGCTACGTGCTTTGTCCGTACATGTTTCCACATATTTGTGGTATTGAGGTTACTGATATTTTTACCTCTTTTAACTTTTTGATTACACAGCTTGCATTTGACATAGCAAATATCATCTGCAAGTGTGTCAAAAAAGGACCACGCAGTGCAAGTCCTGGGAGCGCCCGGTTTGGCTGTTGGAAGAGAACTGCTACGAACGGGTGCCAAACTGGAGGGTACAGGCAACCGAGTCTGCAGCCTACCTCTCCTTACTGTTTGGACCGTTGGGGCAATCTCTTCCTCAGAGCTGCTACCACCACCTTCCTGTTCCTCACGCCATGTTGGGTCTTGGACCTCATCATCTCCACTACCCTCTTCCAACACCTGCTGCTGTTGGGTGGTCTGGCCAGCACCTTGCTCAACAGAAAATGGCACCTGAGTCTCATCATCATCAGATGCGTTCTGCGGTGTGCTGACCATCGGCACTGGCTCACCCGCCTCTTCACATTCAGAGAGACACAGCTGTTGCGCATCACTGCATACTGCCTCTTCTTCACATTCCAGAATGCTGCTTGGCTGGGCCCCTGTTTCCAAGCCAACAGATTCTGAGAACAGAAGCAGAGACTCAGCTGGCTCCAGTTCAGAACTCTCTGACTGCCTGGGCAATTTGGCAGGCGGTGAAGAGACAGATGGTTGTTCAACAGTGCTGTGGTCCTGAGAGGAGGTGGAAGCAATTGAAGTCGATGCATTGGCTGCCATCCAACCAACAACGGCTTCAATTTGTTCTTCCCGCAGCAGAGGGGTACGCTGAGCTCCTACAAAAGTGCGCATAAAGGAACGCTCACGGGGAAAACTGGTGGATGCTGTGTCACTGGGTGCGGCAGCAGCCACAGAATCCCCACGTCCTCTCCCTGCTGAAACTCCCCGGCCACGACCACGTGCCTTACTCCCTGCCTTCTTCATCTTGGTAGATTGATAAAGAAAGTCAGAAAAGTTATAAGGCCTAAGTGTGGTTATTCCTCAGAGACTGCAGTGAACACTGCAGACAACTGTTCAGTAGCTGTGAAAGGCCCCTTTGTGTACTTCTATAGTGTTTGCAACCAATGTATTGTATACGGATGGAAGCGCGTCACACTAATAGATTAGATTTTTTTCAAATATAATGGAGCAGCACCAATTAGTGAAGGATGAGGCAGTGACACACGCTCAGCAGACTACAACCAGCAGTAGTTGAAGAACTAACTGGAGCGTGATCTGCACTCAAAAAATGAAAAGCTCACAGACTACAGTGAACACTGAAACACAACTGTTCAGTAGCTGTGAAACGCCCCTTTGTCTACTTCTATAGTGTTTGCAACCAATGTATTGTATACGGATGGAAGCGCGTCACACTAATAGATTAGATTTTTGGCAAATATAATGGAGCAGCACCAATTAGTGAAGGATGAGGCAGTGACACACGCTCAGCAGACTACAACCAGCAGTAGTTGAAGAACTAACTGGAGCGTGATCTGCACTCAAAAAATGAAAAGCTCACAGACTACAGTGAACACTGAAACACAACTGTTCAGTAGCTGTGAAACGCCCCTTTGTCTACTTCTATAGTGTTTGCAACCAATGTATTGTATACGGATGGAAGCGCGTCACACTAATAGATTAGATTTTTGGCAAATATAATGGAGCAGCACCAATTAGTGAAGGATGAGGCAGTGACACACGCTCAGCAGACTACAACCAGCAGTAGTTGAAGAACTAACTGGAGCGTGATCTGCACTCAAAAAATGAAAAGCTCACAGACTACAGTGAACACTGAAACACAACTGTTCAGTAGCTGTGAAACGCCCCTTTGTCTACTTCTATAGTGTTTGCAACCAATGTATTGTATACGGATGGAAGCGCGTCACACTAATAGATTAGATTTTTGGCAAATATAATGGAGCAGCACCAATTAGTGAAGGATGAGGCAGTGACACACGCTCAGCAGACTACAACCAGCAGTAGTTGAAGAACTAACTGGAGCGTGATCTGCACTCAAAAAATGAAAAGCTCACAGACTACAGTGAACACTGAAACACAACTGTTCAGTAGCTGTGAAACGCCCCTTTGTCTACTTCTATAGTGTTTGCAACCAATGTATTGTATACGGATGGAAGCGCGTCACACTAATAGATTAGATTTTTGGCAAATATAATGGAGCAGCACCAATTAGTGAAGGATGAGGCAGTGACACACGCTCAGCAGACTACAACCAGCAGTAGTTGAAGAACTAACTGGAGCGTGATCTGCACTCAAAAAATGAAAAGCTCACAGACTACAGTGAACACTGAAACACAACTGTTCAGTAGCTGTGAAACGCCCCTTTGTCTACTTCTATAGTGTTTGCAACCAATGTATTGTATACGGATGGAAGCGCGTCACACTAATAGATTAGATTTTTGGCAAATATAATGGAGCGCACCAATTAAACATAAAGAATGAGCAGTGATACACGCTCAGAGCTACAACCAGCAGTAGTTGAAGAGCAACTGCAGCGTGACTGCACTCACAACACTAGTCACAGAACTGAACAAAACACACTGGCAAAGCGGAAACGCCTTTACACTCAGGTTGGAAACAATGCTTTGTATACAGCAAGGACGTACACAAAATCGAATTTACTGCTTCAGGGAGTCAGCACCAAGCAGCGTTCTGTCCCTAACTGAGTTCACAGCACAGTGACGCTAAAATGGCGGCGGCGCCTTTTATAGTGCATTCTGACATCATTTCAGCAGCCAATCACAGCCATGCCATTAGTTAAGATGACCGCAGCATTACAGGATGTGCCCACACTTCATAAGATTCCTCATTGGCTGACTAAAATCACATTGCCTCTCAAAGAATTATGGGAACTTCCGATTCCGGTATACGATATATGAAAAATATCGGAACTAAGTATCGGAATTCCGATACAGCGAATATCGGCCGATACCCGATACTTGCGGTATCGGAATGCTCAACACTAGTACTGAGATTTACACTTTACACTGAAATACTGTAGCACGGATGTATATTGCATAAACAATTGAACAATTGCAGGTTCAAGCCCAACTAAGGAACTAAAACATTAAAAAAAATAAAAAAGGTCACTAATTGTATGGTTAGGAATTCCTTTCCATGTTTCTATTTTACTTACTTCCTAATTATATATTGTATTACTACTGATATTTGTTTGAACACTTATCATTTTTCATCACATACCGTCATTGAGACATTATACATTCCAATATTCAGTAGCTACATTGTAAGCATGTTCACAAAAAATATACAATAAATCCTCAAAATAGTCATAGTTAACTGCATGTATCATATACACAGAAATATTTCCTTACGTTCATATTAAACCAGGAATCCTTTTGGAACCCTTTTAATCTATGTAATGTCAATATTCCTATCATATTTGTTGAAGGATAACCACAGAGTAGTCCATGACCATTTTTATTCCTTGCTTATACAAAATAACTAACTAAACCACTGATTGTTTGCAATGACGTGAAAAGATATTTTCTGTGAATTGGAGGAAAGCCTGAAACTCATTATCCAGAGACAGTGAACAGCTGCAACATAATGATAGCCAGTTTAATCTAGAAGTCTGTTTCAACCTATGACCCAAAGGTGAAAGTTTGTGGCAGTATCATAGGAAGTAATCTTGGCATTTTCCCAGTACCAGTTTACTGATTTGTTTTATCTGTACTCTCAAATATATTTTTGAGTTACAGTAAAGTATTCCATTCAATGTTTTTGCAGGGTGGTATGTCTCTACAAATGTAACAGAAAAACTAGAAACCAGAGCTAGCACTATAGTAATCGTGGAATTTTATATTAGGTATGTAACTTTTATGATGAGAGTCACATATGTGTAAATTATCCAAAAAGTATGTTTATTTCATGTTTTGGTCTCAAAATACTTGTCGTCCAATAGTAGTTAATTTTTTATCTTCTGTGTGTTTTGCTTAACGCTCATCTCAATTACTGATTCCTGTAAATATTTGTCTGCTACAGTCAATTCAATGTTTACATTTTGCAAATATATTTATAAAATAACATTCTGTATAAGTAGTCTAGATGAATCTTGGTTGTACTTCTTCTGAAATATTCAAACAGTAGATACTGGAGATTCACATTTTCTTTGTTGTAGGACCTCTGTTAGTTATAGAGATTCAGTGAATGTTTCTCATGATTATTACATTTTAAATAACAATAGTGACAGAGAAGAGACTAAGTGAGAGGACAAGAGAGAGGGAGAGAAATGGTAAGAGAAATAGAGAGACATGATAGCTAACCTCGTATTCTATAAAGTGATCTGTTTTAGAAATATAGTTTGCAAAAGAAATATCAGATATAGACCACTGCTTCTCTTGGTCTGAATTGTAATCGGCGGGGGCTACTTACCCCAACTCTGCCCAATGCAGTCATGACTTTAACATTTGACATATTAAGATTTTTTCTCTTGTACAGTGATAATCCTAATTAAGGGGAATAATATCGGCAGAGGAACTGTGAAAATAAAATATAATAATAATGATAATACATATTAAATATTTTTCAAACATTTTTAAGATTGATTTGGTATGTTTCAACTAAATTTTATGTTCTGAAAAACACACCATTTTGTTAAAAAATGTGATGCATATTACAGTTTGCTTCCATGTGTTTTTCAAATTTTTGGTAACTTAAAGAGTTACTTAACTTTAATTTTTTTTTAAATTTGGTCCTGCATGGAAAGTTCTGAAACCTTGCAAATCACTTTATTAGGAGACTTGTTATTATTTCTGTAATAAAGATACATGCAAGTGGCTTTAACATCCCTACTTTTCCATAATTTATTTGCCTACATTCAGCTGGATTGATATTGGAACATGCTCACTTGGAGTAAAGATGATGGCAGTAAAAATATCAGCATTAGTGCTGTGCGAGCATACTCAGCACTACTCGATGGATCATACGAGTGCTCAATCAAGTAGTAAGCAGTGATGAGCATCATGTGGTGCACCATTGCTCAGATCCCCATTAGTTGATTATTTGAGATGGGAGCAGAGAGAGAGAATATTTTTCCATCCTCTGAAAAAATGTTTGAACTTGCCATTTACTTCCATTATGCTCGCTACTTGAGTCGAGCACGTGAGTGCTACTGACATACTCGATTTGAGTACTGAGCACTCAAACATTTCACTGCTAAATCAACACTAATCAGCAAGTGTCTCCTTCTCTGAGTGTTGTGCTTATCACAACAATCTCCCGCAGCAGGTGATAAAGAGGCATACGTAGGTGCACATGGATGCCAATTCACCATTTAACTGCCATCACCTGTACTCCAGTAAGCACTTTACATTCTGATATAAAAATGATTGATTGCATTGATTATAAACATGAATACAACTCTTTATTATGTTGATTTTCAAAGTTTCATAACATTCATTGTTAGGCAAAATTATGAAAAAGTCTTGTTACTAGAGATGAGCGACGTTGCCTTTTTTAGGGTCGAGTCGGGTTTCGGACCACCCGACTTTTACAAATGTCGAGTTGAACGAAATCGGCCGACTATCGACAAAAGCTGAAGGTCCGACTGAAACACGAAACCCAATGCAAGTCAATGGGGAAGCAAAATCAGCAGGGAGTGGAGGACAGTAAACACACCTACTGTGCTCATTTCAATGCCAACGACATCAATTCTTATTTCTTAAGCTTGTCAACCTTAATTTACTTTATAATAATAGTAACACATTGAAAACTGAGAGTTATTTGGCTAAAGTTGTGGGGGGGGCAGGGTTGGCTCCACGTTTTCGTGTGCCCCGGGCGAAAGAGTGTCAGTGCGCCCCTTTAACACATACCACAATTCATGATGCTCCGATACGGCAGAGAAATATAGGTATAGTACAATGACAAATACTTCACTTCTTATATTACATGACTGATATCTATTTTAAATTCTACAATAGCTCAAAAACTGGACAGTATAGTCCTCCATACAGTATTATGGCCACCACATAGTTCGCCATACGGAATAATGAGCCCCATATATTGCTCCATACATAATAGGTCCCATATAATGTTCCACACAGTATATGATGAGCTCCACATAATGCTACAGTATATGATGGTCCCTATATAATGTGCCATACAGTATAGGACGGTCCCCATAGAGTATAATGAGCCCCACATATTGCTCCATACAGTATGAGTTGCATATAAAGCTCCATACAGTATATGATGGGCCCCATATATTGCTCCATACAAAATGGGCTCCATATAATGCTCCCTACAGAATAGGCCCCATATGTGCTCCATATGATGCTCCATACCCTCTATGATGCCCCATAAATATTGAACCCCATATGATGCTCCACTATATGATGGACCCATGGTTGATGCTCCAGTGTATGATGGGCCCCATTTATAATGCTACAGTGTATGATGGACCCCATATGATGATGATGCTCCAGTGTATGGTGGGCCACATTTATAATGCTACAGTGTATGATGGGCCCCATATATAATTCTACAGTATATAATGGGCCCTATCTATGATGCTCAAGTGTATGATGGGCCCCATATATAATTCTCCAGTGTATAATGCTCCCCATATATTGCTCCAAACATTTAAAAAATGAAATACCACCATCCAAACTATTTCTTTGATTGATGGTGCGGTCAAGAAAGAGGAACCCATGTGCATTCTGTCGATTGATGCAGAAAAAGCTTTTGACAGGGTGCACTGGGATTTTATATTTCAAATGTTAGAAGGAATTGGCTTAAAAGAAATTATGCTCCATAGAATTTCTGCCCTGTACTCATCTCCCAGTGCTCAAGTTAAAATGAATGGTGCACTTTCAAACATATTTTTAATTTGGAACGGCACGAGGCAAGGCTGTCCTCTTTCACCTTTGCTTTATATACTCACTTTGGAACATCTAGCAACCGCGATACGGAATAATCCCTCCATTAGAGGCATAAAAGCCCAATCACAAGAGCACAAAGTGGCACTTTTTGCAGATGATGTCCAATTGTATGTCTCTTCCCCAACTATAAGTCTCCCAAATATTATCTCAGAATTAAATAGATTTGGTCGTCTGAGCAATTTCAAAATTAATACCCACAAATCGGAGATTCTCAATATCTCAGTCCAACCAAGTGAGGTGGAGAGAGTTTGGCAGCTTCATTTTCCCTTTAAGTGGTATTCAGATTCTCTTACCTATCTAGGAATAAAAATCACCGCCAAAGTATTTAATTTTTATGAAGCAAACTTTAAGACAGCTTTCCATAAAGCTGAGTTCGACTTAGAAAAATGGCATAAACTACCTTTATCTTGGTTTGGAAGAGTGAGCGCTATTAAAATGGATCTATTACCCCGTCTCCTATATTATTTCCAAACAATCCCCTTGTATTAACATGCCTCCTTTTTCTCATGTCTTAAAAAAGCGATTACTCGTTTAATTTGATGACAAAACGAGCACGTATTTCATAATTTTTGTGAAGTAGATCGAAGCAAGAAGGGGGAATAGGTCTACCAGATTTTGCTATGTATAGTCAAGCAGCAATTGGAACATGTATTTTAGAGCTGTTCATAATAAAAAACAAAAAAAATGGATTACATTAGAAAATGATCTTAATGGACGTGACTCCTATATAGTTATTTGGTCCCTGACGGATGAACGGGATATACCTTTATCTTTACTCACCAAAAACATGATATCATTTATCAAAAGAGGGAGTCGAGAGCTGGGAGTCACTTCGTCTCCTGGCCCCCTAACTCCTATATATGACAATCCATCCTTTCCTGCAGGATAAAAAGAGACACTTATCTACATAAAAATAGAGCTTCATGCCCCATAGTCCATGATTATGTTACAAGGACAGGGATGAGGTCTCTCCAGGACATTTTTCGGGACCAGGAGCCACAAACAGGTGCATGGTTCTTTTATGAACAAATAAAGAGGTTTATTATTAAATTAGCCAAACAATCCGATCCATACTGAATATTATCTCCGTTTGAGACTCTTTGTTTATCAACAAACTCTATAGATCACACTATCTCTTTATTATACAAAACCTACAAGCAGGGCAGACCCCATTGTGAGATTTCCCAGCATTTTTTTCAAAATGGGAGATTGATTTGGGTAGACCCTTATCAGTTGAAGAAAGAACAAAGATTCGCTTATGCACATTCAGGTCATCGCTCTGTTCGACATCACAAGAGAGGAGCTACAAAATCTTGTCGACGTGGTACAGATGCCCATCAGATTTAAACGTAATTTATCCAACAACACCGGATACGTGCTGAAGATACTTAAAAGATAGAGGTTCATTTATACACATTTGGTGGTACTGCCCACTCATACAGAAACTGTGGTTAGCATCCTTTGATCACTGCAACAAGCTTTCTATAACCAAAATTACACCAACAATGAAGGAGGCCTTGCTGTCCTTGTGTAGCTCCTCGATTTCTAGATTTAAGAAAGGTCTTTTTAGACATATTCTCACTGCTACCAGGAACGTGATTACTAGATTTTGGAAACAGGAAAAGGTTCCCTTGCGTTCTGATTTGGTGATGGAACTCAACCACATATATAGAATGAAACAGCTGATAGGACAACAGAATGGTACCACTGGAAAGGTATATAACACTTGAGCCTCCTGGGTTATGTTAAGAGAATCAACGGAATTGAACTCTTGGGTGATAGACCCATAGATGATGGGTCATATGAGTTTACACACTGGATGGAGCCACATTTCCTACCCCACTCCTTAAAAATATTTCCCCTCCACCTTTCTTTTTTTTTTTTTACCCTTATTTCCCCTTGTGTCTTCTCTATCTTCTTTTCTTTTGTAGACCTAGAGTCTTAGTCTAGGTACCTTCTTCTTTAAAATGTATAAACAAAGTAATACTGATGTTAATTGCCTACATGAGCAAACACCTCAGGCGCTCATCCAACATTTGCTTTATATGTATGACTTTCTGGGGAAAAGTTATTGTTGCTATATCCTTTTTTTTTTGCACGTGATAGTAGAAGAGGTATGTTCTTTTCTCTTCCTGTTATTAATAATTGATGTGTATAAATACCTAAATAAACTTGATTTAAACAAAAAAATTAAATACGTCTCCTGCCTGGGCACTGCTCTACTCTGGACTCCTCAGCGTCGCCATCTTCCTGCTCTCTGCAAAGTGACGTCATCGCGCTCTCTGACCTGAATGTCACTGTCAGGAAATGCGGAAGACGTCACAGCGGTGGAGCAGGGAGAGGTAAGTATTGCAAGTGCTGGGGCCCTGAGCAAGCAGGTGGGGCCCACTCATGGCCGACGGCACTGGCACAGGACCTCTCGTAGTACGCCAGGGTGTCTCTGACGGCGAGTGGGCCCCCCCACCATCAGAGACACCGGCGTACTATTAGGGGCCATGTGTCAGTGCCGTCGCCGACTGGGCCCCCCCACCTGCTCAGGGCACCGGCACGTGCCCGTGTGCTCCAGGTGGTGACGCCGGCCCTGGGGGGTACAGCCTAGTTAGGAGGTGCAAAAACTGACATATGTTGAGGTGTAGGCTGGACGTTCAGCATCTGCAAATGGAGGAATTGGAGAAGTCGGAGGAAGAGGAGGACAAAGTGAGCCATTTTGCTGGCAATCTATGTGTCATCAGGGGAAGGTGGTACAAAATCCTTTGAAACCCAGGCATGGTTCATTTTAATGACGGTGAGATCATCAACATTTTGGATCGACAGCCAGGTCCTTCTTTCTGTCAGGATTGATCCAGCAGCCCTGAAGACCCTTTCTGATAGCACATTACCAGCAGGGCAAGCGAGCTCCTGTAAGGCATATTGTGCCAATTCAGGCCAGGTTTCCAGTGTACAGGCCCAGTAGTCAAAGGGGAATGAACTGTGAGGGAGAACATCGATAAGGGAGGAGAGGTAATTATGAACCATAGTTGACAACTGCTGTCTCCTGTCTGTTGCAATCGATTCAGTATTACCAGTCGTGTGAGCCGTCCTCGAGAAATCAGTCCACAACATGGTCATGAAACCCCTGTCTCCAATGCCGCTTCAGCTGTGTGCACCACGAACATCTCTTCCATTTGGCCCACTACGGCTCGTGGTAGAACCTGCACCACTGTTGTGTGCTGGGAATGCCTATAACAAACGGTTTACAAGAGTTTCTTGTTTGTTCGCCAATATTAGCTCTAGGTTCTCCTGTGGCTTGATGTTCTGTAATTTGCCTTTATAAAGTGGATCGAGGATGCTGGCCAACCAGTAGTCGTCATCATTCATCATTTTGGCAATGCGGGGGTCCCTTTTTAGGATCCGCAAGACATGATCACACATGTGGGCCAATGTCCCAGGTGTCAATGATGCACTGCCAGTTGTGGGTGGAGGAGCACTTTCTGCCAAATCCACATCCCTACAGTAATGTACAAACCCTGTACCTGATCTTGGCAAGCCAACATTTTCTCTTGCCCCCTGAGAAGCATCCTCCTCCCCAAAAATAATCATCCCCCTTCTCCTCTTCCTCTTCCTCTTCCTCGTCTTCCTCCACCTTGTCCAGGACAGTTCCCTGAGCAGACAATGGCTGACTGTCATCAAGGCTTCCCTCCTCCTCCTCATCTCCCTCCTCCGCTGCAGACGCCTGATCATTAATGTGCATCAAAGTTTGCATGAGCAGACGCATAAGTGGGATGCTCATGCTTTTGATGGTGTCGTCTGCGCTTACCAGCCGTGTGCATTCCTCAAAACACTGAAGGACTTTACAGAGGTCTTTCAGCTTTGACCACTGCACACCCGACAACTCGATGTCTGCCCTCAAACTGCCTGCCCGTGTATCCTCCCACAAATGCATTAAAGCCTGCCTCTGTTCGCACAGCCTCTCAACCATGTGCATGGTGGAGTTCCATCTTGTTGCAACGTCTATGTTTAGGCAGTGCTTGGGGAGCTGCAGCCTCTGTATGCGACTGGAGTCTACGGGTGAGCGACGGATGTGCGAACACAGTCTTCGCACCTTATGGAGCAGGGCTGTTAATTTCGGATAATTATTTAGGAAGCACTACACCACCAGGTTCAAGGTGTGAACCAGGCAAGTTATGTGTCTGAGTTTTGCCAGGATTATGGCCACCACAAAATTATGGCCGTTATCACTGACTACCTTGCCTGGTTCAAGATGTAGACTGCCCAAGCATTACTCAGTTTCTTGCTGCAAGTCATCGGCCTGTACCTCCGCGGTGTGTCTGTTGTCACCCAAAGACATCATCCTTAAAACAGCCTGCTGACGCTTACCACTAGCTGTTCGATAGTTGCACACCTCGTGTGCAGCACTGGTAGCTGCGGATGGAGTGCTCGTGCCACTGCGCTCTTTCAACGTGCTTTTGCTTACAGAGGAGGGTCGAACGCCTACAGCCAACTGTTGCCTATACCATGGGCTAGGCAGCACTGTTCCACCGCCGCTGTCCCCTATGGACCCTGCATCCACCACATTTACCCAGTGCGTAGTGATGGACACGTAACGTGCCTGGCCATGCCTACTGGCCAATGCATCTGTTTTGAGGTGCAACTTTCCACTCACTGATTGTTTGAGTGCATGAACAAAGCGTCTTTCACATGCAGGTGGAGGGCAGGGATGGCTTTTCTAGAAAAGAAGTGCTGACTGGGTAGGTCATAGCGTGGGACAGCCTAGGCCACGAGCTCTCGGCACGCTGCGCTTTCAACCAAACGGAAGGGCATCGTCTCTAATGAGATTAGTTTGGCAATGTAGGCGTTCAAAGCCAATGTACAGGGATAAGAGGATGAGTACTTTCTTATCCTACTCAGAGTGTCTGCTAGGGTGAGCTAGACTTGAGAGCTGCATATGGGGGAACTAGCGGTGGACATGGCGGACTGAGAGGGGGTTGTTGATGGTGATAGTGGTGGTGGTGGTGATCATGGCCTAGATTCAGTTTTTCGGTGACTAAACATTGTGACTCCCTGACTGCTTTGGCCTTGTGACGACACCCTTAACATTTCTTGCTGGTGGTTTGCTAACTGGTGGGCTTACAGTGTGGGAAGCGATGTAGCGTTGCTGGCTACCATCAGTCGGAGCAGGTGCACATGTGCTACCTGAGGTTTTGTAGTCCTCCACACTTGCAAGTGCATGGTGTTTAAATGTCTAAGCATCCAACTGAATTCAAACTTCAGAGATTTTGCCCTCGTCTAAAGGTCCTTCTGCACTTGCCCTCGTCTAAAGGTCCTTCTGCACTTCTTACAGATAACCTTTGCCTCATCAATAGAATTTTGGTCAAAAAAGTGTCACACTGCACTCTTCCTACTATGGTACAACTTTTCAGGGCTTGCACGCTGTGCTAATTTGACTGTCTGGCCAAGCTGTCCTGCAACTCTTTTTGATGTTTTAACACGTTTTTGGACTGCTACGGGCCTGCCAGATAACAGCAGCTGATGTCGATGCCTGCTGCGGATCCTCCTCCTCTTCTGAGCAATTACCAGCGGCATCCTCTTCCCCATTGGATGCCAATCCCGGTCAACAACTGTGTCATCCATCACCTCCTCTTCAATTTCATCTGCACCTTCCTCTGTGTCACCGTGAAATGTGGTATAGTATGCGGGAAGGTGCACCCGAGTTTCATCAGGGTCAGATTCTGGCTCAGTAGACTACGAGGGCAATGTAGTG
>JARQOD010000005.1:150836910-150933771 GCA_033576555.1 Oophaga sylvatica | reverse complement strand
CATTTTTGGTTCTTAGTGATTTATCATACATCATATTATGTCTATGAAAGCACCACTCCAGCGTGTTTCCTTTGTCAGTGCTGGAGTGGTGCATCTGATCTGAGGTCCCTGACCATAATCTTGTACTTACCCATCACCATATTAACCCTTAATAAGCACCGCTCCAGACCCGTGGTACTATCTTGTGACAGCAACTTGTGACTGAACTGAAGTCAGAAGTAAAAGTCACAAGCTATCAGTGTACGTTTTTGAGAGACATAATGGTGCTTTGAAACGATTGCATTAAAAAGTGACCTTCTGCTCACCCCCGCAAGCACTGTAACGAACCGGCAAATCACAAACTGCTGGACACCTATGGAGGCGGCAGTGATAGAAGGTGAAGACTAGCAGCAGGTAACTTAGATTAGGAGCACCAGTCCAAAAGTAAAATAAAAAAAATGCTGCAGTAGTTCTTTAAACCTGATGATTTATTTACTTTACAAATCCATGTCAGAAAAGATATTCAATGCTCTATGATAGTTTAAACCCAATCTCCTCCCATGTAGCCTGATTGACAGGTTCTCAGTATCCGGTCTGCTGATTAAATCTCACATTGTCTTTGTATTGATAAATCTGTTGAGAGAAAAGATAAGTTAAATGATCCCTGTTGTTTCTACAAAATATGCATAAATCAATAGTGCAAGCTGAAAATCTGAAACAAATATGAAGCATTGTAATACGGTTTTTCCTAAACCTATGTGCCAACTTTTCTCTAAAGAGTCTTGCCACATTACTTGGATATTAAACCAAACCTGAAGCTTCTTTATAAGGAAAAAACCTCCATTTGTACATATTTGGTTAGGATGTATTTTATATGTCTAACACACGGCTATTTAACCTCTAGGTGACACCAGTTTTAAAGGTACATATAGGTTTGATGTGTACACTTATTGCATAGAGCGAAAAAAAAGGGGGAATCATTGTTTTTGATTATGTTACCACTAGAGTTGAGCGATACTTTCCGATATCCAAAAGTATCGGAATCGGAATGGTATCGCCGATATCATTAAAATATCGGCGATACCCGATACCGATACCGGAAGTCCCATGTAAGTCTATGGGAACAAAATATCGTAACTAAAAAAAACCCATTCTTTCCTTGTAAACACTAAATATACACACATAGAATACATATATATATATATATACATGTCATTGTGACATATATATATACATATATGTATAGTTTATACACTTCTACATAGTAAAATATCCTCTGATTCAATTGCCGGGTAAAGCCGGCTTCTGTGAAAAGACAGAAGCACCCGACATGAAATGACACTTGGTGTACATAGGGTTAACCATGTATTTTCATGTCGTTTGCTATCTGATTTGCACAAACAATTAAATCAGTCTATGTGTGCAAAATTTCACACCTGTAGGGGTTAATTAAAGGTGTAAATTCGTTGTAAAAAAAACTGACTTTTTTGCTACGAATTTACACCTTTAATTAACCCCTACAGGTGTGAAATTTTGCACACATAGACTGATGTAATTGTTTGTGCAAATCAGATAGCAAAGGACATGGTTAACCCTATGTACACCAAGTGTCATTTCATGTCGGGTTCTGCATTTTCACAAAAGCCGGCAATTGAATTAGCGGCTATTATACTATGTAGAAGTGTATGAACTACAAATATAAATATATATATATATGTGTCACAAATTCAATGACATGTATATATATATATATGAGGTGTAAAATTGCTGAAAAAAAATGCGTGGGCTCCCGCCCTATTTTCGCAACCAGACAGACAAAGCCAGTGAGTGGGGGCAGATAATAATAGCCCAGAGAGGGACCATTATTTTTGGCCCCCCCCGGCTACTAACATCTGCCCCCAGACACCCCAGGAAAGACAAATCTATAATTAGATTCGCCCTTTCTGGCACTTTGCCCGTCTATTCCCATTGCCCTGTAGCGGTGGCGAATGGGTTAATATGGGGTTAAAGCCACCTTGCTATTGAAAGGTGACCTTAAGCCAGGTTAATAATTGAGAGCTGTCAATTAGACAACTATCAATTATTAATCCTATTGCATGAAATAAAAATAAAACACACACACTTTAATTAAAAATCATTTTAATGAAATAAAGACATGTTTTTGACCATCTTTTATTTTACTGCAAAAACCATTTCCTGTAATAAAAATAAAATAAGAAAGCAAAATTATTCTTACCTATCCCATGCACAGTCAGGTCCCACGGTGTAATCCTTCAGAAAGGGTTAATGTTTACTGCAGGGACTGCAGCTAATGCTGCAGCCTCACAGTAAACCCCCAAATGAATGAGTTCCTCTCCTGGCTGACAGGAGAGTAAAGGCTGGGTGTCACATAACGATACACCAGCGATCCCGACAACGATATGCACTTGTCAGGATCGCTGGTGTATCGCTACATGATCGCTGCTGAGCTGCCAAACAGGCAGCTCAGGCAGCGATCTGGGACAGCGACACTGCGGGTAACATCGCTTAAGGGCCCGTCTCACATAGCGATATCGCTACCGAGATCGCTGCTGAGTCACTAGTTTTGTGACCCAGCAGCGAGCTCACCAGCGATATCGCTGTGTGTGACATTCAGCGACGATCAGCCCCCCTGCCGGGTATCGCTAATCGTCGCGAAATGTCAGGACCTTTTTTTGATCGCTGGTTTCCCTCTGACAGGCACGCATCGCTGCGTGTGACAGGCGGGAGACCAGCGATCCGCTGGTAACCAAGGTACACAGCGGGTTTCCAGGCACCGCGCAGCGCTTGGAAACCCGCTGTGTACCTTGGATACCAGCTCCCTGCATCAGGGCGCTGGTATCCAAGGTACACAGCGGGTTTCTAGGCACAGACCCGCGCATGGAAACCCGCTGTGTACCTTGGTTACCAGCGGATCGCTGGTCTCCCGCCTGTCACACGCAGCGATGTGTGCCTGTCAGCGGGAAACCAGCGATCAAAAAAAGGTCCTGACATTTCAGCGACGATCAGCGATACCCGGCAGGGGGGCTGATCGTCGCTGAATGTCACACACAGCGATATCGCTGGTGAGCTCGCTGCTGCGTCACAAAACTAGTGACTCAGCAGCGATCTCGGTAGCGATATCGCTATGTGAGACGGGCCCTTAAGTGGAAAGCTTAATTGATTGCTTTCCACTTTCACTTCAGGTCAGCCAGGGACACAATCAGTGACGTCAGAGGGAACTGATTAACAAAAATAGGGGTTCCCTTCGAAAAAAAAATGGCGTGGGGTCCCCCCTATTTTTGTTAACCAGCCAGATGAAGCAGACCGCTGAGGCCTGGATTTTCAGGCTGTTAAGGAGCAAAGATCCATGGACCTTGCCAGCCTGATAATACCAGGCCACAGCAGTCTGCATATCTTGGCTGATTAACAAAAATAGGGGATCCCCTCGAAAAAAATTGGCGTGGGGTCCCCCCTATTTTTGTTAACCAGCCAGATGAAGCAGACCGCTGAGGCCTGGATTTTCAGGCTGTTAAGGAGCCAAGATCCATGGACCTTGCCAGCCTGATAATACCAGGCCACAGCAGTCTGCATATCTTGGCTGATTAACAAAAATAGGGGATCCCCTCAAAAAAAATTGGCGTGGGGTCCCCCCTATTTTTGTTAACCAGCCAGATGAAGCAGACCGCTGAGGCCTGGATTTTCAGGCTGTTAAGGAGCCAAGATCCATGGACCTTGCCAGCCTGATAATACCAGACCACAGCAGTCTGCATATCTTGACTGATTAACAAAAATAGGGGATCCCCTCGAAAAAAAATTGGCGTGGGGTCCCCCCTATTTTTGTTAACCAGCCAGATGAAGCAGACCGCTGAGGCCTGGATTTTCAGGCTGTTAAGGAGCCAAGATCCATGGACCTTGCCAGCCTGATAATACCAGGCCACAGCAGTCTGCATATCTTGGCTGATTAACAAAAATAGGGGATCCCCTCGAAAAAAATTGGCGTGGGGTCCCCCCTATTTTTGTTAACCAGCCAGATGAAGCAGACCGCTGAGGCCTGGTTTTTCAGGCTGGTAAGGATCCAATATCCATGGACCTTGCCAGCCTGATAATACCAGGCCACAGCAGTCTGCATATCTTGGCTGATTAACAAAAATAGGGGATCCCCTCGAAAAAAAACGGCGTGGGGATCCCCCCTATTTTTGTTAACCAGCCAAGTAAAATGCAGACTGCTGCGGCCTGGTATTAAAAGACTGTCAAGGCCCATGGATTTTGGCCCTCAACAGCCTGATAATACCAGGCTACAACAGCCCCACATTTGGCGCATCAAAAGATGTGCCAATTGTGGCACTTTACCCGGCTCTTCCCACTTGCCCTGTAGCGGTGGCAAGCGGGGTAATAAGGGGTTAATGTCACCGTTGATTGCACGGTGACAATAAGCCCGGTTAATAATGGAGAGGTGTCAATAAGACACCGATCCATTAGTAATCCCAAAGTTTTTAAATGTTTAAAAAAAAGACAAAGCAAGAAAAAAGTCTTTTAATGAAATAAAAGAGACAACACAGTTTTCATTAATTTTATTATACTCTCATTCCTGCGACGCCATCGATCTCCTGTAAAAAAAGAAAAAAAACAAACCAACAGTATACCACCTGTCCGACGCAGTCCATAACGACAGTCCCACGACGATCCAGCTCTGCTACATCGCAATGACAGGCAGAGCCTGTCATCGCGATGCAGCACAGCTGATTACCTGCTTCCCCGGCGGTGACGTCATCGGACTGACTGCTTTACGGCCGGGATTACCCAGCAGTCACTGCAGTTATCGCGAGAAACTGCATGTGACCGCCGGGGAAAGAAGATTGCGGCCATGAAGCAGTCCAGCCCGTGACCGCCGGAGATCTTTTGCCAGGTAAGTGCCGCTGACTCCTGACAGACCCGACCGACGGACACTGACAGTGACAGTGACAATCCCGATTCCGGTATCCGATATGACGAAAATATCGGAACTCGGAATCGGAATTCCGATACAGCCAATATCGGCCGATACCCGATATTTGCAGTATCGGAATGCTCAACCCTAGTTACCACCAAAAACGGATTAAAAGAATATCAAAAAATTAAACAGACGCCAAAATTATCAAAACCAATAAAAACTACAGATTGTCTGACAAAAGAATCTTTCATTAAACACTTTTGACAAAATCATTAAAAAGTTATTGCTCTTAGAAAATAATGGCTAAAGCCAATTTTATAAAGAGAAAAGGGAAATAAAGGCCATGTCCTCTAAGACTAAAAGGGTCGGTATTGCATTTTATTATAGCTACCTCCAATAGGTATAATAGCAACCATAATGTTTTCCTCTGAGGTTAGGTTCACACAAACGTGATTTCACTCATTCAAGAAAATCAGATCACAGTTTGATTAGAGTATGATGTTAGTGTGAATCAAATTTTTCAAACGAGAAGATGGAAAAAATTCTTAATTTTGTCCTTTCTGTCCGTGAAAATTAAAATTAAACCGCATTGGGATGTCAATCGAGTGCTGTCTTATTTTTTCCACGTACTTATTGACTTGCATGGCTGAGTACAATCCGAATATTAGAAGCAAATTATGAATGCTGCAATGTTTTCCACAGTAAACACTGTATTCCTTTATAGCCGTCAAACATTTAGAGATTCTAACATTGAAATTTTCAAACCTATTTTTAATTTATAATGAATAAAAAACACACATAAGTTAAAAAGACAGGCCAAAAAAAAGCCTCCAAAGAAGGGGAGGGACACAGCAATTTTGAGCTATTAGGGTGGTGAGCAGACTGCAATCAATGTCCTACGAGGAATGACTAAAATTTCTGGGAATCTTTAGCTTGCAAAAAAGGCTAAGAGGAGACTTAGGCTAAGTGCACACGTTCAGGATTATTTGCGTTTTTTTTTGCGTTTTTTCACGGGAAAAATGCATCAAAAACGCATCAAAAACGCACTAATTAAGCATCCTATCATTTAGAATGAATTCCGCAATTTTTGTGCACATGGTGCGTTTTTTTCCGCGAAAAAAAAACGCATCGCGGAAAAAATAGCAACATGTTCATTAATTTTGCGGAATTATAGCATTTTTCCTGCTATATTATTGACCTAGAAAGTTCAGGGAAAAAACGCGCAAAATCCGCGCAAAAAAACACGCGTTTTACCGCGAAAAAAGTCCGTTTTTGCTCAGGAATATTCTGCAAACATTCCTGAACGTGTGCACTTAGCCTTAATCTTAGTCTACAAACATCTGAAGGGATGTCATAGTGTAGTGGGATCATCCTTATTCTCACTTGCAGAGAGAAGCAATGGAATGAAACTGAAAGGACGAATATACATATTATATATTAGAAAAAACTTTTTGACAGGGTGACCAATGTGTGGAACAGACTGCCATGACAGGTGGTGAGTTTACCTTCAATGGAAGTCTTCAGAGGCTGGGCAGACATCTGTCTGAGATTGTTTAGTGAATCCTGTGCTGCATTGAGCAGAGGTTTGGGCACAATGACCCTTGAGGTCCCTTCCAACTCTAACATTCTATGATTCTATGACTATGATAGTGACCATGCCAGGGGAACTATGAAATACATCTGCAAGCCAAATAATTATTACTTTGGGAGGAGGGCAGGAGGTAAAGTGAAAGACAGGATATCAAATAGGTGAAGTGCAAGTGATATAATCCCTTTTGTAATTATACAATATATAACCTATATTTCTATAATACCATCCCAGCCATCAGGTCTGCAGAACATGGAGACATTCCTGATATTGACTCAAGCACAGTTATATATCAATGAATATCAAAGGTATATTACCTGAAAGCATAGTGAGTCAGGGATGAAAACAGAGGAGGAAAGCTGTGTCCACCCCACACCCGACGGATGCCGTTTAGCTGTTTGCTTATTCCGAGGGCGTACTTACAAAAGGGGACCCCTTGGTGCTTAAATATGACCATTAACCAATGTTGTTTTGTTACTCACCTCAGAGTCTCTCCTATACGTCTGGATGTTTCAATTATCTGGGTTGGGTATGTGAGTCGTGCCTCTGGTTGCTGTGGTTCATGGTGACTGGCTGGGGATCTTCTGTTGTGTAATCTCTTTGGTTGGACATCTGAATAAAGAAAAAAACAGGAAAATAGATCAGCTCAGCATCAAACAACCTATGCATTTTAATAAATGTCTAAAGGGTATGCCACACTAAACAATATCGCTAACGGGATCGCTAAAAAACGTCACTATTTAGCGATCTCGTTAGCGATGTTGTTGTGTGCGGCATCTAGAGACGACGTGGCCCCTGCTGAGATCCTGCTGTGATCTCGCTCGTCGCTGACATCGTTCCGGACCCTATTTTATCGTCGGCGCTCCCGCTGGGTAAGTATTATCGCTGAATGTGGCACCTTTTTGTGAACAATGTGCGACCTCATTAACGATGCATTAGTCAGCGGCGGAGGCGGGACTTTGTTTTCATTCATAACGCCCTTCAGTTCCGATTGGTGACCACAAACATCACCTCAGCTATAATAACTGCGCCCCCATCCATTGTTTCCAGAGCACTTTGTGGATGATTCCAACTGTGCTTTGTGGTTTTTGTGAGGATAGTATCGCGTGTCGGTGTTTTGCGATCATATTTGTGGCGCAGTGGTGGGTTTTGCGATCCTGTCTGAGTCGTTAGAGCACCATCCATCCCATTTGGATTTGGATCTTCGGGATATTTGGATTTGGATTCAAGGTACATATTGTTTGTGATGTTGTGATGTTTTGATAATGTTTTTTGACCTTATTTTTTTTTTTTTCGTCCTCTGCTTTATTGCTTTTACACCCCTGACCTTATTTATTTATTTATTTTTTTCGTCTGCTTTATTTATTTTACACCCCAGACTTTATTTTTTTTTTCTTTTTTTTTTTTTTTATTTATTTATTTTACACCCCTGACTTTATTTATTATTATTTTTTTTTTTGCTTTATTTATTTTACACCCCTCACCATTTTAGACATTTGTAAACTGTATAAACTGAAAAGTTTATTTTTTTTTTTTTGCTATATAATTTTTATTTTATTCTTTATTTTATTCTGTTTAAACACTTTAGTAATAGTAATTAATTAGTCATTAACTTTTCTCTTCTTTACCGTACAGGTTGCACATAATGAACCTCTCCACCGCGGAGCGTATGATTGTGGCAGTTGCGCTATCTATGGAGGCAGATCGTCAGGAAGAGGCACGGGTGGAAGAGAGGCGCTCCAAGCGAAAGCGTCGCATGTGGACCAGGGAATGGCTGGAGCAGAGGTCCAGATTCACCCACATGCATCTAGTGAGGGAGTTGCAGGAGAAGAATCCGCAGGATTTCCGGAATTATCTACGGATGTCAGAGGATTCATTCAAGCTCCTACTGGAAGCTGTGAGGCCACTCATTGAACGGCAGGATACCCGGATGCGTGCAGCTGTTTCAGCAGAGGAACGTTTGGCAGTAACGCTGCGATTTCTGGCAACCTGACATTCCATGAAGGATTTGCAATATTCTGCTGCAATTTCTCGGTCGCTGCTTGGAGAACTAATTCCGGAGACATGCAACGCCATCGTCTGCAGTTTACGGAGCTACATGCCATTTCCAAAATCAGTGGCGGAATGGCAAATTATTGCCTCTGATTTTGAAAGGATTTGGCAGTTCCCAAACTGTGGTGGTTGCCTTGGATGGCAAACATGTGCGGATCACGCAACCAGCCAAAAGCGGATCCTTTTTTCATAATTACAAGGGCTACTTCAGCGTGATCCTCATGGCCCTTGTTAATGCCAATTATGAATTTATTGACGTTAATGTTGGCATTAATGGAAGGGTTTCTGACGGTGGCGTTTTGGAGCACACAAGTTTTGGTGATCGGTTGTTTAATAATAAACTTAACTTGCCAACCAACATGGACACCACCGCCAACCTAAACTTTGTGTTTGTGGGCGATGAAGCCTTCCCCCTTCATGAGCATCTTGTTAAACCATACCCACAAAAGACTTTGACAGGGGAAAGGCGGATTTTTAACTACAGACTCTCTAGGGCACGGCGCGTTGTGGAGAATGCCTTCGGCATAATGGCCAACCGCTTCAGGGTTTTCCACACACCAATCAACATGAAGCTGGAATCCATAGACTCTGTGGTGTTGGCCTGTTGTGTGCTGCACAATTTTCTACGCAAACGCGATGCTGGTACTTACAGTCCGCCAGGCTTCATGGACTCTGACAGCAATGGTGACGTGGTGCTCGGAGAATGGCGTGACAATGATCCCGCTATTGCAGGCCTTCAACCTGTCAATCAAGGCAGGAGCAAGGACAATGCGAAGGCCGGCCGAGACAAGTACTGCCAATTACTTTAATGGGCCTGGTGCAGTGAGTTGGCAGCATCAGGTCTAGTAGGATTTTGAGAATGTTTTACTTTACCCTTTTTTTAACAATGTTTTGATAATAAAATATTTTTATTTTAAAAATGCATTCGTGTTTTTTTCAATTATTTTACCAATATG
Source organism: Oophaga sylvatica (assembly GCA_033576555.1). Classification (NCBI taxonomy): domain Eukaryota; kingdom Metazoa; phylum Chordata; class Amphibia; order Anura; family Dendrobatidae; genus Oophaga; species Oophaga sylvatica. The sequence goes on along the minus strand of JARQOD010000005.1, from coordinate 150,924,266 downwards.
GGAGAAGGGCTAATGATGGGTGAGATGTGGGGAGGGAGTAATGGGGATGGCAAAGAGACATGTTACCAGCAGCTGTAGTTTTTAAAATCTTTTCAAAGGCTTTTTTTTTCCCTATTTTTTGTTATACATTGTATCTACTTGTCACACACGTGCTCATGGGAGTACCATCAGTCATAGGAGTTAATTGTTACAAAAAATAAAGAAAAAAGTTTCAAATATTTTCAATTATTTTAAGGGCCTATGGTCTCAGTAGCGTTCAAACATTATCATTATATATAACAGATAATACACCACAGCTGCATATATAAAGTTTAAATATATAATATATATATTATAGTCATATATGAAAGGTTAAAAAATTGTTATACATATATTTGAAAATTCTTGGGAGGTAAAGGTCAACATTCACCAGGGAATCAGCTATTCACAGATATGCGACGTCATTGTGATCGCAATGTGACCTCACACAAGTAAACAGATATGCATACAGATACGCAAAAAGCCATTGTGATTTGCAAGGGGATTAGCGAGCCCCAGCCATCAAGATATGCGACGCTATTATGATCGCAATGTGACTAACCACGCTATGCAAAAAGCCATTGTGACTTGCAAAGGGGATTAGCGAGCCCCAGCCATCAAGGTATTATGCAATGTTTATTTGTGATCGCTATTGGTGATGGACCTATTCTCACGCTATGCAAAAAGCCATTGTGACTTGCAAAGGGAATTAGCGAGCCCCAGCCATCAAGATATGCAATGTTATTGTGATCGCTATTTGACTACTCACGCTATGCAAAAAGCCATTGTGACTTGCAAAGGGGATTAGCGAGCCCCAGCCATCAAGATATGCGATGTTATTGTGATCGCTATTTGACACACTGCAACTACACAGATATGCAAACAGATGCAAAAAGCCATTTGTGATTTGCAAGGTGAAAATTGTCACGAGCCCCAGCCATAAAGACATGACACGCCATTGTGATCGCCTACCTTGGAAGTGGTATTGCGATTGCAACAGCATTTCATATCTGTGCTTCTGCCGCATGGCTGCTGCGGTTACTTTTCAATCGCAAAAACCGTTTTGCGTCGCGGTGTGGCCGCACGTAACGTGCGCACGCTGTGACGTCATGGCCTGGCATCCCCAATGCTCTGTTGTTTGTGATGGCGGCAATGGCGGCGAGACAGAGACAGCGTGGCCCAAAATGGACGGACGAGGAGGTCCGCTATTTAATAAAAAAGACGGACCTCTGGGACTACCACTGCAGGCTACCTGTGGCACATCCAATGCGCCACAAAAGGGCATGCCTGCAGAGGATCCAGCGGGGCCTGCAGAGGAAGTATAATGTGCAGCGCACAAAAGCGCAAATAAGGAAGAAGCTGGCGGACCTGCGATACCGCTCACGCGAGAGGGTCGCCAGCATCCGGGCCCAGCTCCGCAGGCCTCTGAGTGAGTATTGATGAGGGTATCTGGATAGGTTATGTTTTGTGGGGTAGGCTACTTTCACACTTGCGTTTTTTAGCGATGCGTTTCGAGCGCACATGAAGCGCATTAAATAAACGCATGCAAACGCTTATAAACGCTGCGATATTTAGTCGCATCAGCATGCACATTTCGACAAAAAAAAACAGCGTTTGTCTGCGATTTCATGCGTTTTTGCATGCTTTTGGGTTGTTTTGGCGCATGCGTTGTCTATGTGTCACATTTCTATCATCTCTGTCTCCATCATCTCTGGCTCTATCATCTCTGGCTCCATCATCTCTGCCTCCATCATCTCTGGCTCCATCATCTCTGCCTCCATCATCTCTGCCTCCATCATCTGTCTCCATCATCTCTGGCTCTATCATCTCTGTCTCAATCATCTCTAGCTCTATCATCTCTGTCTCAATCATCTCTGTCTCAATCATCTCTTTTTTTTTTTTTTTGACCGGAAAAAAAAATTGCAACATGTAGCGTCTAGCGCGTATGCGTTCACACCGGGAAAATGCGCAGCGCATGACAAACGCACATGAACGCGTGCAAGCGCTAAACCCTGCGCCCGCCATGTTAAAGATAGGGGAAATTGCGCATGCGTCCGATAGCGCAAGTTGCGCTGCGACAAAAAACGCAAGTAGCCTTATCTACCTATATCAATGCACCCGCAGTGATGGGAGTACCGACAGTGATAGGGCAGGCAGTAAAGGGAGTACCAGTCGTGAGGGGGTTTACAGGCATAGATGGAAGTACTGGCAGTAACGGGGTTAGTAGAAGGATTATTTGACTGAATTGTATATTTTATTTACAGCACCACCTTCACCAGCTGCTGCGGCTACCCCTCCACCTCCATCTCCTTCCCCGGCTACCCCTCCACCTCCATCTCCGGCTACCCCTCCACCACCATCCTCACCACACCTCTCCATCCCTTCAGCCCCTTCCCTGGCAGCAACCCCCCCTCCACAGTCGGGGTCATCATCCAGCACCTCACCTTCCATTGCCTTCTCTCCAGCATCATCCCGTCACACGGATGCAGGCTCCCCATCAGGTAATTAACGCACATTATATAAGCTTCAGACAAGTTTGAGAACTTTGTAAGGTCTTATGTGTAATGGCTGTTGTAATATAAAAAAAATTTTTCTGTGTTTCCCTAGCCGGCGGACCAACAGGTTCTGGGTGGGCAGTGAGCGGGTCGTCTGAGACAACCGTAAGTGTTAATTAACATAACATGTACATGTTGATGTTGCAACAGAATTCACTATTAACTGTTACCTTTTCCTCCACAGAAATCCCGACTGCCCAGGACCTGTTGGTGTCCCACCGCCGGGTGATTGCGAAAATGTGCAGCGCTGTGGCAGTGATGCAGACTGCGGTGGCAGAGCTGCAAAGTGCAATGGGAGCTCTGCATCAACACGGGATGATGCTGGAGAGGGCAGCGGCTGGACACCGGGGCCCTCATTAATTTTTTTTTTTTGAATTTTTTTTTTGATTTTGTTAATAATTAGTTTATAATTTTTTTTATTTTATGTTTTTTTTTTTATTTAAATTTTATATCTTTATTTAAAAAAAAAAGAAATATATATGAAAAGAATATATATTTAATATTTACGTTCATCTACGCAGGTGTGGTGTATTATTTTTAGTATAAGGTTTTAGCGCTAGTGTGACCAGGGGCCTTAAAAAAAAAATGTTAATTTTTGATATTTTTTTCATTTCATTTTTTCCCTATGATGGAACACCTATGATAGCTAGTACTCCCATGACCCCATGTGTGACAAGTAGATGTAATAAAAATACAACATTTTAATAGTTGACATCACATAAGAAAAGACCACAATTCATTAGATAAATAAGTTTTTTATTAAAAAAGGTATCAATGTAAAAATATAAAAACAACCAAAAAAAATTTAGTAAAACATTTTAAAACCTACAACTGCTGGTAAGATGGATCATTGCCATTACCACGCTGCCTCTGCGGTGAATAAAAATAAGGGGGAGCACCAGCGTTTGGGTTTATCCCAACTGGGTTTGGCACAGGATTGTGCGGCCATGAGTAGTCCGGGTACTGCTGCGGTCTTGGCATGACGACATATCTGTTGTCCAGGTTTCCAAAAGACGCTTGATTCAGTACCTCTAACATCAGTCTCTCTGCATGAAGCCGCTGAACTGGATCCAGAGTAGGCAGCCTCTCATTCGCAAAATATGCAAAGCCAGTTATTTTTGTTTCTTTTTCTGCCGTAAGAAGTTTTTTAGCAATTTCCACCAATTCAGGAGTAGCCGAGGTGGGAGCCGAGGTGGGAGCCTTCCTTTTCGTTCCTGAAAGTGAAAGCCGCCTCCGCACAGATGATGGTGGCTCGACTACTTCGTCTATGTGATCCGGCATGCTGTCTTCTTCTGTTGGAGGTGTGGAGACCGCCTCTTCTGTGTCCTGCATGAACAAAAAACAAATGGTAAATCACAAAGACAAAGAAATTAATCTTCACACTATAACACCCATATACAGCAAAATTGTGAAAACGACACTTGTAAATGGAAAAGCCTCAACCGTTGAGCTACATAAATTATCAGTACATGAAGGGATATATTCTGCCATTTTATCTACATTTCACAATAATATTTTTTAAATTTAAGCCCACTTTGGCATGTACATTAAAATGTGTTGTAATACAAAGGTACTTACATGTACGACAGGGGTGTCCGGCTGGATCACTGGGTCTAGATCCGAAATGGATGTCCCTTCTCTGGGTACTTCCTGGTCCCTTGTAAAAGCTAACAGATCAAAGTACCACAGTTGGGGGACATAAACTTCTTCGGCCCCGGCTCCAGATTTGGTTGAATTGATAACTTTATTGAGCTCTTTTTTATAAACCGTGCGGAGGCCCTGAATCCGTTTTTTAACCGTTGACTCATCCGCCGTTCATCAGGGTAACGGCTCCTGCAGAGCTCCACAAGTTTTTGGTAGGCGTCCTTCTTTTTCAACCGGTTACAATAATCTGCAGACTTAATTTTCCAGAGGCACGGCATTGTGCGGTACAGCTCGATAAAGTCACGCAAAAACTCCTGCTTATCAGCCATCTGTAATAAAAAAATGATTATGTGAGAACAGCAGAATGGTTAAATAAAATGCTTACATAGTCTACAACATAGAACACAGCAGGGATCACAAAATGGTGGTTGTGGGCGACGCAGGAGTAAACATAGACAGAGCTTGGATCATAAAATGGTGGGCGTGCCTGAACAAAACAATGAAAAACATGATGGACAACAATGGTTAACAACAGCAGAGAGATCTAAAATGGATTGGTACAATTAAAGACAAAAGAAAAATTAAATGTGACAAAAAAAATTACCTACCTTACAAAACTTGTGTGATTCTGAAAAAAGAAATAGGGAAACTAGCGTCACAACTGGATCGCAGAGGATACTCCACAGACGATCGCAAAAACTCCAACGTAGAACGTAGCAACCGAAATAGTGGCGTAAACCGGATCGCAGTAGCTACCAAGACTAGCAGGACACACTGGGTGAAAGAACCGCTTCTGCTCGAGAGCAATGGAGAGGAGTGCTGATACGTCGTCTTTTATGACGCGGTCATCCAATCACAAAGCGGGAGAGCTGTGATAAATATCTATGACACACATAGATGACCACCAATCTGTGACGAGGGGCGTGCAAAAGGTCGCGCTCAGTCACGCCTATCGAGGTCGTGATCTTTCACAGTACATGCAGTGTGGCACATCCCAACGACCGCCAAAGTCATTAAAAAGATCGCTAACCCTGATGCGCCGTTAATGAGATCGTCAAGTATGGCAGCTTCTAGCGACCTTAAAACGATCACACCAACGATAGCGTCGTTATCGTGATCGTTAGCGGGAACGTTTAGTGTGGCAGTACCTTAACTATACTGTATAATTTATATATACCTCAATTTTCTTTGGAGAAATACTGTTTACAGATTAACAAAGATTCTAGTCAATGAGCACTTTTACAGATGGTTAAAACACTCTGGTCAACTGTCAGTTTGAGGCCATCTGTTTAGCTTATCTTTTGAATACATGCATTTTAATTCATTTAGTCCATACACTATCTGTACTATTTGTCATTTGTCTATCAATAAGTCGATATATTTTAGCACTTTCCAGGTTTTCACTTTTTCTGATGTTATCACTAAATATAGGTGAGCATTTATGTGTTTATGTACACATTGATATGGACTCATAGGTCTACATATATTATGACATTAATATTTCCATAATTCTTATATATGACCTATTTGTATACTCTTCTTTATTATTATTTATTATTTAATATTTTTATTATTATTCCTTATTATTTATTATTATTGTTTTTCACATTCTTGGTCATTATGCTTTTTCTAATATAATTATCAACTTCTAAGTCTTGGTTTATCTTAGTTGAATTATTCACCAAACTTTAGTATTCCACTTTAGCCATTTAATTTTATCTTTATTTATTTTTTACTTGTTAGAAAATATTAATTTTCCTTTTTGTTGATGTTTATGGCCCAGATATATAACTAGTGCCATTAGATCATTAGTTACCCTTTCTAGTCATCGATGTCAGCCCAGTACACATATATTCTCTTCCACCTGGATGGTTTTTATGCACATATGCCTTGCTTCTAACCTTTTTCGGCATTCTCAATGTCCGGATCCACTTTGACTTCTGGGAGTACAAAGTTAGGTGATGCTTTCCAACATGCGGTTCACTGTGCACGATTCCGAAAGACCTTTTTGCGATAGGGGGCGGAGTCCATCAGCAAAATGCGCCACCTACAACCAGGACACGAATGATGTATACATGATGCGAAAGCCCTAATTGGTTAATGGTCTTGCTTAAGCACCAATGGGTCCCCTTCTGTTGACATGCCCCGGAAGAAGTGACTAGTGAAAACGACATCCATCGGGTGTGGGGAGGACACAGCTTTCCTCCTCTGTTTTCATTCCTGACTCAATTTGCCTTCTGGTAATATAGTCTTGATTTTCATTGATACAACTGTGCTTGAGTCGATATCAGGGATCTCTCTGTGTTCTGTGGAACTGATGGCTAGGATGGTATTATAGAAATATAGGATATATATTGAATAATTTCAATAGGGATTACAGAACATGTACATCACCCCTTTGATATCCAGTCTTTCACTCTACCTCCTGCCCTCCTCCCGAGGTAATAATTAATTGATTTGGAGATGGGTTTCACAGTTTCCCTGGCATGGGCACTATCTTAGTCAGATCTGTTTGATCTATATAGCCTTTCCCTTTTATTATACACTAGGATGCTCCCTCTCCTTGACTTGATACATTATATAGTGCATTTTTTTTACTATGTTATTGATTTGAATTGCTGTGTACTCCCCCCTTCTTTGGAGGATTTTTTCCCTGTCTTTTTTTTAACTTATGTGTCATTTATTCATTTTTATTCATTATAAATAAAAATTTATTTTTTAAATTTCCCTGTTACAATATCTTCATGTCTGATGGCTAGAGCCATAAATAATTATGGTATTTAATGTATATAGACATGTCTAACGGTATATTGCTTTGGAACACATTGAAGGAAATGTTTTCCGCAGACAGACTCTATCTGATAAAAATAATGAACATGGGCATGGCCTCATAGAATTCCATTGATCCCAGTGCGATACCATGCTTTATAGTATCACACTAGGATTAAAAATAGTCGTCTGCATGAGCTCTGGGAAAAAGCTATTTGCATAAACTGAAACGCCTTCTGATTCTGATCTTTACTAACCTTCCTAAATACAATATTGCCATTTCTGTGTGTGGTTCTACTTTTACTCCCGAAAAGCATCTCTCTACTAATGTCTCCTCCCTCTTACTAAACTCGCCCCTCTCCATTCCTTCCTGAATGCAGCAGTCAGTGCCATATTCCTTTCTAATCGCTACACCTATGCCTCTACCCTTTGCCAGTCAATGCACTGGTTGCCCATCCGCTAGAGTCCAATATAAACCTATCACTTTCACCCACAAAGCTCTCCACAGTTCTGTACCACCCAACATCTCTTTTTTCATCTATGTCTCTGTGCCCTACAGTCTGCTTATGACATTAGACTAATATCCTTAATAATCCGAACTTCCCACTCCCCTGTTTTAAAGATTTTTTGCATTCTGGGCAAATTCTTTGGAATGCACTAGCCAAAATAATTCGATTAAGTCCCAATACCCACAGATTTCTTTAGACTAGTTTATCACCCTCACTTTTCACGTTTTGCTCTTCCAAACTTTTCCTCCAAATCTGGTTCCTTATAGCATCAGTTTTTACACCCTCCATGCACTTAATAGCACTGTGCATCTGTACTTGTAGAGATACTGGCTGGTGACCAGTTCATGAAGCATTATGTGAACGAACGATACAAAATACTGATAGCTGAACCATATAATTCAAGCACTTTTTACCATTTACCTTTTGTGCCTCCCCTATTTTTTCATAGATTGAAAGCTTGCGAGCAGGGGCATCACTCATTTAGGTATCCTTTGAATTATGTATTACTCTGTATTGTCTTTATCATCTGTACATGTCTCCTCTGAATAGTAAAGTGCTGCGGAATATGTTGGCAATTTAAAAGTAAAAAATATTATTATTATTATTGCATTCTGGCTTGGTGGTCTACTTAAGGTAAATTTTTTCCCCTTCTACATAGAAGGCCTCTTATCCATCCACTACTTTGCACTGATGAGAAATAAGAACCCTGAAATAGCTGTTTGTAAATGAGGTTCCCTTTCTTTTGCAGATTCTGGTTTTGCTTTGTATCTTAATTCAAGCAGCAAATTTCTTTAACGGGTCAATATTGACTTCTAGGATTGCTACCTTCAGTAGGTGATATTTGTAACCTTGGCCTCTTCTATAAAGAGGCATTTAGCTTACTATTTTCCCAGTGAGCATTGCATAGCATATAAGCCTCCCTCCACAAACTTGACAAACTCATTAAAGTGGTTGCTTCTTTTTGATAATATTTAGCCTTGGCTGCAGTTTGTTAACCCCTCTTTGCCATCTGACGTACTATTCTGTCCATGTGCACTGGAACTTAATTCCCATGGATGGAATAGTATGTCATATGCGATCAGCCGTGCTCACAAAGGGAAAGCGGCTGATCGCAGCCGGGTGTCAGCTAATTCTCACAGCTGACAAACGGCACTAAGGGCTAAGAGCAGCCACGGACCACTCCTGGAACTTTAACCCCTGAAACACTGGGATCAAACTTGATCGCAGTGTTCCGGTGGCATAGGGAAGCATCAGGCAGGGAGGGGGCTCCCTGCGTGCTTCCCTGTGACCCTCAGAACAACGCGATGTGATCGCGTTGTTCCGAGGGCCTGCTCCATGCAGGTCCCCGGATCCAAGATGACCGCGGTGTCCTTCCGGGTCGTGCAGTGAGGTGGCTTGTCAGTGCCTGCACTGCCTGTCAGATCGCTGATCTGACACAGTGCTCTGCAAATTATACTGTGTAAAAATATTTTAAAAAATCCCTAAAAAAATAAAAAAAATATTTCCCCAATAAACACATTAATATTATGTAAATAACAAAAACAATAAGAGTACACATATTTAGTATTGTCGTGTACGTAACAACCCGCCCTATAACTGTCCCACTAGTTAACCCTCTTAGTGAACCCCTTAAAAAAAACAAGGCAAAAAATAATGCTTTATCATCATACTGCCAAACAAAAAGTAGAATAACACACGATGAAAAAGACAGATATAATAAACATGGTTCCACTGTAAACATCATCATGTCCCACAAAAAAACGTGCTGCCATACAGCATCATCAGTGAAAAAATAAAAAAGTTATAGCTTGCAGAATAAAGCGATGAAAAATAATTATTTTTAATATAAAATTGTTTTTATTGTATAAAAGTGCAAAAACATAAAAAAGATATAAATGACGTATCGCTATAATCATACTAACCTGAAGAGCAAAACTGCTTTATCAATTTTACCAATGGTACCTATAAAAACGTCAACTCGTCCCGCAAAAAATAAGACCTCACATGACTCTGTGGGCCAAAATATGAAAAAATTATAGCTCTTAAAATGTGGTGATGCAAAACTATTTTTTGCAGTAAAAAGCATCTTTTAACGTGTGACAGCTGACAAGCATAAAACATCTAGATAAGTTCCTTGGGGTGTCAAGTTTCCAAAATGGGGTCACTTGTGGGGGGTTTCTACTGTTTAGGCACATCAGGGGCTCTCCCAATGCAACATGACGCCGGCAGACCTTTCCATCAAAGTCTGCATTCCAAAACGTCACTACTTCCCTTCCGAGCCCCGACATGTGCCAATACAGTAGTTTTCTCTCACATATGGGGTATCAGCGCACTCAGAACAAATTGGACAACAACTTTTGTGAAAATACAAAAAAGTTTAGTGTCTGCTCACCTCCTCTGTAGCGCACGGATCCTGCTGTGCGACAAGTTTTCAGAACTTTAGAAAAAATAAGTCCAGCGCTGTAAGTCCTTAAAATCCATTTTCTTTTTATTCCAAAACTTCCAAATATTAAAACAGTTAATTCATTGTCCAGAAATTAAAAACATACGCGTTTCGACGCGAGAGACTGCGTCTTAATCATTGGTAAGGATCTGATGGCAGACTGAACATTTTGAGCTAGTTCACACATCAATCCCACCCACCAGACCTGGCTCCTGATAGGGACAGCTGTGCAGAGAAACCTGATAGACCATTAACCCCTTACAGGCTGGGATCATATATTATACCAGATAGGTATTACTCTCTTCATAGTGGTAAATCAGATCCTGTCTAATATTGATGCCATGCGGGACCCTGGTGTTTAGTTGATAGATCCACCATGTTTCCCGGCTTATCAGTTTTCTTTTTATATCGCCACCTCTGGCTGGAATTTTGACCTTTTCTTTACCCGACACCACAAAAGCGAACACATCCCCCCATGACTATTTAAAATGTTTTGAGATTGCTGAACTTTTATTAATGATTTTACTGGTGGCATCTGAGAGGTGATGTCTTATCCTGATTTTTAATGGTCCTCCTGTGCAGCCGACATACTGGAGGTCACACAAGGCGCATCGCACAGTGTACACCACATTACTTGTGTTGCAGTTTATATATGAATTAATCATATACTCTTTTTTATTTTTGTGGTCCAGTTTCTCCTGTTACCCATGGGAAAATAAAAATTGGGGGTTAAAATATCATTTTTGTGGAAAAAAAATATGATTTTTTAATTTTATGGCTCTAAGTTATAAATTTCTGTGAAGCCCTTGGGGGTTCAAAGTGCTCACCACACATCTAGATAAGTTCCTTGAGGGTTCAGTTTCCAAAATGGTGTAATTTGTGGGGAGTTTCCCCTGTTTAGGCACATGAGGGGCTCTCCAAACGTGACATGGCATCCAGCCAATTCTGCGTTGAAAAAGTCAAACGGTGCTCCTTCCCTTCTGAGCTCTGCCATGCACCCAAATAGTTATTTACCCCACATATGGGGTATCAGTGTATTTAGGATAAATTGCACAATAGTTTTTGGGGTCCTTTTACCTTTTGGAAAATAAAAATTGGGGTGACAAGATCATTTTTGTGGAAAAAATATGATTTTTTAATTCTACGGCTGTAGGTTATAAACTTCTGTGAAGCCCTTGGTGGTTCAAAGTTCTCATCACACATCTAGATAAGTTCCCTGGGGTCTAGTTTCCTAAATGGGGTCACTTTTGGGGGGTTTCCACTGTTTTGGCACATCAGAGGCTCTACAAACGTGACATGGTGTCTGATCTCAATTCCAGCCAATTTTGCGTTGAAATAGTCAAACGGTGCTGTTTCCCTTCCGTTCTCTGCCATGCGCCAAAACAGTGGTTCCCCCCACATATGGGGTATCCGCGTACTCAGGACAAATTGCACAATAGCTTTTGGGGACCAATTTCTCCTATTACCCTTGGGAAAATAAAAAAAATTGGAACTGAAGTGTGGTTTGAGCACCTTGAGGGGTGCAGTTTTTAGAATGCTGCCAGTTTGGGGTATTTTCTATCATATAGACCCCTCAAAGTGACTTCAAATGTGATGTGGTCCCTAAAAAAATGGTGTTGTATAAATGAGAAATCGCTGGTCAGCTTTTAACCCTTATAACTTCCTAACAAAAAAAAATTTGTGTTCCAAAATTGTGCTGATGTAAAGTAAACATGTGGTAAATGTTACTTATTAAGTACTTTGTGTGACATATCTGTGTGATTTAAGGGCATTAAAATTCAAAGTTGGAAAATTGCAAAACTTTCAAAATTAGAAAAAGTACAATTTGTCAGGAGAAAACAATGTCAGAATCACAAACAAAAATGACACTTTTAGAGCCACTGAGCTCAATAATTTATTGCCGCGTTGTCAACATGACATCAGCATTGCAGTCAAAACCCAAAATTAAAAATAGTGACAGAAACTAAATGGTGGATCCGGGAAGCATGACTGCAATGCGATTTTTTATTGTTAAACAAAATTCAGCTGATACTGAAATTATCTAAAAGGAAAAAACTTTTAAGGAGAAACTTTACTCCGTATTCGATTCACAGAATTTGTGACATTCAGACTGTATTTAAAAATGTATTTGGAGTGAGTTACTATAAGTGGCATTTGGACAGCTATTTTTGAACAGATAAGGCTTCCATTTATACAGATATCCTGCAGCTGTTTTCAGTTTTAGGAAATGCAATAAAAACAAATATATCAGACTATTAGAGTTTTCACGCAAAATTTGAACATTCTTTAATGCTACTTAAATTACAGTCAGTTTTGTCTTTCACATCACCAGAACACGGTTACTGTGTAGGAAAACTTACTTCTACAGAATAAGGGTGATTTCTCATTACCCTCAGGGAAATTTGTATGAAGGAAACAGAGCAGAGCACTAATCCCCAGAGTCTTGGCATTCTGTTACAGGAGATTTTCTCCATGCACTGTTTCACCTATCTAAACATTCTGTTGTTTGAATTTATCACATTTGGAACGTGTTCTCTAGTTAACATATTTTAATCATTATTTTATATTTAAACATGTGAAACATGGATGTGTTGGGATAATATTAAAACTACATTTGATATTTTCAACATTGGTATGATTTCAAGTTCAATCATTTACAGTTAGTGTTGCTAATTACACTGAAGATTTGACAATATGTCATGCTCTGTATGTAATGTTTTGTTCATGCAAACATGTAATCACTGCAGCCGATCACTCACTGCAGTGGTCAATGATGTAGCCAATGATTTGCTGCAGTGGTCACATGCTGATAGAGCCAGAATAATTTCTCTGGTAGCACTGTAGCAGTAGTTAAATGAGAAGCCTTAGCTTATAATTTTTAAAACTATGCTGAACCCATTTAAAAAGTAAAGAGATGGGCCATCCATTGAAATTAATTATTCAAGAAAGTAGAAATACACAGAAAGTTGGGCTTGCACAACTTCTGAAGATGTATCAAACCTTTTAAGTCATTTATGGGACTTTGTACATTTTTTTTAAATGAACCTGTCATATTTTTAGTGGCATCATTCCCTTGGTTAAAACATCTATTTCTAATATTGACTAAAGAAGTTTTGTCTCAGCAGGCACTCTAAGAAGTGCCCCAGAAGAAGCAAAGAGAAACATGCATCAGGTTGGAGGGACGCAGCACGATTTTTTTTGTGAATGTCACCAGCAGTTTGATTTAAAGTCAAATAAACTTACTTTATCTATAGGTGTAAAAGGATTCACTTTAGGCAGCTATACTTAAAACTCTGCACTAATATCTGTATTGTATATATTTAGGCTATACATTGGTTCCAATAATACTGAGTTTATTAATGTGCATAGTCCATTATAATAATAATTTACTATTTTAATGTTCTGTTGCTGCATCTCTTTCTGGCTTGAAGCACCTTGTTTAATCCTTTTTATTGTCATTAATTAGTGAAGATTATTTTTTATACTACAAATGTAACATCTTACCTCTGTAAAAAAAAGCATTTTAATCCATCTCTCCTCTTATACAAATTTGCCAAGACTGGTCCAGGCTCAAATTTGTAATTATGTGATTACACCCGCCTCTACGTGATTCACATCATCATCACTACCTTTTATATATCTTCATCCTATGATTTATCATTACTATGGCTTGCTGGTATGCGTCATACACCAATTAAACTGAGAGTAAAACCCAACTGCATTGCGCATGCACATGCAGGCCAGATGTAGCTGACATGTGTGAGATTTCCAGGACTGAAGGTATGGTGGGGTCAGTAAAGGAGACTTTAACCCCTTCACCCCCAAGGGTGGTTTGCACGTTAATGACCGGGCCAATTTTTACAATTCTGACCACTGTCTCTTTATGAGGTTATAACTCTGGAATGCTTCAACGGATCTTCGCGATTCTGAGATTGTTTTCTCGTGACATATTGTACTTCACGTTAGAAGTAAAATTTCTTCGATATACCTTGCGTTTATTTTTGAAAAAAACGCAAATATGGCGAAAATTTTGAAAATTTTGCAATTTTCAAACTTTGAATTTTTTTTCCCTTAAAACAGAGAGATATGTCACACAAAATAGTTAATAAATAACATTTCCCACATGTCTACTTTACATCAGCACAATTTTGGAACCAACATTTTTTTTTGTTAGGAAATTATAAGGGTTAAAAGTTGACCAGTGATTTCTCATTTTTACAACAAAATTTACAAAGCCATTTTTTTAGGGACCACCTCACATTTGAAGTCACTTTGAGGGGTCTATATGGCAGAAAATACCCAAAAGTGACACCATTCTAAAAACTGCACCCCTCAAGGTACTCAAAACCACATTCAAGAAGTTTAATAACCCTTCAGGTACTTCACAGGAGCTGAAGCAATGTGGAAGGAAAAAATTAATATTTAACTTTTTAGCCACAAAAATGATCTTTTACAAACGTTTTTTTATTTTCACAAGGGTAAAAGGAGAAAATGGGCAGATAAAGTTGTTGTGCAATTTCTCCCATATGTGGGGGAAAACCACTGTTTGGGCACACGGCAGAGCTCGTAAGGGAAGGAGCGCCGTTTGACTTTTTCAAACTAAAATTGGCTGGAATTGAGATTGGACGCCATGTCGTGTTTGGAGAGTCCCTGATATGCCTAAACAGTGGAAACCCCCACAAGTGACACCATTTTGGAAACTAGATCCCCTAATGAACTTATCTAGATCTGTTGTGAGCACTTTGAACCCCAAAGTGTTTCACAAAAGTTTATAATGCCTGGGTGTGAAAAAAAAAAAAACAATTTTCCACAAAAATGATTTTTTAGTCCCAAATTTTTGATTTTTACCAAGGAAATTGGACCCCAAAAGTTGTTTTCCAATTTGTCCTGAGTACGCTGATACCCCATATGTGGGGGGGGAACTGTTTGGGCGCACGGCAGGGCTTGGAAAGGAAGCAGTAACATTTTGGAATGCAAACATTGATGGGGGTCATGTTCCATTTGTAGTGCCCCAGATGAGCCTAAACAGTGGAAACCCGACACAAGTGACCCCATTTTGGAAGCTAGACCCCTAAGGAACTTATCTAGATCTTTGGTGAGCACTTTGAACCCCCAAGTGCTTCACACAAGTTTATAATGCCCGAGCATGAAAATAAAAAATCCTATTTTTTTCCCACAAAAATTATCTCTTAGTCACTAATTTTTTATTTTCCCAAGGGTAACAGGAGAAATTGGACCACAAAATGTGTTGTCCAATTTGTCCTGAGTACGCTGATACCCCATATGTGGGGGGGAACCACTGTTTGGGCGCATGGCAGAGCTCGGAATGGAAGGAGCACCATTTGACTTTTTCCAACCAAAATTGGCTGGAATTGAGATTGGACGCCATGTTGCATTTGGAGAGCCCCTGCTGTGCCTAAACAGTGGAAACCCCCCACAAGTGCCCCCATTTGGGAAACTAGACCCCCTAAGGAACTTATCTAGATCTTTGGTGAGCAATTTGAACCCCCAAGTGCTTCACACAAGTTTATAACGTAGAGCCGTAAAATTAAAAAATCATATTTTTTCCACAAAATTGATTTTTTCACCCCAATTTTTATTTTCCCAAGGGTAACAAGACTCCAAAAGTTATTGTGCAATTTGTCCTGAGTGCGCTGATACCCCATATGTGGGAGTAAACCACTGTTTGGGTGCATGGCAGAGTTTGGAAGGGAAGGAGCGCCGTTTGACTTTTTCAACGCAGAATTGGCTGGATGCCATGTCGAGTTTGGAGAGCTCCTGATATGCCTAAACAGTGGAAACCCCCCACAAATGACACCATTTTGGAAACTAGACCCCTCAAGGAACTTATCTAGATGTGTGGTGAGCACTTTTAACCCCAAGTGCTTCACAGAAGTTTATAACGTACAGCCGTAAAAATAAAAAATCTTTTTTTTTTTTACAAAAATGATTTTTTCGCCCCAATATTTTATTTTCACAAGGGTAACAGGAGAAATTGGACCCAAAAGTTGTTGTACAATTTGTACTGAGTACGCTGATACCCAATATGTGGGAGTAAACTACTGTATGGGTGCACGTCGGGGCTCGGAAGGGAAGTAGTGACGTTTGGATTGCAGACTTTGATGGAATGGTCTGGGATGTCATGTCGCATTTGGAGAGCCCCTGAGGCGTCTAAACAGTGGAAACCCCCCACAAGTGACCCCATTTTGGAAAATAGACCCCACAAGGAACTTATCTAGATGTGTGGTGAGCACTTTTAACCCCAAAGTGCTTCACAGAAGTTTATAACGTACAGCCGTAAAAATAAAAAATCCTTTTTTTTTTTTTACAAAAATGATTTTTTCGCCCCCAATATTTTATTTTCACAAGGGTAACAGGAGAAATTGGACCCCAAAAGTTGTTGTACAATTTGTACTGAGTACGCTGATACCCAATATGTGGGAGTAAACTACTGTATGGGTGCACGTCGGGGCTCGGAAGGGAAGTAGTGACGTTTTGGATTGCAGACTTTGATGGAATGGTCTGGGGAGTCATGTCGCATTTGGAGAGCCCCTGATGCGTCTAAACAGTGGAAACCCCCCACAAGTGACCCCATTTTGGAAAATAGACCCCACAAGGAACTTATCTAGATGTGTGGTGAGCACTTTGAACCCCGAAGTGCTTCACAGAAGTTTATAACGTACAGCCGTAAAAATAAAAAAATCATTTTTTTTTTTACAAAAATGATTTTTTCGCCCCCAATATTTTATTTTCACAAGGGTAACAGGAGAAATTGGACCCCAAAAGTTGTTGTCCAATTTGTCCTGAGTACGCTGATACCCAATATGTGGGAGTAAACTACTGTATGGGCGCACGTCGGGGCTCGGAAGGGAAGTAGTGACGTTTTGGATTGCAGACTTTGATGGAATGATCTGGGGGAGTCATATCGCATTTGGAGAGCCCCTGATGAATCTAAACAGTGGAAACCCCCACAAGTGACCGCATTTTGGAAAATAGACCCCACAAGGAACTTATCTAGATGTGTGGTGAGCACTTTGAACCCCGAAGTGCTTCACAGAAGTTTATAACGTACAGCCGTAAAAATAAAAAATCCTTTTTTTTTTTTACAAAAATGATTTTTTCGCCCCCAATATTTTATTTTCACAAGGGTAACAGGAGAAATTAGACCCCAAAAGTTGTTGTCCAATTTGTCCTGAGTATGCTGATACCCAATATGTGGGAGTAAACTACTGTATGGGCGCACGTCGGGGCTCGGAAGGGAAGTAGTGACGTTTTGGATTGCAGACTTTGATGGAATGGTCTGGGGGCGTCATGTCGCATTTAGAGAGCCCCTGATGCGCCTAAACAGTGGAAACCCCCCACAAGTGACCCCATTTTGGAAAATAGACCCCACAAGGAACTTATCTAGAAGTGTGGTGAGCGCTATGAAGCTCCAAGTGCTTCACAGAAGTTTTATAACATACAGCCGTAAAAACAAAAAAATCATTTTTTTTTTACAAAAATTATTTTGTCGCCCCCAGTTTTTTATTTTCCCAAGGGTAACAGAAGAAATAGGACAAATTGCACAATAACTCTTGTGGTCCTGAGTACGCTGATACCCCATATGCGGGAGTAAACTACTGTTTGGGCGCATGGCAGAGCTCAGAAGTGAAGGAGCACCGTTTGACTTTTTCAACGCAGAATTGGCTGGAATTGAGATCAGACGCCATGTCACATTTGGAGAGCCCCTGATGTGCCTAAACAGCGGAAACCCTCCAATTCTAACTCCAACCCTAACCCCAACACACCCCTAACCCTAGTCCCAACCCTAACCACAAACCTAACCCTAACACACCCCTAACCGTAATCCCAACCCTAATCCTAATCCTAACGTTAGCGCCAACCCTAACCCTAACTTTAGCCGCAACCCTAACCCTAACGGGAAAATGGAAATAAATACATTTTTTTAATTTTATTATTTTTCCCTAACTAAGGGGGGTGATAAAGGGGGGTTTGATTTACTATTTATAGCGGGTTTTTATGATTGGCAGCTGTCACGCTAAAATACGCTTTTTATTGCAAAAAATAGTTTTTTGCATCAAAACATTTTGAGAGCTATAATTTTTGCATATTTTGGCCCACAGAGTCATATGAGGTCTTATTTTTTGCAGTACGAGTTGACGTTTTTATTGGTACCATTTTTGAGCACGTGACATTTTTTGATCGCTTTTTATTTCATTTTTGGGAGGTTAGAATGAACAAAAATCAGCAATTCATGAATTTCTTTTGGGGGAGGCGTTTGTACCGTTCCGCGTGTGATAAAATTGATAAAGCAGTTTTATTCTTCGGGTCAGTACGATTATGGCGATACCTTATTTATATCATTTTTTTATGTTTTGGTGCTTTTATAGCATGAAAACAATTTTATATAAAAAAGTATTATTTTTGCATCGCTTTATTCTGCGAGCTATAACTTTTTTATTTTTTCGCTTATGATGCTGTATGATGGCTCGTTTTTTGCGGGACAAGATTACCTTTCAGCGGTACCTTGGTTATTTATCTCGGTCTTTTTGATCGCGTGTTATTCCACTTTTTGTTCAGCGGTATGATGATAAAGCATTGATTTTTTGCTTCGTTTTCTTTTTTTTTTTTAAGGGGTTCATTAAAGGGGTTAACTAGTGGGACAGTTTTATAGGGGGTTCGTTACGGACGCGGCGATACCAAATATGTGTACTTTTATTGTTTTGTTTTTTTTATTTACAGGAAAGAATGAATTTATTGGGGAATATTTTTTTTTTTATGATCTTTTTTTACCACTTTTTATTTTTATTTTTTTTACTTTTATACTTTGTCCCAGGGTGGGACATCACTGTATTTTAGCAGATCGCTGGTGTGACAGTGTGCACAGCACTCTGTCACACCAGCGATCGCTCTGGCACTGCTGCAGGCTTCCCAGCGCCTGCTCTCAGCAGGCACTGAGGAAGCCGCCTCCCTGCAGGACCCCGGCGCCATCTTGGATCCGGGGACCTGGAGGGAGGACGGACCCTCGGAACAGCGCGACACATCGCGCTGCTCTGAGGGTCTCAGGGGAGCGCGCAGGGAGCCCCCTGCCTGCTCGATCCTCCCCTGTGCCCCGGGTACACCGCGATCATATTTGATCGCGGTGTGCCAGGGGTTAATGTGCCGGGAGCGGTCAGTGACCGCTCCTGACACACAGTCACGGGTGTCAGCTGTGATAATCAGCTGACACCCGGCGGCGATCAGCTGCGCTCCCCCCGGGAGCGCAGCTGATCGCCCATGACGTACTATTCCGTCCATGGGAATAAGGTCCAGGGTCACATGGACGGAATAGTACGTCTGATGGCAGAGAGGGGTTAATAACACCAAGATGACCATCATTACTACAGAAATGAGGCTAAACTTGTCTAATAGGAGAAGTGACCCAGCAGAGCAGTCTTGACTACAGTCATGGCCAAAAGTTTTGAGAATGACACAAATATTATATTTTCACATAATCTGCTGCCCTCTGGTTTTTATGTGTGTTTGACAGATGTTTTTATCACAGACAGAAATATAATATTTGCAAACATATGAGTAAAAAAAGCTTATATTGACAGTTAGAATGAGTTAATGCAGCAAGTCAATATTTGCAGTGTTGACCCTTCTTCTTCAGGACCTCTGCAATTCTCCCTGGTATGCTCTCAATCAACTTCTGGACCAAATCCTGACTGATAGCAGTCCATTCTTGCACAATCAATGCTTTCATTTTGTCAGAATTTTTAGGTTTTTGTTTGTCCGCCCGTCTCTTGATGCTTGACCACAAGTTCTCAATGGGATTAAGATCTGGGGAGTTTCCAGGCCATGGACCCAAAATCTCTATGTTTTGTTCCCTGAGCCATTTAGTTATCACCTTTGCTTTATGGCAAGGTGCTCCATCATGCTGGAAAAGGATTGTTGATCGCCAAACTGCTCTTGGAGGGTTGGGAGAAGTTGCTCTTGGAGGACATTCTGGTACCATTCTTTATTCCTGGCTATGTTTTTAGGCAAGACTGTGAGAGAGCCGATTCCCTTGGCTGAGAAGCAACCCCACACATGAATGGTTTCAGGATGCTTAACAGTTGGCATGAGACAAGACTGGTGGTAGCGCTCACCTTGTCTTCTCCGAATGAGGCATTTTCCTGATGTCCCAAACAATCGAAAAGAGGATTCATCAGAGAAATAACTTTACCCCAGTCCTCAGCAGTCCACTGCCTGTACCTTTTGCAGAATATCAGTCTGTCCATGAAGTTTTTTCTGGAGAGAAGTGGCTTCTTTGCTGCCCTCCTTGAGGCCAGGCCTTGCTCCAAGAGTCTCCGCCTCACAGTGCGTGCAGATGCACTCACACCTGCCTGCTGCCATTCCTGAGCAAGCTCTGCACTGCTGGTAGCCCGATCCCGCAGCTGAAACACTTTTAAGAGATGGTCCTGGCGCTAGCTGGTCTTTCTTGGGCGCCCTGGAGCCTTTTTGGCAACAATGGAACCTCTCTCCTTGAAGTTCTTGATGATGCGATAGATTGTTGACTAAGGTGCAATCTTTCTAGCTGCAATACTCTTCCCTGTTAGGCCATTTTTGTACATTGCAATGATGACTGCACGTGTTTCTTTAGAGATAACCATGGTTAACAGAAGAGAAACAATGATGCCAAGCACCAGCCTCCTTTTAAAGTGTCCAGTGGTGTCATTCTTACTTAATCATGACAGATTGATCTCCAGCCATGTCCTCATCAACACCCACACCTGTGTTAATGGAGCAATCACTGAAAAGAGGTTAGCTGGTCCTTTTAAGGCAGGGCTGCAATGATGTTGAAATGTGTTTTGGGGGATAAAGTTCATTTTCTAGCCAAATATTGACTTTGCAAGTAATTGCTGTTAAGCTGATCACTCTTTATAACATTCTGGAGTATATGCAAATTGCCATTAGAAAAAGTGAAGCAGTAGACTTTGTAAAAATTAATATTTGTGTCATTCTCAAAACTTTTGGCCATGACTGTACTGTTGAGCATTCCGATACTGCAAATATCGGGTATCGGCCGATATTTGCTGTATCGGAATTCCGATTCCGAGTTCCGATATTTTTGTCATATCGGACACCGGAATCGGAATGTTCCTGTCACTGTCAGTGTCCGTCGGTCGGGTCTGTCAGGAGTCAGCGGCACTTACCTGGCAGAAGATCCCCGGTGGTCACGTCCTTGACTGCTTGATGGCCGCCATCATCTTCTCCCTGGTGGTCACGTGCAGTTTCTGCACATGCTGCCGGGTAATCGCGGCCGTAAAGCAGTCCGATGACGTCACCGCCGGGGAAGCTGGTAAGCAGCTGTGCTGCGTCGGGATGTCAGGCTCTGCCTGACATTCCGATGTAGCAGAGCTGGATCGTCGTGGGACACTCGTTACTATGGACTGCGTCGGACAGGTGGTATACTGTTGGTTTTTTTTTTCCTTTTTTTACAGGAGATCGATGGCGTCGCAGGATGAGCGTTTAATAAAATTAATGAAAACTGTGTTGTCTCTTTTATTTCATTAAAATACTTTTTTCTTGCTGTGTTTTTTTTTTAAACCTTTAAAAACTTTGGGATTAATAATGGATCGGTGTCTTATTGATGCCTCTCCTTTATTAACCGGGCTTATTGTCACCGTGCAATCAACGGTGACATTAACCCCTTATTACCCCGCTTGCCACCGATACAGGGCAAGTGGGAAGAGATGGGTAAAGTGCCACAATTGGCACATCTTTTAATGCGCCAAATGTGGGGCTGCTGTAGCCTGGTATTATCAGGCTGTTGAGGGCCAAAATCCATGGGCCTCGACAGTCTTTTAATACCAGGCTGCAGCAGTCTGCATTTTATTTGGCTGGTTAACAAAAATAGGGGGGATCCCAACGCCATTTTTTTTTCGAGGGGATCCCCTATTTTTGTTAACCAGCCAAGCTAAGCAGACTGCTGAGGCCTGGTATTATCAGGCTTGCAAGGCCCATGGTTATTGGATCCTTACCAGCCTGAAAAACCAGGCCTCAGCAGTCTGCTTCATCAGGCTGGTTAACAAAAATAGGGGGGAACACCCACGCCATTTTTTTTTCGAGGGGATGCCCTATTTTTGTTAATCAGTTCCCTCTGACGTCATTGATGGTGTCCCTGGCTGACCTGAAGTGAAAGTAGGAAGCAATCAATTATGCTAACCACTTCCTCTCCTGTCAGCCAGGAGAGGAGCTCATTCATTTGGGGGTTTACTGTGAGGCTGCAGCATTAGCTGCGGTCCCTGCAGTAAACATTAACCCTTTCTGATGGATTACACCGTGGGACCTGACTGTGCATCGGATAGGTAAGAATAATTTTGCTTTTTTATTTTATTTTCATTACAGGAAATGTTTTTTGCAGAAAAATAAAAGATGGTCAAAAACATGTGTCTTTATTTCATTAAAATGATTTTTTATTAAAGTGTGTGTGTTTTATTTTTATTTCATGCAATAGGATTAATAATTGATAGTGGTCTAATTGACAGCTCTCAATTATTAACCGGGCTTAAAGTCACCTTTCAATAGCAAGGTTGCTTTAACCCTTATTAACCCATTCGCCACCGCTACAGGGCAATGGGAATAGACGGGCAAAGTGCCAGAAAGGGCGAATCTAATTATAGATTTGCCTTTTCTGGGGTGTCTGGGGGCAGATGTTAGTAGCCGGGGGGGGGCAAAAATAATGGTCCCTCTCTGGGCTATTATTATCTGCCCCCACTTGCTGGCTTTGTCTGTCTGGTTGAGAAAATAGGGCGGGAGCCCACGCATTTTTTTTCAACAATTTTACACCTCATATATTTATATATACGTGTCATTGAATTTGTGACACATATATATATTTATATTTATAGTTCATACACTTCTACATAGTATAATAGCCGCTAATTCAATTGCCGGCTTTTGTGAAAATGCAGAACCCGACATGAAATGACACATGGTTTACATAGAGTTAACCATGTCATTTCAAGTTGTTTGATATATTGTTTTCACTAACAATTACATAAGTGTATGTGTGCAAAATTTGACACATTTAGGGTTAATTAAAGGTGTAAATTCGTAGCAAAAAAGTCAGTTTTTTTTACAACGAATTTACACCTTTAATTAACCCCTACAGGTTGAAATTTTGCACACATACACTCATGTAATTGTTTGTGAAAACCAGATATCAAACTGCATGAAAAGACATGGTTAACTCTATGTAAACCATGTGTCATTTCATGTCGGGTGCTTTTGTATTTTCACAAAAGCCGGCTTCACCCGGCAATTGAATCAGAGGCTATTTTACTATGTAGAAGTGTATGAACTATAAATATATGTATATATATATGTCACAATGACATGTTATATATATATATATATATATATATATATATATATATATATATATTCTATGTGTGTATATTTAGTGTTTACAAAGAAAGAAAGGGGTTTTTTTAGTTCCGATATTTCTGTCCCATAGACTTGCATTGGATTTCCGGTATCGGAATCGGGTATCGCCGATACTTTTTGGGTATCGGCGATACCCATTCTGATCCGATACTTCTTGATATCGGGAAGTATCGCTCAACTCTAATCTTGACTGTTATACATATGAACAGAGATAATTTTGCAGAAGTTCAAGAAATGAAATATTTTGCTGGAATGCAATCACCCTGTGTAACAAAAGGATGAATATTTGGGGTCCTTTAGGGACTAGATGAGTATGGTTTAATAAGACACTAAAATATTGGGAAATATTCCATTATGTGTTATGATTAAACATAAATCTTTAACAGTGATAAAATGTAAGCCAATTCATGTGTACTTGGAACACATGAATTGGCCAATTTATGCGCTAAGCATTCTCAATTTTTCATATTTCTAATGCAGTAATGCAGTGATATAATGTAGACAAAAACTTACACATGTAATACTATATCATAGATTAAAAAGACTTATTTTATTTTGTGTAGACATATTTAATATAGTTATCATTGATCTTTCTCCTTTCTAATCATAGCCAATGCAATATTCATACTGTTTTTCTAAAAAGTTGCAACTTGACTAATCTCTGCCCAAAATAAATGATTTTGTTTGCAATGATAACATTTGCAAAACCTTGAACATTTGCCAACTATTTAGAAAGTTATATATGCAGTGTGTGATGTTTGAATATCATATTTTATATACAAACTGCTAAAATATTTAAGGTTGTTAAAACTTAAATTTATAACTTCACTATAAAATGCTATTGAATTGTATTAACTTCTGCCATCTTAGCCATCTTCCTCATCTATAAAATGGAAAATATCAATCACATCCATAAATGAGCGGATGAGTGAAATATCGGGTACTTGTAAGTCATGTTGTTGAAAAGTTTTTAGTCTAAATTAATAAACTATCTTTTTAAAGTTATCATGAAGTTATTTGTTGACTATGGTTTAGGATTTCAATTAAATATACATTATGAGAGTAATGATGTTTATAGCAGAATAATAAAAAGACATAAGGTCAGATTCATAATTGCTTTTGTGTCTCTTTTCTGAAATTGAGAAGCTTCTAATAATAACTTTTTGAGTGCCATTTCTATTATATTATTTGCTTCTTTTTTAAGTTAAAGAGAGTCTGTCAGTTCCCCCACTCTCTCCAACCTAGCAGCATTCACTTATGTATGAGAATATTCCCTGTCTAATCATCTCTGTATGATGATTTGGGGTTAAAATTAGGTTTAAAAAATCATTTATATTGTCCCCGTCTCCTATGTTAATTAGGGCTTTGACTAGTCGATGGGGTGTTAGTTTCCCCTGACTAGTCAGCCCTCTTTTCATGTTATCACACCCCTGTAGATGTGATAACATTATCTACAGTAGCTGGCATAATCTCTAGACAGAGGTAACACTGCCTCATTATAGTGAATGGATCCTTTGGGGGTTTCAACTGAATCATTTCACTTGGAGATTTAAATGGAAATACCAAAGTAAGTGTTCAGCGTAGAGCACAGGATAAATGTGATCCCAAAGGTTATGAAAAATGTTCCCAATAAAAGATTTAACCCAATCCACAAAAAAAGTCCTCACTCAGGTCCATCATCTGTCAATGGAAATGAAGAGGGCTTCCATGTTACTAGTAGCACAAAGGATCAGGAAAGAAAAGCAAAATGGCTCCTCGCCCTGCCAAAAGAAATTCAGCAAATTCTGGGCTCCTCTCCCTTCTGGACGCCACAGTGTGCCTAAACCACATTTAGCATCAACATGTTTGGCATTTCTATGCCATTTGTATATCAAACCAGCCTAATTAACAGGTGCATGTCTCCTGAAGCTTGAGCTGGGCATAACGTTCTGATCACTACAACATACTGGTCACTACAACAGCATTTTGCAATTTTAACTCAGCGGCATCCACTGCTGCTTATTTCTGGAAAAAACCTATGGAGTCAAAATCAACACTACACTTGCAGATAATTTCCCAATGGGGTATAATTTCCAAAATGGGGTCACTTGAAGGGGGATTCTGCTCATCTAGCACTTAGGGATTCTGCATACGTACTCCGCAAACTATTCTAGGAAAATATGTGCTGAAGGAGGCAAATAGCGCTCCATCTGTCTCTCCCGAGTCTCCTCATGGCTAAGCAGTACTGTAGAGCCATATGTTGGGTATTTCTACATTCAGTGTGAAAATGTAAAATCTGGGGCTAATACTAATTTTTGGTGCTAAAAATGAAATTATTAATTCCTTTTCTTAATGGCATAACATTTTGTGACCCATCTCTGGGTCATTGAGAGGTATAGTTTGCAAAATGGTGTCTCCTAGTTCTGCTGTTCTGACACCTAAGGGGCTCTGCCAATGTGACATGGTGTTAGGGTCTGCGGAATGCACCTAATAAATAATGTAGAGAGGTGCGTTCGCAGCCTGGGGTCCACCGTGCAGGCAGAGCCTGCTGCTAGTAAAATGGCATAAGTAGCGAACTCTGTTATCCTGCAGAGTCGCTAAAATGAACGCCGTAGCGCGCTGTGGCAGTTAGTACGAACTCTGTTAATCCACAGATCCGCTAGCGGAATGCCACAGCGCTATATGGCGATAAGTGCGAACTCACTTAGCTTCAGTGAGGCGCAAAGTAAAACGCTAGGGCGCTGACTAACGTTTTAAAGCGAGCCCTGTTGCGTCACAGAGCCGCTGAGAAACCCTACTGGGTCCAGGTACACAGTTAACTGCTGTGCGGATAGCAATCCATGATCATGCAGTCAGCAACGCAAACAAGCAGCTCCTCACCGGAGTAGCCGGTATTCTAGAGGCTATTACAGCCAAGCCCTGAACATGTGCATACAAATCTCCTCACCGGAGGTGCCGGTATTCTAGGGGCTTATTTCAGCTGAGCCCTAACCACATGCGTGCATGATCACACTGACACAAAGCACATAACACAATTGATACTAGCGCATGGCTGCCAGGCCATGCAACACTTTTATAGTAGCAAGTACAGGACCTGCCAGAAAAGGACCAATGAGAAACTGTTCCAGAACACATGTAGGTTCAGGACCTTCCTTGCGGACCAATAGGAGCTGCTGCAGTACCTGAGCATGTGACTCCTGATCTCCAATGAGAGATCTTACCCTGGGCATGCTCAGACGGGGAAACGTAGGACTTAGTCCTAAAGACGTCTGCTCACCTCTGACCAGTACTGGCTACAATAGCAGAACCTGCAGAGGCAGCAGCAAGTCTCTGCACAGTATTAGACTGGGCGAGACACTGTGACCGACGTCTTTGCTGAGCAGGCTCCACTGCGGCAGGAGATGGATGGGGGACCGCAGCGGGACTGGTTCGAGTCTTCCCTTGTGCAGCAGTGGGAACTCGAACCCTAACATTACCCCCCCTCCTAGGGCCTGCCTCTTTTGGCCCTCGCTGCGCTCAAAGGCAGCGATGAGCTGCGTAGTATGAACATGCTAGGCAGGCTCCCAGGACCTATCCTCAGGCCCACAACCCCTCCAATCCACCAAATAAAATTTTTTGCCCCGTACCACCTTACACCCAACGATGGCGTTCACCTCATGATCGTCGGTGGATGAACCCGACATCCCGGCAGAGGACTCGGAAAACCGGGAGATGGCCACGGGTTTCAAAAGAGACACGTGAAAGCTATCAGAGATACCAAGGCGAGGTGTAAGGACAAAGCGGTAGACTACAGGGTTTACCTGCTCAAGGATCTTAAAGGGGCCCAAATAGCGAGGTGCCAACTTAGTAGACTCGCAGCCTGATGTTCCGGGCAGAGAGCCACACTAAGTCGCCCGGAGCAAATGTCGGAACGGGGCGCCGATGAGCGTCGGCGGAAGACCTCATCCTCTCTTTGGAAGCCTGAATGGCATCCTGAGTGCGGTCCCAAATGTCCCGTGCCTCCACGGCCTAGTCTGCCACTCTGGAGTCGTCGGAGTACACGGGCATGGGCACCGGTACCCGCAGATGCTGACCGTAGTTTAAGAGGAATGGTGTCTGTCCGGTGGAGTCAGCCACAGCATTATTTAGAGCGAACTCAGCCCACAGTGGCAAGGATGCACAATCATCCTGCCTGGCTGAGACAAAATGTCGCAAGTATGTGAACAAGGTCTGGTTGGCTCTCTCTACCAACCCATTCGTCTCGGGATGATAAGCCGAAGAGAGATTTAACTCCATGCTGAGTAGATGACACTGCTCTCTCCAGAACCGAGACTCAAATTTGGGACCTCGATCACTGACAATTTTGTCTGGCATTCCGTGTAGCCGGAAAATGTGCCTGAAAAATAATGCTGCTAAGGCCTGTGCGGAATTTAACTGTGGTAACGGCACCAATTGTACCATTTTGGAGAAGATGATGGTGCAGCCCCGAGAATTGGGTAAGCCCACCACAAAATCCATCCCAACCATCTCCCAGGGCCTGCCTGCCTCCGGTAAAGGGAAAAGTAACCCAGCTGGCCGTTGTCGAGGGGACTAATTCTTGGCGCAGGAGACACATGCCTGAACGTATTCCCTGACGTCATGGACCATATGTGGCCACCAGTATGCCCTCTCCAGCAACTCAGATGTATTCTTTGCCCCAATATGTCCACCCACCCTGGAGGAGTGTGCCCAAGAGAGTACCTCTGGTCACAAATTGATGGGCACAAAAGTCTTGTCTGGAGGCACAGACTCAAGCGAAACCGGGGCCCCAGTTCTTAGGCTCTCTGTGGGGACAATCAGCCGAGGCTCCTCCTCCACCTCCTCAGAGGACACCACGGAGCGAGACAGAGCATCGGCACGAATTTTCTTCTTCTCGGAGAGAAAATGGAGGGTGAAATGGAACCGGGTGAAGAACAGGGACCATCTGGCCTGACGGGAATTTAGCCGCTGGGCGGTCTGTAAATAGACCAAATTTTTGTGGTCAGTGAACACTTGAAAGGGAAAGCGAGCACCCTCCAGGAGATGTATCCACTCGGAAAAGGCCAACTTCATGGCTAGCTACTCCCTATCTCCAGTGGAATAATTCCTCTCCGCTGGTGTGAAGGTCTTGGAGAAGAAGAAGCAAGGTTGTTTACGACCTTGAGTATCCTTTTGAAAAAGGACTGCTTCAGCACCAACGGACGAGGCATCTTCCTCCAATATAAAAGGCTTATCATCCTTGGGACGATGTAGGATAGGAGCGCTAGCAAAATGGACTTGATTGAAGTAAAGGCCTTGGAGACCTCCTCTGACTACAATTTGGGATTGGCTCCCTTCTTGGTGAGGGCTACCAAGGGAGCTAACCAAAGTACATAAGTGGGGAATGAATTGGCGATAGTAATTAATGAACCTCATAAAGCGCTGCACCGCTTTAAGAGAGTGGGGTTCTTGCCAATCCATTACAGCCTGTAGTTTGGCAGGATCCATAGCCAATCCCTGAGTGGAGATGATATAACCCAGGAATGGCAGAGACTCCTGCTCAAACACGCACTTCTCCAACTTCGCATATAAGGAATTTGCCCGCAAGAGGTCGAAGACCCTGCAGACATCTCTCCGGTGGGTGTTAATATCTGTAGAAAATATGAGAATGTCATCCAGATAGACTACCACTGAGGTTGCAAGCATATCCCAGAAGATGTCATTTACGAAATCTTTGAAGACGGCTGGAGCATTATAGAGCCAGAAGGGCATCACAAGATATTCGTAATGTCCATCTCTAGTATTGAACGCCGACTTACATTCGTCGCCCTCACGGATGCAGATCAGGTTATAGGCACCATGAAGATCCAGCTTAGTAAATACCCTTGCTCCCCGGAGCCTATCAAAGAGCTTTGATATTAGGGGCAAAGGATATTTGTTCTTAACGGCAATGGCGTTAAGACCCCTATAGACTATACACGGTCGTAATTCTCCAT
Source organism: Oophaga sylvatica (assembly GCA_033576555.1). Classification (NCBI taxonomy): domain Eukaryota; kingdom Metazoa; phylum Chordata; class Amphibia; order Anura; family Dendrobatidae; genus Oophaga; species Oophaga sylvatica. The sequence continues at coordinate 150,894,964 of JARQOD010000005.1, read as the reverse complement.
TCTTCTTCTGCACGAAGAAAAATCCTGCCCCTGCTGGTGACACTGACTTCCTAATAAACCCTCTTGCCAGATTTTCCTGGATGTATTGTGACATGGCCTCCATCTCAGGAAGAGAGAGAGGATACACTCTTCCCTGAGGGGGCTCCGTTCCAGGCAAGAGGTCTATAGGACAGTCATAGGGGCGATGAGGCGGAAGAATCTCCGCTGCCTTTTTGGAGAATACGTCCGCGTATGACCGATAAACCTTGGGGAGAGAAGCAAGGTCTATGGGTATCTCCGTGGTGGAAACCTGAACGTCCTCTCTGAGACATCTGCTTCTGCAATGATCACCCCAACCCAGTATTCTCCCAGAGGACCACTCAATATGGGGAGAGTGGTGGCAAAGCCAGGGTAATCCCAACAAAACCTCATCTATTCCCTCAGGAAGAACAAAAAGGGATATATTCTCCTGATGAGAAGGGGACATAGACAGAAGAAGAGAGACAGTCTGGTGGGTGATTTGTGAGGGCAGGATTGCTCCATTCTATACTCTCACCGATACTGGCTCGGCGAGCGTCACCAGCGGTATGGAATGGCGAGAGGCAAAGGAGGACATAAAATTCCCCTCTGCCCCAGAGTCCACACAAAGCTTGGCGGGAATAGTGGATGAACCTAGAGAGATTAACCCTTTAAGGAGCACTTTCAGAGCAAAATCCCTCGCGTCTAATGACCCTGCACCCATGGTCACGGAACATGACCGTTTACTCCTTCGCTGGGGACATCGGTTGGAATATAGAAGGGTGGTTTTTGACTTTGTGGATTGGTGTCAGACTAACTGTCTAGAACTAAATGTAAAGAAAACCAAGGAGATGGTGGTGAGTTATAGAAGGAAAAAGTAGGATTACTTACTGATCACCATTGCTGGCCAGGAGGTTGAGATTGTTGAGAGCTACAAATATTTGGGGGTTTACCTTTACAGTAAACTCGATTGGAGGTGTCATACAGAAAAGGTTTACAAGAAGGGAATGAGCAGACTGTACTTTCTGTGGAAGCTCAGGTCGTTCAATGTGTGCAGTAAAATGCTGGAGATGTTCTACGAGTCCCTTGTAGCAAGCGCCATCTTTATTGCTATCATTTGCTGGGGCAGTAGTGTGCGAGTAGCTGACGCTAATAAGCTCAACAAACTTATAACGAAGGGAAGTGCAGCTGTTGGCCTCCATCTTGACTCTTTTGAGGAGGTATTAGAGGATAGAATTCAGAAGAAGTGTAGGGCTATAATGAACAATAATACACACCCCCTACATGAGCTGTTCTTGAAGCAGAAGAGCACATTCAGCAGCCGTCTAATCCTATTAAGGTGCAAGAAGGAGAAATTCAGGAAATCGTTTGTACCTACTGCTATGGGGATGTATAATAATTTCCTAAGGGTGGTAGAAAATAATGACTGATGGCTGGTATACTAATGTCAATTAACATTGTCTTATATACACATGAACTACAGTCATGGACAAAAGTTTTGAGAATGACACAAATATATTTTCACATGATCTGCTGCCCTCTGGTTTTTATGTGTATTTGACAGATGTTTTTATCACAGACAGAAATACAGGTCCTTCTCAAAAAATTAGCATATAGTGCTAAATTTCATTATTTTCCATAATGTAATGATTACAATTAAACTTTCATATATTTTAGATTCATTACACACCAACTGAAATTTGTCAGGTCTTTTATTGTTTTAATACCGATGATTTTGGCATACAACTCCTGATAATCCAAAAAACCTGTCTCAAAAAATTAGCATATCAAGAAAAGGTTCTCTAAACGACCTATTACCCTAATCTTCTGAATCAACTAATTAACTCTAAACACATGCAAAAGATTCCTGAGGCTTTTAAAAACTCCCTGCCTGGTTCATTACTCAAAACCCCCATCATGGGTAAGACTAGCGACCTTACTGATGTCAAGAAGGCCATCATTGACACCCTCAAGCAAGAGGGTAAGACCCAGAAAGAAATGTCTCAACAAATAGGCTGTTCCCAGAGTGCTGTATCAAGGCACCTCAATGGGAAGTCTGTTGGAAGGAAACAATGTGGCAGAAAACGCTGTACAACAAGAAGAGGTGACCGGACCCTGAGGAAGATTGTGGAGAAGGACCAATTCCAGACCTTGGGGGACCTGAGGAAGCAGTGGACTGAGTCTGGTGTAGAAACATCCAGAGCTACCGTGCACAGGCGTGTGCAGGAAATGGGCTACAGGTGCCGCATTCCCCAGGTAAAGCCACTTTTGAACCATAAACAGCGGCAGAAGCGCCTGACCTGGGCTACAGAGAAGCAGCACTGGACTGTTGCTAAGTGGTCCCAAGTACTTTTTTCTGATGAAAGCAAATTTTGCATGTCATTCGGAAATCAAGGTGCCAGAGTCTGGAGGAAGACTGGGGAGAAGGAAATGCCAAAATGCCTGAAGTCCAGTGTCAAGTACCCACAGTCAGTGATGGTGTGGGGTGCCATGTCAGCTGCTGGTGTTGGTCCACTGTGTTTCATCAAGGGCAGGGTCAATGCAGCTAGCTATCAGGAGATTTTGGAGCACTTCATGCTTCCATCGGCTGAAATGCTTTATGGAGATGAAGATTTCATTTTTCAGCACGACCTGGCACCTGCTCACAGTGCCAAAACCACTGGTAAATGGTTTACTGACCATGGTATTACTGTGCTCAATTGGCCTGCCAACTCTCCTGACCTGAACCCCATAGAGAATCTGTGGGATATTGTGAAGAGAAAGTTGAGAGACGCAAGACCCAACACTCTGGATGAGCTTAAGGCCGCTATCGAAGCATCCTGGGCCTCCATAACACCTCAGCAGTGTCACAGGCTGATTGCCTCCATGCCACGCCGCATTGAAGCAGTCATTTCTGCAAAAGGATTCCCGACCAAGTATTGAGTGCATAACTGAACTTTATTATTTGATGGTTTTTTTGTTTGTTTTGAAAAAACACTTTTATTTTATTGGACGGTTGAAATATGTTAATTTTTTGAGACAGGTTTTTTGGGTTATCAGGAGTTGTATGCCAAAATCATCAGTATTAAAACAATAAAAGACCTGACAAATTTCAGTTGGTGTGTAATGAATCTAAAATATATGAAAGTTTAATTGTAATCATTACATTATGGAAAATAATGAAATTTAGCACTATATGCTAATTTTTTGAGAAGGACCTGTATAATGATTGCAAACATATGAGTAACAAAAGCTTATATTGACAGTTAGAATGAGTTAATGCAGCAAGTCAATATTTGCAGTGTTGACCCTTCTTCTTAAGGACCTCTGCAATTCTCCCTGGCATGCTCTCAATCAACTTCTGGACCAAATCCTGACTGATAGCAGTCCATTCTTGCACAATCAATGCTTTCATTTTGTCAGAATTTTTAGGTTTTTGTTTGTCCACCCATCTCTTGATGATTGACCACAAGTTCTCAATGGGATTAAGATCTGGGGAGTTTCCAGGCCATGGACCCAAAATCTCTATTTTTTGTTCCCTGAGCCATTTAGTTATCACCTTTGCTTTATGGCAAGGTGCTTCATCATGCTGGAAAAGGCATTGTTGATCGCCAAACTGCTCTTGGAGGGTTGGGAGAAGTTGCTCTTGGAGGCCATTCTGGTACCATTCTTTATTCATGGCTGTGTTTTTAGGCAAGACGGTGAGAGAGCAGATTCCCTTGGCTGAGAAGCAACCCCACACATGAATGGTTTCAGGATGCTTAAGAGTTGGCATGAGACAAGACTGGTGGTAGAGCTCACCTTGTCTTCTCCGAATGAGGCGTTTTCCTGATGTCCCAAACAATCGAAAAGGGGATTCATCAGAGAAAATAACCTTACCCCAGTTCTCAGCAGTCCACTGCCTGTACTTTTTGCAGAATATCAGTCTGTCCATGTTGTTTTTTCTGGAGAGAAGTTGCTTCTTTGCTGCCCTCCTTGATACCAGGCCTTGCTCCAAGAGTCTCCACCTCACAGTGCGTGCAGATGCACTTACACCTGCCTGCTGCCATTCCTGAGCAAGCTCTGCACTGCTGGTAGCGCGATCCTGCAGCTGAAACACTTTTAAGAGACGGTCCTGGCGCTTGCTGGTCTTTCTTGGGTGCCCTGAAGCCTTTTTGGCAACAATGGAACCTCTCTCCTTGAAGTTCTTGATGATGCGATAGATTGTTGACTGAGGTGCAATCTTTCTAGCTGCAATACTCTTCCCTGTTAGGCCATTTTTGTGCATTGCAATGATGACTGCACGTGTTTCTTTAGAGATAACCATGGTTAACAGAAGAGAAACAATGATGCCAAGCACCAGCCTCCTTTTAAAATGTCCAGTGGTGTCATTCTTACTTAATCATGACAGATTGATCTCCAGACATGTCCTCATCAACACCCACACCTGTGTTAATGGAGCAATCACTGGAAAGAGGTTAGCTGGTCCTTTTAAGGCAGGGCTGCAATGATGTTGAAATGTGTTTTGGGGGATAAAGTTCATTTTCTAGCCAAATATTGACTTTGCAAGTAATTGCTGTTAAGCTGATCACTCTTTATAACATTCTGGAGTATATGCAAATTGCCATTAGAAAAAGTGAAGCAGTAGACTTTGTAAAAATTAATATTTGTGTCAATCTCAAAACTTTTGGCCATGACTGTACACACTTTTATTTATTATGTAATGTTGGTATAGCTGTGCAAGATTTGTGTCCTAATATTTTATGTACTGCTGTTTATATTGCTGCTGTAATACTGTAATTTCCCCCTGGGATCAATAAAGTGTATCGAATCGTATCGTATAATGTCCTGGCTGCTGACACACTCTACAGACCACGGATACTCGACTGGTCCGAGACTTAGATCCCACTCGAGTAGTCTCCACAGTCTCTGGGGAGTCGGACGCCTGAACGGGAAATTCAATGAGGTTTGGCAAAGGTGGGTGCCAGCCGAAACCTCTGCCTACACTGGGTCCGCTCTAACCTCCGCTTGTGAAAATGGAGGTGGATGCGGGTAGATATAGAAATGAGTTTCTCCAGTGTGGCAGGAATCTCCCTGGTAGCCAAAGCATCCTTTACATGGTCTGCCAGTCCCCTCCAGAACACTGGAATAAGAACTTTATCTGGCCACTCTAATTCAGAGGTCAAAGTTCGAAATTGTACTGAGAACTGACTGACCATGGACAAGCCCTGTGACATTGCCAGCAGTTGGAGTGCCATATCGTGCGTGACCTGAGGTCCTAAAAAGATCTTTTTCAGAGCCTCCAAAAACTGAGGAGCACTCCGCACCACACGATCGTCGCGCTCCCTCAGTGGTGTTGCCCACTCCAATGCTCTGCACAACAGAATAGACACAATAAAAGCCACTTGTGCCCGTTCCGTGGGGAAATGTGTTGCCAGAAGCTCAAGCTGTATAGAGCACTGACTCACGAATCCCCGACAATGTTTACTGTCACCAGTAAACTTGTCTGGAAGTGGGAGGTGGGATAATGTCGGAGCAGAGGTAGTGGTGGACAAACTGGCTGCAGCTACGCTAGCAGCCTGAACAGCGACTGCGGTAACATTCACAGCTGAGGTTGTACACTAAAGGACCGCCAACCTACCCTCAAGATGCTGGATGTACTGCTGTAGACGCTGATCGTCCGTCATTTTACTAGCCAGACACTGGCGCTAGTATTATGTTAGGGTCTGCGGAACGCACCTAATAAATAATGTAGAGAGGCACGTTCGCAGCCCGGGGTCCACCGTGCAGGCGGAGCCTGCTGCTAGTAAGATGGCGTAAGTAGCGAACTCTGTTATTCTGCAGAGTCGCCAAAATGAGCGCTATATGGAGATGAGTATGAACTCACTTAGCTTCAGTGAGCCGCAAAGTAAAACGCTAGGGTGCTGACTAACGTTTTAAAGCGAACTTTGTTGCGTCACAGAGCCGCTGAGAAACCCTACTGGGTCCAGGTACACAGTTAACTGCTATGCTGATAGCAATCCGTGATCATGCAGTCAGCAACACAAACAAGCAGCTCCTCACCGGAGTAGCCGGTATTCTAGAGGCTATTTCTGCCAAGCCCTAAACACGTGCATACAAATCTCCTCACCAGAGGTTCCGGTATTCTAGGGGCTTATTTCAGCCAAGCCCTAACCACATACGTGCATGATCACACTGGCCAAATCACATAACACAATTGATACTAGCGCATGGCCGCTAGGCCATGCAACCCTTTTATAGTAGCAAGTACAGGACCTGCCAGAAAAGGACCAATGAGAAACAGGTCCAAAACACATGTAGTTTCAGGACCTTCCTGGCGGACCAATAGGAGCTGCTGCAGTACCTGAGCATGTGACCCCTGATCTCCAATGAGAGATCTTACCCTGGGCATGCTCAGACGGGGAAACGCAGGACTTAGTCCTAAAGACGTCTGCTCGCCGCTGACCAGTACTGGCTACAATAGCAGAACCTGGAGAGGCAGCAGCAAGTCTCTGCACAGTATTAGACTGGGCAAGACGCTGGGGCTGATGTCTTTGCTGAGCAGGCTCCACTGCGGCTGGAGATGGATGGAGGACTGCAGCGGGACTGGTTCGAGACTCCCCTTGTGCAGCAGCAGGAACTTTAACCCTAACATATGGCACACTCAAACCAGTCTAGCAAAATCTGAAGTCCAATCTGGCATTTTTCCCTTCTGGGCTTTGCATTGTGCCTCAAAAGTAGTTTTCAACCATATATGGGGCATTGGTGTACTTAACAGAAATTGCACAACAAATTTTGGGTTCCAGTTTTTCCTGTTACCAAGTGAAAATAAAAAAAATTGAGGCTAAACAATCTATTTTATGGGAAAACTTTGATTTTTATTTTTACAGCTGTATGTTATAAACTACTGTGAAGCAAGTGGGGGTTCAAGGTGCTCACCATACATCTAGATACATTTGTTTAGGGTTATAGTTTCCAAACAAGGTCACTTGTGGGGGGTTTTACTGTTTAGGCAATAAGGGCCTCTCCAAAAGCGATATGTCACCTGCAGACCATTCCATCAAAATCTGAATTTAATAAAGACACTCCTTTCTTTCTGATCCCTAATGTGTGCACAATCACTTGTGGAGAGTTTCCACTGTTTAGGCATATCAGGGGCTCTTCTAAAGCGACATGGCATCCGCTAATTATTCCATCAAATTTTTTTTCTTCAAAAAGTCAAAAGGCGCTCCTTCCCTTCCAAGACCTGCTGTTCGCTCAATCATTACCTTTCCTTAATATTCTAAGTATTGTCGTACTCAGGAGAAATTTCACAACAATCTGCATGGTGTCATTTCTCTGGTTCCCCTTATTAAAATGTAAAATTTGGGGCTAAAAACATTTTTGTGGGAAAAACTTGTTTTTTTCATGTCTCACTGTTATAAATGTCTGGGAAGCATATGGTAATTGAAGTTGCTCACCACACATCTCGATAAGTTCCCTAAGGGGTCTACTTTTCAATATGTTGTCAATTATGAGGTATTTCTCCATTTTAGACACATCAGGGACTCTACAAACGTGACATGACGTACACTGAGTAGTACAGTACTTTTGCTTTCAAAACATCAAATGGCGCTCCTTCTCGTAGAAACCTTGTCATGCTCCCAGACAGTAGTTTTACCTCACATATTGGGTATCAGCGCACTCAGGAGAAATTACACAACAAATTGTACAGTTGAATTTCTCCTATTAACCTTGTGACAATACAAAATTTGGGGTTAAAAATCATTTTTGTGGGAGAAATTATTTTTTTTTATTTTCACGTCTCAATGTTATAAACCTCTGGGAAGCACCTGGGTGTTCAAGATGCTCACCACACATCTTATTAAGTTCCCTGATGGGTATGATTTACAAAATGGTGTTACTTGTGGGGGATTTCCACTGTTTAGGCACATGAGGGTCTCTCGAAATGTAATATGTCACCCGCTGACCAATCCATCAAAATCTGAATTCTCAAAAGTCACTCCTTTCTTTCAGAGCCATTACATGTGCCAAATCACATGAGGGGGGGTTCCACTGTTTAGTCATATCAGGGGCTCTCCTAAAGCAACATGGCGTGCGCTGATTATTACTTCAAGGTTTGCTTTCAAAAAGTCAAAAGGTGCTCCTTCCCTTCCAAGACCTGCTGTACGCACAAACAGTAGTTTTTCCTCCATATTCTGGGCATAGTTGTACTCAGGAGAAATTGTACAACAATCTGCATGGTGTAATTTCTCCGGTTCCCCTTATTAAAATGCAAAATTTGGGGCTAAAAAGCATTTTTGTGGCAAAAATGTGATTTTTTTATTTTCATGACTCAATGTTATAAATGTCTGTGAAGCACATGGTAAGTCAAGGTGCTCACCACACATCTAGAAAAGTTCCCTAAAGGGTCTAAGTTCCAATATATTGTCATTTATGAGGTGTTTCCCCATTTTAAACACATCAGGGGCACTCCAAACGTGACAAGACGTCGGCTAATTAGTCTAGCAATTTTGCATTCAAAAAGTCAAATGGCGCTCCTTCTCGTAGAAGCCCTGTCATGCTTACACACAGTAGTTTTCCCACACATATTGGGTATCAGTGTACTCAGAAGAAATTGCACAACAAATTGTACAGTGTAATTTCTCCTGTTACCCTTGTAACAATGCTAAATATGGGGGTAAAATCATTTTTGTGAGAGAATTTTTATTTTTATTTTCACGTCTCTATGTTATAAACTTTTGGGAAGCACCTGGTTATTCAAGATTCTCACCACATATCAAGATAAGTTCCCTGAGGGGTCTGGTTTCTAAAATGGTGTCACTTGTGGGGGGATTTCCACTGTTTAGGCACATTAGGGCCTCTCCAAATGCGACATGGCGTCCGCTAATTATTCCAGCCCTGACATGTATCCAATAGTAGTTTTCTTCCACATCTTGGGTATCAGCATACTCAGGAGAAATTGAACAACAAAATGTATCATGCAATTTTTCCTGTTACCCTTGTGAAAATGCAAAATTTGGGGCTAAATTATATTTTTGTGGGAAAAATGTGTTTTTTTATTTTCACTGCTCAGTGTTATAAACATCTTTGAAGAACCTGGGGGTTCAAAATGCTCACCACATATCTAGATAAGTTCCTTGAGGAGTCTAGTTTCCAAAATGCACAAAAAGAATAAATGGTGTCTCTTGTGGAGGATTTAAACTGTTTACGCACATTAGCGCCTCTTCAAAAGCGACATGGCGTCCACTAATTATTCCAGTAATTTTTCATTCAAAAAGTCAAGTGGAGCTCCTTCCCTTCCGAGGTCTGATATGCACCCAAAGGGCTCATACCCACTAGTGGGAAAAAAATCGGTCCGTTTTAAATCGCACCATGCGTTTTCCATGTGTTTTCCATCAGTTTTCCATCAGTTTTCCATCTGTATGCAATGCGATTTTAACATGAAGTTTTACATAGAGCAGTTATCTCTATGTAGAAAGTCATGTAAAAATCACATTGTAAAAAAAAATGTACACAAAAAGCAAATATTATATATATATATATATCTATAATATATATATATAATCTATATATAGATATATATATATATATATAATATATATAGGTCATACACTTCTACATAGTATAATAGCCGCTAATTCATCCCTGGCTATACTGTGAAATCACACTGACAGCTTTAATAAAGAATAGAAACAATACATATACACACATAGAAAACATATATATATATATATATATATATATATATATACATGTCATTGTGACACATACATATATATATTTATAGTTCATACACTTCTACATACTGTAATAGCCGCTAATTCAATTGCCGGCTTTTGTGAAATCACAGAAGCAGACATGAAATGATACATTGTTTACACACATTAACCATGTCATTTCATGTATTTTTGATATATGGTTTTAACTTACAATTACATAAGTGTATGTGTGCAAAATTTCAGACATGTAGGGGTTAATTAAAGGTGTAAATTCGTTGAAAAAAAATGCGTGGGCTCCCGCTGTATTTTCTCCACCAGACAGACAAAGCAAGCGAGTGGGGGCAGATAATAGCCTAGGGAGGGATATTTTTTTGTGCCCCCCCTGGCTACTAACATCTGCCCCCAGACACCCCAGAAAGGGCAAATCTCTAATTAGATTCGCCCTTTCTGGCACTTTGCCCGTCTATTCTCATTGCCCTGTAGCGGTGGCGAATGGGTTAATAAGGGGTTAAAGCCACCTTGCAATTGAAAGGTGACATTAAGCCAGGTTAATAATTGAGAGCTGTTAATTAGACAACTATCAATTATTAATCCTATTGAAGGAAATAACAAAAACACACACACTTTAAGAATAAATAATTTTAATGAAATAAAAACACATTTTTTTGACCATCTTTTATTTAACTCTTAATCCCTGCGAAGCCCTTGATCTCCTATAATAAAGAAAAAATAATAAAACAACATTATTCTTACCTATCTGGCGATCTGTCACGTCCACGCTGTAATCCTTCACAAAGGGTTAACTAGCTTTCAGCCAAGCAGCGCAAGTAATGCTGCATGCTCAGCTGAAAGCTCCTGAATGAATAAGTTCCTCTCCCGGCGACAGGAGAGGATGTGATTACTGTGGGAAGCTTAATTGATTGCTTCCCACTTTCACTTTAGGTCAGGTCAGGGTGACCTGACCTGAAGTGAAAGTGGCAATAAATAAATTAAGCTTCACACATTAATCACTTCCTCTCCTGTCTCCGGGAGAGGAAGTTATTCATTCAGGGGGTTACAGCTCAGCAGGCAGCATTAGCTCCCTGCTAGCTGTAACCTGTTAACCCTTTCTGATGGATTACAGCGTGGGACCTGACTGTGCATCGGATAGGTAAGAATAATTTTGCTTTTTTATTTTATTTTTATTACAGGAAATGGTTTTAGCAGGAAAATAAAATATGGTCAAAAACTGTTTGATTATTTCATTAAACTTCTTTTTATTACAGTGTATGTGTTTGATTTTACTTTCATACAATAGGATTAATAATTGATAGTTGTCTAATTGACAGCTCTCAATTATTAACCTGGCTTAAAATGACCTTTCAATTGCAAGGTGGCTTTAACCCCTTATTAACCCATTCGCCACCGCTACAGGGCAATGGGAATAGATGGGCAAAGTGCCAGAAAGGGCGAATCTAATTATAGATTTGCCCTTTCTGGGGTGTCTGGGGGCAGATGTTAGTAGCCAGGGGGGGCACAAAAAAAATATACCCTCCCTAGGCTATTATCTGCCCCCACTCGCTTGCTTTGTCTGTCTGGTGGAGAAAATACAGCGTGAGCCCATGCATTTTTTTTCAACGAATTTACACCTTTAATTAACCCCTACATGTCTGAAATTTTGCACACATACACTTATGTAATTGTAAGTTAAAACCATGTATCAAAATACATGAAATGACATGGTTAACTGTGTGTAAACAATGTATCATTTCATGTCGGCTTCTGTGATTTCACAAAAGCCGGCAATTGAATTAGCGGCTATTACAGTATGTAGAAGTGTATGAACTATAAATATATATATATATATATATATATATGTATGTGTCACAATGACATGTATATATATATATATATATATGTATTCTATGTGTATGTATCTAGTGTTTTGTGAGCTGTCAGTGTGATTTTACAGTAGCCGGGGATGAATTGCCGGCTTTTCAAAGGAGACTGGTGCGTATAAATCGGACAGCACTCGCATGGTGCGAGTGCTATGCGATGATTTCTCGCACCCATTGACTTGCATTGGCGATTATCATGCCAAAATCGCATCAAATCGCAGCATGCTGCGATTTTTTTCTCACACCAATTTCGGCTGAGAAAAAAATCGCAAATGAGATGTCACCTATTGACTAACATTGGTCAGATTTGAATCAGATTTTTTTTCGGCTGAATATCATCCGTTTTCGGCGCAAGTGAGTATGAGCCCAAATTGTGGTTTTCCCCCACAAATGGAGTACTGGCATGCTCAGGAGAAATTGCATAAAAAATTTTGGGGTCCATATTTTCCTTTTACCCTTGTTAAAATAAAAAACTGGGTCTAAATTTACATTTTTGTGAAGAAAAGTTAAATGTTAATTTTTTTCTTCCACATTCTAAACATTTCTGTGAAGCACCTAAAGGGTTAATAAACTTCTAGAATGTGGTTTTAGGCACATTGAGGGATGTAGTTTTTAGAATGCTGTAACTTAGGGTATTTTCTGTCTTATAGACCCTTCAAAGTCACTTCAAATGTGATGTGATCCCTAAAAAATGGTTTTGTAAATTTTGTTGGAAAAATGAGAAATCATTGGTCAACTTTTAAATCTTATAACTTTTTAACAAAAAAAAGTATATTTCCAAAATTGTACAGATGTAAAAAAGACAAAGCTTCTTCAATTTTTATGCTGTCCCTAAAATAGTTTTATTTAAATGTTGTTAAAAAAATGAGAAATTACTGTTCAATTTTAACCCTTATAACTTCCTAACCAAAAAAATAAGTTTAAAAACTTTTGCGAATGTAAAGAAAACATGTGGTAAATGTTATTGATTTACTATTTTGTATGACATAACTCTCTTAGCTAAGGTCATAACAATTAAAAATTTTGAAAATTGCAAAATTTTCTACATTTTCTCCAAATTTATGTTTTTAACAAATAAACACAAGTCATATCGAAGAAATTTTACCACTATCATGAAGTAAAATATGTTAGGCATCAGGATTCTTAATCTGCACAGGAAGGATCCCAAGCCTTGTCTTCTCCTGCTGTCTCCCATTCAGTCTCAACCAAGCCGGGATGTATGCTTGGTTACTGCTGCCTCTCCAGGTTCAGCTATTGCAAGTGGCTATTCTCAGCAGCATGCAGTCACTAAGGGTACCGTTACAAATAGCGACGCTCCAGCGATCCCGACAATGATACGACCTGGTAAGGATCGCTGGTACGTCTCTACATGGTCGCTATTAAGTTGTCAAACAGTTAGATCTACTCAATGACGCAGCAACAATACGGCGATCCATATAATGACCTTGGCGGTTGTTGGGACCTTGTCACAGCAGCGATTCTGACAAAGACAAAGCAAAATCGCTGAGTTCTGAGTCACCAACGAGGTCGCTCGTCGTTTTTATGGTGTCAAACACAGCAATGCATGCTGGCCAGCGGGACACCAACGATAAAAAAAAAGGCCTAGGACATTGCAGCATGATCAGCGATATTGCAGCAGGGTGTCGGCCACGTTGTTGGGTCCCATGGCTGGTGTTCCCCTGTCTGACAAGTAATCAGAACAGGATGACCCATGCTTACTCCACAGGGTGATGTTTAACCCCTTGTATACTAGGGGATCGCTACCTTCGTTTGCCATTATGCAGATTAGCTGCAGTATCCCATCTCTGCACGGTGAAGCTCGGGTTGTGAACGCTCTCTATTAAATATTCTATTCAGTGCCTTCCGCAACCCTAACACAATATGTCACAAAAAATCATTCTCAGAATCATTGGGATCCATTGAAGTGTTCCAGAGTTATTATCACATAAATTGACACTGGTCTGAATTGTAAATTTGTACAGGTCATGAAGGTGCAAACTGCCTTAGAAACTAAAGTGGTTAATAGAGATAATGCTAATAAAATCCAAACATATCTCTATAGGGAAGATATTGCTCTGAACAGCATATTAGATGTTAGGAGTGCCCATTTCAGGATTATAACCAGAGCCAATCCTAAAGGAAAATGCTTCTGATTAAGGAGGAATTGCTCTACATATGAATCCCTTAAAATCAAAGCTTTGGAATTGAAGAATAGATTGTTAGAGAAATTCCTCCATTAGAGCAATAAAACAAGCATTTAATACTTACTTAAGAACTATTAAAAGAGACCTACTGATTCCTAGGCCAAAAGGGAACGAGTCATGGGACTTGATTAGATTCATTACTAATTGTTAAGAGGACTGGGATACCATGTTGAAAATCCTTAGAAGACATAGAAAAGTACTACAGTCAAATCCAGACCTTAAAGAACAAATGTCTTATTCAGGGTACCATAAGAACACCTCAATCTCTAATTTTCTGGTCAATAGTCATTCATCAAGAAACAATAACCGGGGTTTCAGTTTTGGAACAAGGGTTTTTTTCTCCATGTAAGACATGCTAAATTCTGATCTGAGGGAATTTAAGGATTGGTTCAAAAAATTATCTACTTAAAAAATATATTAAATATTCCTCTGCAGGAGTTGTGTGTTGTATGGAGTGCCCATGTAGCCTCCAATAAATTTGCAAGGCAACGATAGACTTTAAGATCAGAATTACGGAACATATTAGTAGTATATCCAACGATGACAAAGATAACTGTACCTATAACACTTTAATCCAAGTCCAATTGTCCAACATTTTAAAGAGAAGCATAATTAAAAATGTATCAGTTTAAAAGAATGGGCAATTTTACAAGTGCAACTTAGTATAAGAAGGAGTGATCTGGATGCCACTTTGCTTACACGTGACTGAATAGATCCACAAAGTGAATTTGGTCAGTCTTATGGGAATTAAAGAAATGTTTAGTCATTGCTGCTTTCCTTAAAGGTTTTCTAGATTTTATTCTATTTACTTGCATTTTTTTACATTGATACTCTGCATTTATAAATGTAATATTAATATAAGGGCCATTTTTTACAATATAATTTCCACTAAACATATTCCTATAGCTATAATTATGGGATATTGACAACACCCCATATGATCATGATCATATATATATATATAAATGGAATATATATTTTTTTAATCATAAATAACCATTAGTGATGAGCAACCACTTAAATGCATGGGGACTTGTTAGTCAAGTCGAGCAAATTGTAATGCTCGGGTGTTCAATCCGAGTAACGAGTATAATGGAAATCAATGGTACCCTGGAGTATTTTTCTATTGACCCCCCAGTGGTCTAGAAAGTGTTTAAATATTACTGAAAATGATGTAAAGAGCGCAGAAATGGCATGGGAACAGCATGGGAAATATCGCAGGAAGCATTTCTGAATCCCAGGTTGCTGCTGGGAACAATGTTATCAGAGTATTGCACCACTTTTACAGATGGACAAGAAAACATACAAAATGGCAATTAAAATGGATTTTTCTGAAAAAAGATGTTAAGAAACATTATTTCAAGGATAATGGCTTACTTTCACAAGTA
This sequence comes from Oophaga sylvatica, assembly GCA_033576555.1. Classification (NCBI taxonomy): domain Eukaryota; kingdom Metazoa; phylum Chordata; class Amphibia; order Anura; family Dendrobatidae; genus Oophaga; species Oophaga sylvatica. The sequence goes on along the minus strand of JARQOD010000005.1, from coordinate 150,879,818 downwards.
GATCAGGCAGATCTGGGTAGGTTTTGGGAAACTGCTGAACGACTAGGTTGAGCACGTGAGCTAGGCATGGTATGTGTGTGAGGTTACCAGGCTTCAGAGCTGCCACCAGGTTACGGCCATTGTCACAAAATGACCATGCCTGGTTGCAGATTCAGGGGCGATAAAAAAAGATCAGTCTATTCTGTTAGACCTTTCAACAACTCAGCAAAGGTGTGCAGTTTGTCCCCTAAGCAGATTAGCTTCAGGACAGCTTGTTGCCGCTTGCAGAGGCAGTGCTTCAGTGCTTCCAGCTTGCAATTGATGTTGACATTTGTGAGATGAAGGGAGAGGAGAAGGAGGAGGAGGTGCAGGACCTGGTGTAGAAGGTGGGGGCAACCCTGATAGAACAAGGGCCCTCAATCCTCATTATCAGCAGAAAGTTTTCCATCCCACGTCCGACTGGGCCCCAGATTCCACAATGTTTACCCAGTGTACAGTTAGGAAAATGGTCACAAGCACTTGTCCAGGTGTATGTGATTAAGTGCCCCTTCCTGGTCACAGTGCTGGTCAGAGCATGGCTGATATTATGGGATATGTGCTTGTGTATATCGGGGACAGCTCACTGGGATAAATAGTGGCAGCTGAGGACCAAGTACTGATGGACGGCCGCTGACATGAGGTTGCGGAAAGGTTCCACCTCAACAAGCCTAAATGGTAACATCACCAGGGCAAGCAGTCTGGAAATGTGGCCATTTAGCATTGTAGCCTGTGGGTGGGTAGCTGCGTATTTAGGCTTAAGAATAAGAACGTGGTTGCTGATGGTGGTTGCAAGTGTGCAACGACATGTGCAGGGAGGGAGCCATCTTTGCCTTTGTCAAGGACAGGAGATTGGTGTGCATGTAGAAGACAGGAAGAGGCAGTGGTGTCACCAGCAGACAATGTTTCTGGACACTGGCATTCAGCCCAAGCATTTGCCTGAGCGTGATGGTGTTGACAAGCTGGTAGTTGTGTTGCCCCTGCTGATTTTAGCATGGCAGATATCTCAAATGGTCTTTTTTTGGACTAAATAAACTGTCTTTAAAAACCACCAGACTCATAAACACCTATACCTTGGCTTGCCAACTTCACCCGTGTTGGTGCTCTTGGGAACAGTTGCACATCTTGTGTCTTTAGCTAACCCACTGTATCTTCTTCCCTATTGTGGTGCTGTGGATTCAACCCTCTGTGCACTGCAGTCCTATCTCTGAATGTCACCCTCCCAGGTTGGGTCAGTGACTTCATTGTCCACCACCTCATCTTCCACTTCCACACCCTGGTCCTCCTCCTGACTTGCTGACTTAAAAACACCACTTGCTGCCAATTGTGTCTTATTATTATTCAGCTCTTGCAACAGTAATGATATTTTGCCACCGTTGCCTTTTTGTTAGAGTGGCTGCTCAAATAATTGAGCATCGCTACATGCTATCTCCTCTTGTCCTGGTTGGAACGGTCAGCGCGAAAGGCCAGAGTCTATAAATGGAAATGTGAACTGCTCTTTGGAGTGTCCAAGTGTGGAATCACTTGTCTGAGGGCACTCAGTACGATGAGAGGAAGGAGGATTAGAGTGAGGATTATTTGGTCTAGAATGTTGGCTACTGAGACTGGACCGTGAAGTAGACAGGGTGGTGCTGGCAAAGTGACTACAAGTATTAGCCGCTATGCTTCCAACAACCTTTTCACACTGGTCTGGCTTTAAGAATGGTGTATGATATATCACTGTTGGGAAAACGTTGCAGACTGTATTATATTGTCAGCCAAATTTGCCCACTACAGATGGACATATAAGACCGTAGTATCAATATAGCAATGCTATTTGAAACCAAAGGTTATTTTTGCATGTTTTGAGGCTCAATCTTTTACGATAAATGCCATATAAAAGTAACTGCTGAAAAAAATTACAGTGTTGCAATGACTGGAATATGTGCCGACTTCAGATGGACATTTAAGACTACAGTGTTAATATAACAATGCGATTTTTTTAATTTGGAAAGATTTTTTTGGGGGCTTTTGAGGCCCATTCTAGCATGTAGAATCATAGAATCATAGAATCATAGAATGGTAGAGTTGGAAGGGACCTCCTGGGCCATCTGTTCCAACCCCCTGCTCAAAGCAGGATTCTCTAAATCATCCCAGACAGATGTCTGTCCAGCCTCTGTTTAAAGACTTCCATTGAAGGAGAACTCACCACCTCTAGTGGCAGCCTGTTCCACTCATTGATCACCCTAACTGTCAAAAAGTTTTTTCTAATATCTAATTTGTGTCTCCTCCCATTCAGTTTCATCCCATTGCTTCTAGTCTTTCCTTGTGCAAATGAGAATAAAGATGATCCTTCTACAATGTGACAGCCCTTGAGATATTTGTAGACAGCTATTAAGTCTCCTCTCAGTCTTCTTTTTTGCAAGCTAAACATTCCCAAATCCTGCAACCGTTCCTCATAGGACATGGTTTGCAGACCGGTCACCATTCTGTGGCTCTTCTCTGAACTTGCTCCAGTTTGTTGATGTCTTTTTTAAAATGTGGTGCCCAAAACTGGACACAGTATTCCAGATGAGGTCTGACCAAAGAGGAGTAGAGGGCAATAATGACCTCACGTGATCTAGACTGTATGCTTCTGTTGATACATCCTAGAATTGTATTTGCCTTTTTTGCTGCTGCATCACACTGTTGACTCATGTTCAGTTTGTGATCAATTAGTATACCCAAGTCTTTTTCACATGTGCTGTTACTTAGCCCTATTCCTCCCATTTTGTATATGCTTTTTTCATTTTTATTGCCCAGATGTAGTACTTTGCATTTTTCCCTGTTAAAAACCATTCTGTTAGTTGCTGCCCACTGCTCAAGTTTATTTATATATTTTTGAATCCTCTCTCTGTCATGTATAGTGTACAGTTCCTATAGCGTCTTGTGCTTGGGTGCGAGTAAAACACAGGAGACACAGGTTGATATGAAATGACTTGTATTACTTCATACAAGCATGCTGAAAAGTTCACACAGTTTGCAGGAACAGCGACAGGAGACACAGCAGGCCAGAGTAACTTCAAGCACTACAATAAATCTCCAAAGCAGGTTCAGGATCTCTTCTCTGTACCGTAATTCCTCTGCAAACATGGATTCACCAAACAGCAGGTTTCCAGAGTCCAAAAGTGTTCCAAGGTTCCTCAGTAGGGAATAGCTGGAGTACAAGTCCAAGGTTTCCAGAAGTCAGGTCACAGACTGACTGAGGCTTGATTCAGGAGCACTGATTGTTCAGCTGAGGCTGCTTAAGAAGCAAGAGGGAAGAATCAGGGCGGGAACATGAAAACTGGAAACTCCATATTAACTGAGGGCAAGAGCCGCAGAAAGACAGAAAGCAAAATGGCCGACGGAAAACTGAGTTTCAAGGAACATGTCAACAGAGACAAAGAACCTTACATTACTCCCCCTTAGGGACAACCTCCGGATGACCTCAGACCAGGCTTGTCAGGGTACCTCTGATGAAACTGGCGGAGCAGGCGAGGAGCATTTACATTATTGACTGGTTCCCATGAGTTGTCCTCCACTGGGTAGCCCTGCCATTTAATCAAATATTGCAACTGATTTCTGTACAACCTGGAATCTAGAATCCTTTCCACCATAAATTCTTCCTGACCATCGACCAGCACTGGGTCAGGGCAAGGAGAATAACGTCCAGGAAACGTATTGGGTGTTGCAGCCTTTAGTAGGGATACATGAAAGACAGGGTGGATTCTCATAGTTCTGGGCAGTTGAAGACGACAAGCAACAGCACTTATAATCTTATTGATCTTATAAGGTCCAATGTACTTATGTCCCAATTTAGACGATGGAATCTTTAATTTAAGATTTCTGGTTGACAGCCAGACCAAATCTCCTACCTTGAAAGCTGGTGCAGGTTTACGAAATTTATCTGCTGCTTTCTTGTACCTTTCCTGAGCCAATTCTAGATTTTCCTTTAGAAGATCCATATTCTTTTGTAAAGAAGTGATTCTTTCAGCCACTGCCGGCAAGGGCGTATCTATGGGAAATCGAGGAAGAATGTTAGGATGATAATCTAGATTGGAGTAAAAAGGAGACTGCTTAGTGGAGGCGCTCTGAGAGTTGTTATAAGAGAACTCAGCCAGTGGAAGTAGATCCACCCAATCATCCTGTAGGTGGCAGATAAAACAGCGGAGATACTGCTCCAGGGTCTGATTGGTTCGTTCTGTCTGTCCATTAGTCTGGGGATGAAAAGCAGAAGAAAGGTTTACTTTAATGTCCAATGCTGCACAGAAATTTTGCCAAAACCTTGAAGTGAATTGCACCCCTCGATCCGAAATGACCTCATCCGGTACTCCATGTAAGCGAAACATATTTTTAATCATCAAGTCTGATGTCTGTTTTGCAGTGGGTAAGCCGACACAAGGGATAAAATGAGCTGCCTTTGTTAGACAGTCAACCACCACTAGAATGGTGTTCTTCCCTTGAGAGGTTGGTAACTCCACAATGAAGTCCATAGAAATGGATCCCCACGGGCGGGACGGGATGGGAAGAGGTTGCAACAGACCAGTTGGTGAGGAGCGAGGTGTTTTGCATCTTGCACAGACTTCACATGAAGTGACATAGTTTAAGACATCTTTCCTGTAAGTGGGCCACCAAAAGAAACGAGAAAGAAATTCTTGTATCTTTAGAATTCCCCTATGCCCGGCTATCTTGGAATCGTGGATGAGTTGCAATACTCTCAATCTGACTGTTTCAGGTATATACAGACGTTGTCCCTGAATCCACACACCATTCTTAAAGACAAGACTTACGTCCCTTGGGGGTTGAGCCAACAAAGAATCCGCATGGTATGCTTCCTTGATGTCCTTAAGTAGGTCTTGATTATGAATCACTCCCAGGAATCTAGAGTCAGGAAGAATAGTCTTAGGAGGAGTAAGTGGACGTGTCTCTGCTGAATGAATCCTAGAGAGTGCATCAGCCTTTCCATTGCGCGATCCTGGTCTATAAGAAATGACAAAATTAAATTGGTTTAGGAAAAGATTCCAGCGAGCCTGGCGAGGAGTCAGGCACTTAGCCGACCTGATAAATTCAAGGTTACGATGGTCTGTCAGGACAACTATTTGCTGTGCAGCTCCCTGAAGAAGGTGTCTCCATTCCTTGAAGGCGGCAATAATGGCCAACAATTCTCTATTGCCCACATCGTAGTTCCTCTCAGCCGAAGACAACTGCTGGGAAAAGAAGGCACAGGGATGCAAGACATTCTTCTCACCTGTTCTCTGAGAGAGTATAGCTCCAACGGCACAGTCTGAAGCATCCACCTCTATTATGAAGGCAAGCTCGGGGTTGGGATGTACTAAGATAGGTGCGGTGGTAAATTTATCCTTTAAACAGGAAAATGCTTCCTGAGCTTGCGGGGTCCAGGAGAACTTAGACTGTTTCCGGGTAAGTTGGGTGATAGGTGACACTACCTCAGAAAAATTCTTAATGAAACGTCTATAGAAGTTGGCAAACCCGATGAAACGCTGCACGTCCTTCACATTTCTAGGAATTGGCCAATCCTTGATGGCTTGGGTCTTGCTTCCATCCATACTAATCCCTTGCGTAGATAGTACATACCCCAGAAATTGAATTTCGGTCCTATGGAATTCACATTTTTCAAGTTTGATGTAGAGATGGTTTTGTCTTAGGCGTTCTAAGACCATTCTCACATGTCCATGATGTTCCTCTGTGGAGTTAGAAAAAATTAGAATATCATCCAGATAAATCACCACAAATGTATCTAGGAGATCCCTGAAGATATCATTCACGAAGTGTTGGAAAGTGGCTGGGGCGGTACTCAGACCAAAAGGCATAACTAGATATTCAAAGTGTCCATAGCGTGACCTGAAAGCAGTCTTCCATTCCTCCCCAGGTCTAATACGGACCAAGTTATAGGCCCCACAGAGATCCAGTTTAGAGAAAATTTTGGCATGCCGCACTCTCTCCAACAACTCAGGGATTAAAGGCAATGGATAACAGTTTCTAATAGTAACCTTATTGAGTTCCCTATAGTCTATGCAGGGTCTCAGAGATCCATCTTTCTTCTTCACAAAGAAGATGGGTGCACCTGCGGGAGATGAAGAGGGGCGTATGAAACCCTTGGCTAAATTTTCGTCTATATAATCCTTCAAAGCTTTTAGCTCGGGCCCCGCTAGGGGGTAGATCTTACCAAAAGGTATCTCGGCTCCAGGCAATAATTCAATTGGACAATCATATGGACGGTAGTGTTGAGCGATACTGCTCGATATCTAAAAATATCAGATCGGAATGGCATCGCCGATATCACTAAATATCGCCGATATCCGATTCCGATACCGGAAGTCCCATGTACGTCTATGGGAACAAAATATTGCAACTAAAAAAAACCTTTATTTCCTTGTAAACACTAAATATACACACATAGAATACATATATATATATATATATACATGTCATTGTGACATATATATATACATATATGTATAGTTTATACACTTCTACATAGTAAAATATCCTCTGATTCAATTGCCTGGTAAAGCCGGCTTCTGTGAAAAGACAGAAGCACCCGACATGAAATGACACTTGGTGTACATAGGGTTAACCATGTCTTTTCATGTCGTTTGCAATCTGATTTGCACAAACAATTACATCAGTCTATGTGTGCAAAATTTCACACCTGTAGGGGTTAATTAAAGGTGTAAATTCGTTGTAAAAAAAACGGACTTTTTTGCTACGAATTTACACCTTTAATTAACCCTACAGGTGTGAAATTTTGCACACATAGACTGATGTAATTGTTTGTGCAAATCAGATAGCAAAGGAAATGAAAAGACATGGTTAACCCTATGTACACCATGTGTCATTTCATGTCGGGTTCTGCATTTTCACAAAAGCCGTCAATTGAATTAGCGGCTATTATACTATGTAGAAGTGTATGAACTATAAATATAAATATATATATATGTGTCACAAATTCAATGACATGTATATATATATATATGAGGTGTAAAATTGTTTAAAAAAAATGCGTGGGCTCCCGCCCTATTTTCGCAACCAGACAGACAAAGCCAGCGAATGGGGGCAGATAATAATAGCCCAGAGAGGGACCATTATTTTTGCCCCCCCCTGGCTACTAACATCTGCCCCCAGACACCCCAGAAAAGACAAATCTATAATTAGATTCGCCCTTTCTAGCACTTTGCCCGTCTATTCCCATTGCCCTGTAGCGGTGGCGAATGGGTTAATATGGGGTTAAAGCCACATTGCAATTGAAAGGTGACCTTAAGCCAGGTTAATAATTGAGAGCTGTCAATTAGACAACTATCAATTATTAATCCTATTGCATGAAATAAAAATAAAACACACACACTTTAATTAAAAATCATTTTAATGAAATAAAGACACATGTTTTTGACCATCTTTTATTTGACTGCAAAAACCATTTCCTGTAATAAAAATAAAATAAAAAAGCAAAATTATTCTTACCTATCCCATGCACAGTCAGGTCCCACGGTGTAATCCTTCAGAAAGGGTTAATGTTTACTGCAGGGACCGCAGCTAATGCTGCAGCCTCACAGTAAACCCCCAAATGAATGAGTTCCTCTCCTGGCTGACAGGAGAGGAAGTGGAAAGCTTAATTGATTGCTTTCCACTTTCACTTCAGGTCAGCCAGGGACACAATCAGTGACGTCAGAGGGAACTGATTAACAAAAATAGGGGTTCCCTTCGAATAAAAAATGGCGTGGGGTCCCCCCTATTTTTGTTAACCAGCCTGATGAAGCAGACCGCTGAGACCTGGATTTTCAGGCTGTTAAGGAGCAAGATTCATGGACCTTGCCAGCCTGATAATACCAGGCCACAGCAGTCTGCATATCTTGGCTGATTAACAAAAATAGGGGATCCCCTCGAAAAAAATTGGCGTGGGGTCCCCCCTATTTTTGTTAACCAGCCAGATGAGGCAGACCGCTGAGGCCTGGTTTTTCAGGCTGGTAAGGATCCAATATCCATGGACCTTGCAAGCCTGATAATACCAGGCCACAGCAGTCTGCTTAGCTTGGCTGGTTAACAAAAATAGGGGATCCCCTCGAAAAAAAAACGGCGTAGGGGTCCCCCTATTTTTGTTAACCAGCCAAGTAAAATGCAGACTGCTGCGGCCTGGTATTAAAAGACTGTCAAGGCCCATGGATTTTGGCCCTCAACAGCCTGATAATACCAGGCTACAGCAGCCCCACATTTGGCGCATCAAAAGATGTGCCAATTGTGGCACTTTACCCGGCTCTTCCCACTGCCCTGTAGCGGTGGCAAGTGGGGTAATAAGGGGTTAATGTCACCGTTGATTGCACGGTGACAATAAGCCCGGTTAATAATGGAGAGGTGTCAATAAGACACCGATTCATTATTAATCCCAAAGTTATTAAATGTATAAAAAAAAGACAAAGCAAGAAAAAAGTCTTTTAATGAAATAAAAGAGACAACACAGTTTTCATTAATTTTATTATACACTCATTCCTGCGACGCCATCGATCTCCTGTAAAAAAAGAAAAAAAACAAACCAACAGTATACCACCTGTCCGACGCAGTCCATAGTAACGACAGTCCCACGACGATCCAGCTCTGCTACATCGCAATGACAGGCAGAGCCTGTCATCGCACGCAGCACAGCTGATTACCTGCTTCCCCGGCGGTGACGTCATCGGACTGACTGCTTTACGGCCGGGGATTACCCAGCAGTCACTGCAGTTATCGCGAGAAACTGCATGTGACCGCCGGGGAAAGATGATGGCGGCCATGAAGCAGTCCAGCCCGTGACCGCCGGGGAAAGATGATGGCGGCCATGAAGCAGTCCAGCCCGTGACCGCCGGAGATCTTCTGCCAGGTAAGTGCCGCTGACTCCTGACAGACCCGACCGACGGACACTGACAGTGACAGTGACAGTGACAAATCCGATTCCGGTATCCGATATGACGAAAATATCGGTACTCGGAATCGAAAGCCCGATACAGCTAATATCGGCCGATACCCGATATTTGCAGTATCGTATCGCTCAACACTGATGGACGGTGAGGAGGAAGCTGATCAGCGTTCTTCTTGTCACATAAATCCACATAGTCCTGGTATACAGCTGGTAGTTCAGGGACTGACATGGTTCCTTTAGGAACAGAGCAAGCTGAAACTCCTTGACTCATCTGTTTCTCCGGAAAGTGTAATTCCTTGGTCTCCCAGTTAATCGTAGGATTCTGCGCCTGCAGCCATGGTAGCCCTAGAATAATGGGAAAGTGGGGAGAAGAGATAAGCAAAAAAGACATTTTCTCCTGAAGATCTTTACCCATAAGGACCCTCAAAGGCTCTGTTTCTTGATCCACTGGTCCAGAAGTCAGTAGAGAGCCATCCACAGTCTCCATCTGTACTGGAGTAGCCTTCTTCACTGAACGTATCCCCTGTTTCAGAGCAAAGGAGATATCCATAAAATTTCCACTTGCTCCTGAGTCGATCATAGCAGAGCTAGACACCCAGACTGAGTCAACCCAGAGTTTGATGGAAAGGAAGCAATGAGAACTGTTTCTATTATAACTCAGCTGGGACACCGCTGAGGAAACTTGAAAAATTGCAGCGTTTATACCGTCATCGTCCCCAGAACTAACAGAGTTTAAGTCCGAGAAATCAAGATCTCTTGCAGCAGATCTCTCTGGAGCCTGAGGCTCGGACATGACAGAGCTCCTCTCGCAACACTCACAGTGAATGACTGCTGCAGTAGTCTTACGAGAACGGCTGGGGCAGTTTATAATGAAGTGCCCTGACTTACCACAGTAGAAACATAGATTTTCCTTCATACGATGTTCTTTGCGTGCATCACTAACCCATCTTTGTAAAGAGTCCACCTGCATGGGTTCAGGTTCTGGTTCCCTTGTGATCCTACTCAAAGGTTCCTTAGCTGAGGAGGGAGGTAGTAAAAGGTTAGTGCGATTATTTTCGAACCATCTCTCTTGTCTGCGTTCAGTCAGACGAGCATCAATACGGATACAATAGTTAATAAAGTCACCTAACGCAGTGGGAGGGTCGGCACAGCAAGTTCATCCTTAATCAGTGGAGACAACCCTTTCCGAAAAATAGATTTTTTAGCGGAAGTGTCCCAAGTGGTATCAAGAGCCCATCTCCTGAAATCCAGGGCATATTCGGCTACTGAACGCTTACCTTGGCGCAAAGTTAACATGGCTGCTTCAGCTGTTGCACCTCGATTGGGGTCATCAAACACCTGCCCCATGGCTGAAATAAAAGCATCAAGGTGATTCAAACAATCATCCTCAGTCTCAATCAGATCGTTTGCCCACATCAAAGCCTTATTGGTAAGCAACATGATTATAGTAAGCACTTTGGATCGTTCAGTGGGAAATTGTGAAGCATGTGCAGAGAAAAATAAATTGCATTGATTAATAAATCCCCTGAATTTCTCACGTTCACCGCCAAAACGAAAAGGAGGTAATTTGGGGATCCCAGAACTCGGAGGTTATGGCAGGAGCCTGGGCTCGTTCCTCTAGAGCTTCAATCCTGGCTCGCAATTCCTGGGTAGTCTGTCCAAACACTTGCAAATTATGATTAGTGAGGTCCTGTAGGCTTGCAAAACGGGTTTTTAAAGTCTGTACATCTGAAAGGATTGTATCAGTCACTCTGCAAAGTTCCTTTATGCGGGCCTCCATCCTCCAGATCTTTTAAGGCAGAAGTGCTGGAAGGAGAAGAGGAAAGGAAAAAAAAAAAAAAAAAAACAATAGTGTTTACCTGTGGTAACACTCCAGAGTAAAATTTTAAGGGAATGTGCTCACCTGGAATGGTTGTGAGAAGTCACAACCACTGTCATCACATAAGGTATTAAACGGACATCTGATATCCACAGTCACAGCAGACACGGCTTTCCCAGACCCAGCAGACAATAAACATTGGCTCCTGAATCTTGTCATGTATAGTGTACAGTTCCTATAGCGTCTTGTGCTTGGGTGCGAGGAAAACACAGGAGACACAGGTTGATATGAAATGACTTGTATTACTTCATACAAGAATGCTGAAAAGGTCACAGTTTGCAGGAACAGCGACAGGAGACACAGCAGGCCAGAGTAACTTCAAGCACTACAATAAATCTCCAAAGCAGGTTCAGGATCTCTTCTCTGTACCGTAATTCCTCTGCAAACATGGATTCACCAAACAGCAGGTTTCCAGAGTCCAAAAGTGTTCCAAGGTTCCTCAGTAGGGAATAGCTGGAGTACAAGTCCAAGGTTTCCAGAAGTCAGTTCACAGACTGACTGAGGCTTGATTCAGGAGCACTGATTGTTCAGCTGAGGCTGCTTAAGAAGCAAGAGGGAAGAATCAGGGCGGGAACATGAAAACTGGAAACTCCATATTAACTGAGGGCAAGAGCCGCAGAAAGACAGAAAGCAAAATGGCCGACGGAAAACTGATTTCAAGGAACATGTCAACAGAGACAAAGAACCTTACACTCTCTCTCTTCTCTAGTATTAGCTACCCCTCCTAGCTTTGTGTCATCAGCAAATTTGATCAGTTTACTCTCAATTCCTTCATCTAAATCATTGATAAAGATGTTGAACAATACAGGGCCCAAAACAGAGCCTTGTGGTACCCCACTTGAGACATTCTTCCAACTGGATGTGCAGCCATTTACGACCATTCTTTGAGTCCGATCACTAAGCCAGTTATGAATCCACCTAACAGTTGCCTTGTACATTCCATACTTAGTAATTTTTTCAATAAGGATTGTGTGAGATACTTTGTCAAATGCTTTGCTGAAGTCAAGATATACTATATCTACAGCATTTCCCTGATCCACCCAGTCAGTGATGCTGTCATAGAAGGAAATTAAGTTAGTCTGACATGACTTATTAGTTACAAACCCATGCTGACTCTATTTAATCACTTCATTCTTATGCAGGTACTTACATGCATGTTCTTTAATAATTTGTTCAAAGATCTTTCCTGGTATAGAAGTGAATGTAAATGCTGTATAAAATGTCACAGCTAAAAAAAAGGCTGTATTACATTGGCAGCCAAGTTTTCACACCTCAGATGGATGTATCAGACAGCAGTTTTAAATATAGCAATGCAATTTTTTTAGCAATTTATTTTTGGTGGGTTTTGAGGCCCAACTGTAGCACGCTAAATGCCGTATACAAGTTTACAGCTCAAAAAAAGGCATCAGACTGCAGTATAAATATAGCAATGCGATTTTTCTTAACAAATTGTTTTGGGGTTCTGAGGCCAAACTGTACTAGGCTAAATGTTGTGTAAAATTTTACAGCTCAAAAAAAGGCTGTTTTCCAATAACAGGCAAATGTGTCCAATTGAGATGGATGTATGAGATGTCACAACATTATAAATTGGCACACAATGGAAACATAGTGAGAAGCTGTTTTTGGTGCTTGGAAAAAGTGGAAAAACACTGGAGGGGGGATTTTAAAAACAGATGTCGAGAAATGAAAGCAAGTGGATTTTTACATTAAACACATCAAACCCAATTGGTCTTAATAGTGAGATAGAACTGTTTGCCTTTTAATAATAAAATAATATCGATTTGGACCAGACAACCCATTTAAGAGATCCAAAGGATGCGAGGATCATCAATGGCACAGTGGGTGGACATTCCAGGCAGTGTGGTTCACATGTAAAAGATATATTTGCACTAGAAGTTATGGGCGAGTGTTGTGGGCTAGCTACAGACTGCAAAACTGACTGCTGTGAATCAAATGGGCTTTACAAGTCCCTAACTGTCAGGTATGCCATTCTCATCTATTCAACTTTCCCACCGCTTGTGACTGTCTATGAAGTGCATATAATCTCTCTGGTATGCCATTCTCATCTATCCAACTTTCCCACCGCTTGTGACTGTCTATGAAGTGCATATAATCTCTTTGGTATGCCATTCTCATCTATTCAACTTTCCCACCGCTTGTGACTGTCTATGAAGTGCATATAATCTTACTGGTATGCCATTCTCATCTATCCAACTTTCCCACCGCTTGTGACTGTCTATGAAGTGCATATAATCTCTAGAATTTCATTACTTACCCCTCTTTCTGTTTGTGCAATGTATCCATTCACCCTGTGTCTTTCATGCATACCTGAGTAGCCAGCCCCTTCCCCCATTCTTTTATCAGATCTGCTTAACTGTGAACATGTGGTCTGGGTAATCAAACCCACAACCCCCCTCACAGCTGATTCCTCTCAACTGCACATATAGTCTCTGCCATGTGTCTGACCAAGACGTGTCTGACCCATGCATCTTTCAACTTACATCTTTCAAATTACAGATTTCTAATTACTATTCTCCGAATTAGACTAGAATTGGACTGGAATTTGACTGTAAGTTGACAGAATATATAACCACTACCATGTTTCCTTTTCTTTTCACTTTCACTCCCATACTACTTGCTTTCTTCCTATTCCCTGTAATCCCCCCACCTAGCAATGAAATAGTCTTTCCCCCTCCATTCTCCCCAGCCATCTCACTTTTTCCTCAGAACTGTTCCTCCACGTACAATCCTTTCTCTCCAGAAACACATGGCCACACCATGTCTTATCCTGCTCCCACCTTCTAACACTCTGTTATTCCTCATTGCTGGCGACAAATCCCCAAATCCTGGCCCTCCTCAACACATCCCCACACTCACTTCTATCACTTTGCCACGATCCTCTACACGTTTTCGCAACCACGATAACCTCATACCCATTCTCCCAGCCCCCACTCCCCCGGTCCCATTACCTGGAGCACTATGGAACACACGCTCTGTCTGCAATAAACTGTCATTTATCCACGACCTGTTCATCACCAATAAACTCTCCTTCCTTGGCATCACTGAAACTTGGCTCACCCCCTCTGACTCAGCCTCACCAGCTGCACTCTCATACAGTGGATTCCACCTATCTCACACCCCCCCGCCCCAGCAACAAACGTGGTGGAAGAGTTGCCTTGCTCCTGTCTGATGCCTGCTCCTTTACCCCATTTCCACTACCCCCCTCCGCTACTATTCCTTCGTTTGAGGTGCACTCCGTCCGCATCTACTCCCCCTCAACCTCCAGTTGGCTGTCATCTACCGCCCCCCAGAACTAGCCACTTCCACCTTTACGACCACTTCACCACCTGGCTGCTTCATTTCCTCTCTGCTGACATCCCCACTATCATCATTGGTGACTTCAACATCCCCATTGATGCTTCCACCCCAGCTGCCTCTAAACTTTTATAGCTCACTGCCTCCTTTGGCCTCACTCAATGGTCCTCTGCGGCCACTCACAAAGATGGTCACACGCTGGACCTTATCTTCACCCGCCTCTGTTCCCTTACTAATCTTAATAACTCACCCCTTCCCCTGTCTGACCACAACCTACTGATGTTTTCTTCCCTCTCCTCTTCCAGTGCACAACCCCCAGTCCACAAACTCACTCACCCTCGCAGAAATCTCAAACACCTCAATTTACCATTGCTCTCTGAGTCCCTCCTCCCTCTTACAGACATATCTTCACTTCATGACACAGATTCTACTGCCACCTTTTATAACACTACAATAACGGCAGCACTTGATTCGGCCGCCCCCCTCAGACATAGCAAAACTTGTACAATCAACAGGCAGCCCTGGCTGACCAGCCTCACCAAAGAACTGAGACGAGCTTCCAGGGTCGCTGAGCGGAGATGGAAAAAATACCGCTCTGCCGAGCACTTAACCGCATACAAACAGTCCCTCACCAGCTTCAAGTCCACGCTCACTGCCGCAAAACAAACTTACTTCTCATCTCTCATATCCTCCCTGTCTCACAACCCTAAACAGCTCTTCTACACTTTCAATTCTCTACTCCGTCCCCCAGCACCTCCTCCTTCTCCTCTCATTTCTGCTGAAGACTTTGCCTCTTTCTTTAAGAAGAAGATCGATACGATCAGAGAAAGCTTTGGCCCACAGCCCCCATTGCCCCTCCTAGCTGCTCAGCCCTCTTCCTCCAAAACCAACTTCGCCACCATGACAGAAGATCAGCTTTCCACCCTCCTATCAAGATCACACCTCACCACTTGCATGCTTGACCCGCTCCCATCCCACCCCATCCCTAGCCTCGCCACAGTCTTCACCCCTACTCTAACACACCTCTTCAACCTCTCACTTACAAAGGGTGTCTTCTCCTCATCCTTCAAACATGCCTCGATCACACCCATCCTCAAAAAGCCCTCCCTCGACCCATCCTCTGTGTCTAGCTATCGCCCGATATCTCTTCTCCCTTATGCTCAAAACTACTGGAACAGCATGTCCATCTTGAACTGTCCTCCCACCTCTCCTCCTGCTCCCTCTTTGACTGCTTACAATCAGGCTTCCGACTGCATTACTCAACTGAAACTGCCCTAACTAAAGTCACCAACGACCTACTAACCGCCAAGAGCAAGCGACACTACTCTGTCCTCCTCCTCCTGGACCTGTCTTCTGCGTTCGACACTGTGGACCATTCCCTCCTGCTGCAGATTCTCTCATCTCTTGGCATCACAGGCTTGGCCCTATCCTGGATCTCATCATTTCTAGCAAACCGAACATTCAGTGTCTCACTCTCATACACTACCTCCTCACCTCGCCCCCTGTCTGTCGGTGATCCTCAAGGCTCAGTTCTAGGACCCCTACTCTTCTCCATCTACACCCTCGGCCTGGGACAGCTCATAGAATCCCATGGTTTGCAGTATAGGGTTGAGCATTCCAATACTGCAAATATCGGGTATCGGCCGATATTGGCTGTATCGAATTCCGATTCCGAGTACCGATATTTTCGTCATATTGGATACCGGAATCGGGATGTCACTGTCACTGTCAGTGTCCGTCTGTCGGGTCTGTCAGGAGTCAGCGGCACTTACCCGGCAGAAGATCTCCGGCGGTCACATCCCGGACTGCTTAATGGCCGCCATCCTCTTCTCCCCGGCGGTCACATGCAGTTTCTCGCGATAACTGCAGTGACTGCTGGGTAATCGCGGCCGTAAAGCAGTCCGATGACGTCACCGCCGGGGAAGCAGGTAATCAGCTGTGCTGCGTTGCAATGACAGGCTCTGCCTGTCATTGCGATGTAGCAGAGCTGGATCGTTGTGGGACTGTCGTTATGGACTGCGTCGGACAGGTGGTATACTGTTGGTTTGTTTTTTTATTTTTTTACAGGAGATCGATGGCGTCGAAGGAATGAGAGAGTAATAAAAAAAATGAAAACTGTGTTGTCTCTTTTATTTCATTAAAAGACTTTTCTTGCTGTGTCTTTTTTTTACACATTTAAAAACTTTGAGATTAATAATGGATCGGTGTCTTATTGACGCCTCTCCATTATTAACCGGGCTTATTGTCACCGTGCAATCAACGGTGACATTAACCCCTTATTACCCCACTTGCCACCGCTACAGGGCAGTGGGAAGAGCCGGGTAAAGTGCCACAATTGGCACATCTTTTGATGCGCCAAATGTGGGGCTGCTGTAGCCTGGTATTATCAGGCTGTTGAGGGCCAAAATCCATGGGCCTTGACAGTCTTTTAATACCAGGCCGCAGCAGTCTGCATTTTACTTGGCTGGTTAACAAAAATAGGGGGACCCCTACGCCGTTTTTTTTTTCGAGGGGATCCCCTATTTTTGTTAACCAGCCAAGCTAAGCAGACTGCTGTGGCCTGGTTTTATCAGGCTTGCAAGGTCCATGGATATTGGATCCTTACCAGCCTGAAAAACCAGGCCTCAGCGGTCTGCTTCATCTGGCTGGTTAACAAAAATAGGGGGGACCCCACGCCAATTTTTTTCGAGGGGATCCCCTATTTTTGTTAATCAGCCAAGATATGCAGACTGCTGTGGCCTGGTATTATCAGGCTGGCAAGGTCCATGGATCTTGGCTCCTTAACAGCCTGAAAATCCAGGCCTCAGCGGTCTGCTTCATCTGGCTGGTTAACAAAAATAGGGGGGACCCCACGCCAATTTTTTTCGAGGGGATCCCTATTTTTGTTAATCAGCCAAGATATGCAGACTGCTGTGGCTGGTATTATCAGGCTGGCAAGGTCCATGGATCTTGGCTCCTTAACAGCCTGAAAATCCAGGCCTCAGCGGTCTGCTTCATCTGGCTGGTTAACAAAAATAGAGGGGACCCCACGCCATTTTTTTTTTCGAAGGGAACCCCTATTTTTGTTAATCAGTTCCCTCTGACGTCACTGATGGTGTCCCTGGCTGACCTGAAGTGAAAGTGGAAAGCAATCAATTAAGCTTTCCACTTCCTCTCCTGTCAGCCAGGAGAGGAGCTCATTCATTTGGGGGCTTACTGTGAGGCTGCAGCATTAGCTGGGTCCCTGCAGTAAACATTAACCCTTTCTGAAGGATTACACCGTGGGACCTGACTGTGCATCGGATTGGTAAGAATAATTTTGCTTTATTATTTTATTTTTATTACAGGAAATGGTTTTAGCAGGTAAATAAAATATGGTCAAAAACTGTGATTATTTCATTAAACTTCTTTTTTATTAAAGTGTGTGTGTATGATTTTTCTTTCATACAAAGGATTAATAATTGATAGTTGTCTAATTGACAGCTCTCAATTATTAACCTGGCTTAAAGTGACCTTTCAATTGCAATGTCATTTTAACCCCTTATTAACCCATTCGCCACCGCTACAGGGCAATGGGAATAGACGGGCAAAGTGCCAGAAAGGGCAAATCTAATTAGAGATTTGCCCTTTCTGGGGTGTCTGGGGGCAGATGTTAAGTAGCCGGGGGGGCCAAAAAAAATGGTCCATCTCTGGGCTATTATTATCTGCCCCCACTCACTGGCTTTGTCTGTCTGGTTGCGAAAATAGGGCGGGAGCCCACGCATTTTTTTTCAGCAATTTTACACCTCATATATATATATACATGTCTGTTGTGAATGGGTTTGAGATGAGTTCTGAGCAGAGGCTCCCTCTGGTGGTTACAAGCGGTACTAGTGAGGATTGGGAATCAGGTGTTACTGATTGGTCTTATTTAAGGGAATCATTTTCCCATCAGGGTTGCCGGTGATCAATTGTTCTGGTCTGAATCCTTCTTTCCAGTTTCCCTTGTAGTCTGCTGTGTCGTGTCTGCATCTCCTGCTATCAGATAAGACAATTTCTTATTTTGTGTTTTTGCTATATTTTTGCATTTTGTCCTGCACTTCTGTGGGGGCCTTCTGGGTCCCCTCCGGGGGCTTTTGCCCTCTCAGTTTAGTCCAGCCACTGTGTTTTGTACTTTTGCTTTTTGCAGTTTTTTCAGTGGCTGCTGTTTTTGTTACACCAGAGAACTAATTTAGGTGGTAGAGGTCGTGTGATCTCAGGTGATTTTGAAATTAGTAGAGTTGGTGCTTTTCAGGGTTTTCTGGGATTGCAGTAAGTACCCTTCCTGTCCTTTTCTATTTAGATAGTTTGGGCCCCAGCGTTTGCTCATACTATTTTCTTTCTGTGTCAGTATTTCCTTCTTGTCTAACCGCCATTACATGTTTGGGGGCTTTCTATTATCTTTGGGGTTCTGCTCCGGGGCAGATAGCTTTCCTATTTCTATCTTTAGGTGTAGTTAGTTTCTCAGGCTGTGACGAGGCGTCTAGGACCATCGTAGGAACGCTCCACGGCTGCCTCTAGTTGCGGTGGTTAGTCAGGGTACTGCAATCTCATAGATTCCAACTGCTCTGGTGTATTTCCTTTTTTACCTGCACTCCTCAGCTACCGTAACATAACAGTATCACCGGCCATAAAAATTGTATGGTACTCACAGAAGGGAAAAAATATTTTGAAGGAAGAAAAGTTGTCAGAGATATTTTTCTGTTTGTTGCATTTTTTTTTTTTTTTTTCCCTCTGTATCTCTGGGTGCTGGGGAGGATCTTTTCTCCCAATGGAGTTTGCACAGTTGTCTGGCCGTGTGGATCAGCTTGCCACTGAGGTTCAGAGTATTGCTGCATATCTTGCTAGGTTGCCTGTTGTGGAACCTAGGATCCCCATGCCAGATTTGTTTTCAGGGGATCGAGCTAAGTTTCAGAATTTCAAAAATAATTGTAAATTGTTTCTTGCCTTAAAATCTAAGTCCTCAGAAAACGCAGCGCAGCAGGTTCAAATTGTCATCTCTCTCCTGCGCGGCGATCCTCAGGATTGGGCTTTTTCCCTCACACCTGGGGATCCTGTTTTGAGTGATGTTGATGCATTTTTTCAGGCTTTGGGGTTATTGTACGATGAGCCTAATGTCACTGATCAAGCTGAAAAAGCCTTGTTGGCATTAAATCAGGGGCTTGATGACGCTGAGTTATACTGTCAGAGATTCCGTAGGTGGGCAGTCCTGACCAAATGGAATGACGACGCTTTGGCGGCCCTTTTCCGGAAGGGTCTGTCGGATTAATGTAAAGGATGTTATGGTGGGATTCCCTGTCCCCTCTGGTCTCAATGATTCTATGTCATTAGCGATTCAAATTGACAGACGTTTGCGTGAGCGGAGAAGTATGCGTGGAGTGGTGTTGCCTTGTGAGCCAGCTGCTGAGCCCATGCAGTGTGATGGAGTGGTGTCTGGGGCACAGCGTCATGAGTTTCGAAAGCGCAATGGGTTATGTTTCTACTGTGGTGATGCCTCTCATGCTATTTCAGTCTGCCCTAAGCGGGGAAGACGTTTTGCACGCTCAGTTGTCTTGGGTAGTGTTCAGACTAAGTTTTTATTAACTGTCACTCTGATATGCTCTCTGTCCTCATTTTCTGCTCAGGCTTTCGTTGATTCTGGAGCAGCTATTAACCTGATGGATTATGATTTTGCTAAACGTTGTGGATTTCCCTTGATACCCCTACAGAAGTCTATTCCCCTACTGGGGATCGATTCTACCCCTTTGGCTGAGAATAAACCCCAGTTTTCTACTCAGGTGATAATGAGGGTTGAACCTGATCACCAGGAGTGCTGCAAATTTTTGGTTCTATATAATCTGCATGACATTATCGTGCTGGGTTTCCCTTGGTTACAGTCTCATAATCCTGTTTTGGATTGGAAATCTGTGTCTGTAACCAGTTGGGGCTGCCAATGTGTTAATACCAACACTCCTGTTTTTTCTGCCTCCCCCCAGGCTGAGGATGTTCCTGACTTTTTGTTTGATTTTTCTGATGTGTTTAGCGAAAGTAAATCTGCATCCTTACCTCCCCATAGGAGCTATGACTGCGCTATTGAATTAGTGCCAGGTAGTAAATTCCCTAAGGGTCGCCTTTTTAACTTGTCTGTACCTGAACATGACGCTATGCGGTCTTATATCAAGGAATCATTGGAGAAGGGTCATATCAGACCATCCTCTTCACCCTTAGGTGCCGGTTTTTTCTTTGTGGCCAAAAAAGATGGTTCATTAAGGCCGTGTATTGATTATCGTCTCTTGAACAATATTACTGTGAAATATCAATACCCGTTACCCTTGATTTCTGACCTGTTTTCCAGGGTGAAAAACGCCACTTGGTTTACCAAGCTTGACCTCAGGGGGGCGTATAACCTTATTCGCATTAAGCACGGGGATGAATGGAAGACGGCATTTAACACCCCTGAAGGGCATTTTGAGTACCTTGTGATGCCCTTTGGGCTCACTAATGCTCCTTCCGTCTTCCAGTCCTTCATGAATGACATTTTCAGGGATTTTGTGGACAAGTTTCTGATTGTTTATTTGGATGATATCTTGATTTTTTCTAATGACTGGGACTCTCATGTGAAACATGTTCGAACTGTATTCCAGATTTTGAGAGAGAATGCTCTGTATGTGAAGGGATCAAAGTGTCTTTTTGGCGTACAGAAGATCTCATTTCTGGGATTCATTTTGTCCCCATCTGTTATTGAAATGGACCCGGTCAAGGTTCAGGCCATCTGTGATTGGGTCCAA
Source organism: Oophaga sylvatica (assembly GCA_033576555.1). NCBI lineage: Eukaryota > Metazoa > Chordata > Amphibia > Anura > Dendrobatidae > Oophaga > Oophaga sylvatica. Next base: position 150,858,934 of record JARQOD010000005.1, on the reverse strand, counting down.
CCTACTTCATTAAAGGCTCTTCAGAGATTTTTGGGTTTTGCCAATTTTTATCGTAAATTTATTGGTAATTTCTCTGTTATTGTTAAACCATTAACTGATTTGACCAGAAAGGGTTCTGATGTGGTGAATTGGCCTCCTGAGGCAGTCTCTGCGTTTCAGGAACTTAAGCAGAGATTCACTTCTGCTCCTGTTCTACGGCAGCCTGATGTTTCTCTGCCATTTCAGGTGGAGGTTGATGCCTCTGAAATTGGGGCAGGTGCCGTTTTGTCCCAAAAAGATCCAGAGACCTCTAAAAGTAACCCTTGTGCCTTTTTCTCTCGAAAATTTTCTCCTACTGAACGTAATTATGACGTGGGTAATCGGGAGTTATTGGCCATGAAGTGGGCTTTTGAAGAGTGGAGACATTGGCTGGAGGGAGCCAAACATCAGGTGGTGGTCCTTACGGACCATAAGAATCTGGTCTATCTGGAATCTGCCAAGCGACTCAATCCTAGACAGGCCAGGTGGGCCTTGTTTTTCACACGTTTTAATTTTGTGGTTTCCTTTCTTCCTGGCACTAAGAATGTTAAGGCGGATGCCCTCTCGAGGAGTTTCCTTGCGGACTCTCCTGAGCTATCTGATCCCTCTGTTATTTTGAAGGAGGGTGTAGTTCTTTCCGCCATCTCGCCTAATTTGAGACTTGCTCTGGAGGGGTGTCAGGAGGATAGGCCCGAGCGCTGCCCTGTTGGAAAATTGTTTGTCCCGGACCAATGGAAAAAGAGTGTGATGTCTGAGATTCATTGTTCCGCATTGGCTGGGCATCCCGGAATTTTTGGTACCAGAGACTTGGTTAGTCGGTCCTTTTGGTGGCCTACCTTGTCTCGCGATGTCAGGGAATTTGTGCAGTCTGCGGGACTTGCTCTCGCTCCAAGCCTTGCTCTCGCTCTAGTGGTTTGTTGATGCCATTGCCTGTGCCCAAGAGACCATGGACCCATATCTCTATGGATTTCATTTCCGATCTTCCTGTTTCTCAGAGAATGACCACCATCTGGGTAATTTGTGATAGGTTTTCCAAAATGATACATCTTGTGCCATTACCTAAGTTGCCTTCCTCCTCTGAATTGGTGCCGTTGTTCCTTCAGCACGTGGTTCGTTTACACGGCATTCCTGAGAACATTGTGTCTGACAGAGGAGTCCAGTTTGTTTTCAGATTTTGGAGGACTTTTTGTTCTAAACTGGGTGTTCAATTGTCTTTCTCCTCGGCATTTCATCCTCAGACCAATGGTCAAACTGAGAGAACAAACCAGACATTGGAGACTTATCTAAGATGCTTTGTGTCTGCTGATCAGGATGACTGGGTCTCTTTTTTGCCTTTGGCTGAGTTTGCTCTTAATAATAGGGCTAGCTCTGCCACTTTGATGTCTCCGTTTTTCTGTAATTCTGGGTTTCACCCTCGATTTTCTTCAGGACAGACGGAGGCTTCTGTCTGTCCAGGTGTTGACTCTGTTGTTGAGCGTATGCAGCAGATTTGGGACCAGGTAGTGGAGAGGTTGTCCCTCTCTCAGGAGAAGGCCAGCGGTTTGCTAACCGGCATAGGACTGATGGTCCTCGGTTTAAAGTGGGGGACTTGGTCTGGTTGTCCTCAAAGAATATTCCTGAGAGTAGCATCTCCTAAATTTAAGCCTAGGTTCATTGGACCTTATAAGATCATGGAGATTATTAATCCTGTTTCTTTTCGTTTGCTTCTTCCAGGGACATTTAAGATCCATAACGTGTTCCACAAGTCCTTGTTGAAGAGGTTTGTTGAGCCAGTGGTTCCTGCTGCTGTGCCTCCTGACCCTGTTTTGGTTGAGGGCAATCTGGAGTATGTGGTTGAGAAAATATTGGATTCTCGTTTTTCTAGACGAAGACTCCAGTATTTGGTTAAATGGAGAGGTTATGGTCAGGAAGATAATTCTTGGGTGTTTGCTTCGGACATCCATGCTAGGAGACTTATCCGTGCGTATCATAGAACTCATCCTGACCGACCTGGTTGCTCAAATGAGGGTTCGGTGACCCCTCCTCAAGGGGGGGGTACTGTTGTGAATGGGTTTGAGATGAGTTCTGAGCAGAGGCTCCCTCTGGTGGTTACAAGCGGTACTAGTGAGGATTGGGAATCAGGTGTTACTGATTGGTCTTATTTAAGGGAATCATTTTCCCATCAGGGTTGCCGGTGATCAATTGTTCTGGTCTGAATCCTTCTTTCCAGTTCCCTTGTAGCCTGCTGTGTCGTGTCTGCATCTCCTGCTATCAGATAAGACAATTTCTTATTTTGTGTTTTTGCTATATTTTTGCATTTTGTCCTGCACTTCTGTGGGGGCCTTCTGGGTCCCCTCCGGGGGCTTTTGCCCTCTCAGTTTAGTCCAGCCACTGTGTTTTGTACTTTTGCTTTTTGCAGTTTTTTCAGTGGCTGCTGTTTTTGTTACACCAGAGAACTAATTTAGGTGGTAGAGGTCGTGTGATCTCAGGTGATTTTGAAATTAGTAGAGTTGGTGCTTTTCAGGGTTTTCTGGGATTGCAGTAAGTACCCTTCCTGTCCTTTTCTATTTAGATAGTTTGGGCCCCAGCGTTTGCTCATACTATTTTCTTTCTGTGTCAGTATTTCCTCTTGTCTAACCGCCATTACATGTTTGGGGGCTTTCTATTATCTTTGGGGTTCTGCTCCGGGGCAGATAGCTTTCCTATTTCTATCTTTAGGTGTAGTTAGTTTCTCAGGCTGTGACGAGGCGTCTAGGACCATCGTAGGAACGCTCCACGGCTGCCTCTAGTTGCGGTGGTTAGTCAGGGTACTGCAATCTCATAGATTCCAACTGCTCTGGTGTATTTCCTTTTTTACCTGCACTCCTCAGCTACCGTAACATAACACATGTCATTGAATTTGTGACACATATATATATATATTATATATATATATATATATTTATATTTATAGTTCATACACTTCTACATAGTATAATAGCCGCTAATTCAATTGCCGGCTTTTGTGAAAATGCAGAACCCGACATGAAATGACACTTGGTGTACATAGGGTTAACCATGTCTTTTCATGTAGTTTGATATCTGATTTGCACAAACAATTACATGAGTGTAAGTGTGCAAAATTTCACACCTGTAGGGGTTAATTAAAGGTGTAAATTCGTAGCAAAAAAGTCCGTTTTTTTTACAATTAATTTACACCTTTAATTAACCCCTACAGGTGTGAAATTTTGTACACATAGACTGATGTAATTGTTTGTGCAAATCAGATAGCAAACGACATGAAAAGACATGGTTAACCCTATGTACACCAAGTGTCATTTCATGTCGGGTGCTTCTGTCTTTTCACAGAAGCCGGCTTTACCCGGCAATTGAATCAGAGGATATTTTACTATGTAGAAGTGTATAAACTATACATATATGTATATATATATATATATGTCACAATGACATGTATATATATATATTATGTATTCTATGTGTGTATATTTAGTGTTTACAAGGAAAGAAAGAGGTTTTTTTAGTTGCGATATTTTGTTCCCATAGACTTACATGGGACTTCCGGTATCGGTATCGGGTATCGCCGATATTTTAATGGTATCGGCGATACCATTCCGATTCCGATACTTTTGGATATCGGAAAGTATCGCTCAACTCTATTGCAGTATCATCTCTACGCCGATGACACACAGATCTACCTATCTGGACCTGACCTCACCTCCTTACAGACCAAAATCCCACAATGTCTGTCTGCTATTTCAGCTTTCTTCTCTGCTCGCTTTCTAAAACTGAACATGGACAAAACAGAATTCATAATCTTTCCCCCATCTCACTCTACCCCCCCACCAGACCTGTCCATCATTGTCAATGGCTGCTCACTTTCCCCAGTCCTGCATGCTCGGTGCCTCGGGGTGATCCTCGACTCTGCCCTCTCTTTCAAGCCACACGTCCAAACCCTTGTGTAAGGTTCTGTGTATCTGTTTCTGAAACTCAGTTTGTTCGTCTGCCATTTTGCTTTCTGTTTTGCTGCAGCTATCTTGCCCTCAGTCAAAATGGAGTTTTCCAGCTTGCATGTTCCCGCCCTGATTCTCTCCGTTTGCTTCTTAAACAGCCACAGCTGAGTTAATCAGTGCTTCAGAATCTAGCCTGCAGTGAACCTGTGTTCTGACTCCTGAAGCCTTGGACCTTGTACTCCAGCCATTCCTACTGAGGAACTCTGAAGCACTTGTGGACTCTGAACTCTGCTCTTGAGAGCCTCACGTTTGCATGGACTTGCGGTAACAGAGAAGATCTGAATCTGTTGTGGAGAGTTATTGCTGAGCTTAGATTACTCTGGCCTGCTGTGTCTCCTGCTTCTGTGTTTGCAACCTGTGTGTTTATTTTTGCCAATTTGTATGAAGCAATACAAGACTTTCTTTATCAACCTGTGTCTCAAGTATTTTCATCGCACCCAAGCACAAGACGCTATATGAACTGTACCACATACATTACAAGATTCTGAAGCCAAACGTTAGTGTCTGCTGGGTCTGGAAAGGCTTGTCTGCTGTACTGTGGATATCGGATGTCCGGTTGTACTTTCTGTGATGACAGTGGTTGTGACTTCTCACAACCATTCCAGGTGAGCAATTCCCTTAAGTTTTTTTTTCTGCAGTGTTATCACAGGTAAACACTATTGTTTTTTTTTTTTTTTTTCTCTTCTCTTTTTGTCTGCTGAAACTCTGGATATCAGATGTCTGGTTGAAAGCTTTCTGTGATGATAGTGGTTGTGACTTCTCACAACCATTCCAGGTGAGCAGTTCCCTTAAAGTTTTTTCTTTCTTCAGTGTTGCCACAGGTGAACACTATTGTTTTTTTTTTTTCTCCTCTTCTTCCAGTATCCTGTCTTAAAAGATCTGGAAAATGGAGGCTCGCATAAAGGAACTTTGCGGAGTGACTGATAATATCCTTGCAGATTTGCAGAATATAAAGACCCGTCTTACAAATCTTCAGGACCTAAATAATCACAATTTGCAAGTGGTTGGACAGACTACCCAGGATTTGCGAGCCAGGATTGAGGTTCTGGAGGGGCGAGTCCAGGCTCCTGCCGTGGCCCTGAGTTCTGGGATTCCCAAGTTGCCCCCTTTTCGTTTTGGTGGTGAACGTGAAAAAATTCAGGGGATTTGTTAATCAATGCAATCTTTTTTTTTTCTGCACATGCTTCACAATTTCCTACTGAACGATCTAAGGTGCTTACTATAATTATGTTGCTTACCAACAAGGCTTTGATATGGGCAAACCCTCTGATTGAGACTGAGGATGATTGTTTGAATCACCTTGATGATTTTATTTCAGCCATGGGGCAGGTGTTTGATGACCCCAATCGAGGTGCAACAGCTGAAGCAGCCATGTTAGCTTTGCGCCAAGGTAAGCACTCGGTAGCTGAATATGCCTTGGATTTCAGGAGATGGGCCCTTGATACCACCTGGGACAATTCCGCCAAAAAATCTATTTTTCGAAAGGGGTTATCCCCACTGATTAAGGATGAACTTGCTCGTGCCGACCCTCCCACTGCGTTAGGTGACTTTATTAACTACTGCATCCGTATTGATACTCGTTTAACTGAACGCAGGCAAGAGAGATGGTTCGAAAGCAATCGTACTAACCTTTTCCTACCTTCCTCTCCAGCTAAGGAACCTTTGAATAGGATTACACGAGAACCTGAACCTGAACCCATGCAGGTAGACTCTTTACTACGACGGGTTAGTGATGCACGCAAGGAACATCGTTTTAAGGAGAATCTATTGTTTTTATTGTGGTAAGTCAGGGCACTTTATTATTAACTGTCCCAGCCGTTCTCGCAAGACTACTGCAGCACTCATTCATTGTGAGTGTTGCGAGAGGGGATCTGTCAGGTCCGAGCCTCAGGCTCCAGAGAGAGCTGCAGCAACAGATCTTGATTTCTCGGACTTAAACTCCGTTTCCTCTGAGGAATTTTGACTGTGTAAATGCTGCCATCTTTCAAGTTTCTCAGCGGTGTTTCCAGCTGGTTGTAAGAAAAACCAATTCTACTGTTTTCTTTTCCATCAAACTCTGGGTTGACTCAGCCTGGGTGTTAGCTCTGCTATGATCGACTCAGGTGCAAGTGGAAATTTTATGGATGTCTCCTTTGCTCTAAAACAGGGAATACGTTCAGTGAAGAAGGCTGCTCCAGTACAGATGGAAACTGTGGATGGCTCCCTGCTGACCTCTGGACAGTGGATCAGGAAACAGAGCCTTTAAAGGTTCTTAGGGGTAAAGTCATCAAGAGAAACTGTCCTTTATGCTTATCTCTTCTCCTCACTTTCCATTATTCTAGGGCTACCTCGGTGCAGGCTCAGAATCCTACCATTAACTGGGAGACCAAGGAATTACACTTTCCAGAGAAACAATGAGTCCAAAAATTTCAGCTTGCTCTGTTCCTAAAGGAACCATGTCAGTCCCTGAACAAACCAGCTGTATACCAGGACTATGTGGATTATGTGACAAGAAGAACGCTGACCGCTTCCTCCTCACCGTCCATTTGATTGTCCAATTGAATTATTGCCTGGAGCAGAGATACCTTTTGGTAAGATCTACCCCTGGCGGGGCCGAGTGAAGGCTTTAAAAGAGTACATAGAGGGAAAATCTAGCCAAGGGCTTCATACGCCCCTCTTCATCTCCTGCAGGGGCACCCATATTCTTTTGTAAAGAAGAAGATGGATCCCTGAGACCATGCGTAGACTATAGGGAACTCAATAGGTTACTATTAGAAACGTTATCATTGCCTTTAATCCCTGAGTTATTGGAGAGAGTGCGACATGCCAAAATTTTTTCTAAACTAGATCTTCGTGGGGCCTATAACTTAGTCCGTATTAGACCTGGGGATGAATGGAAGACTGCATTCAGGTCACGCTATGGACACTTTGAATATCTGGTTTTTCCTTTTGGTCTGAGTTACCGCCCAGCCACTTTCCAACCTTGGTGAATGACATCTTCAGGGATCTCCTAGATACTTCGTGGTAATTTATTTGGATGATATTTTAATTTTTCTAACTCCACAGAGGAACATCATGGACATGTGAGAATGGTCTTGGAACGTTTTAGACAAAATATCTTTACATCAAGCTTGAAAAGTGTGAATTCCATAAGACCGAAATTCAATTTCTGGGGTATGTACTGTCTAACAAGGAATTAGTATGGATGGAAGAAAAAACCCAAGCCATCAATGATTGGCCAAGTATTAGAAATGTGAAGGGGGTACAGCGCTTCATCGGGTTTGCAAACTTCTATAGACGTTTCATTAGAAATTTCTCTGAGGTAATGTCACTATCACCCAACTTTCCCGGAAAGAGTCTAAGTTCTCCTGGACTCCCAAGCCCAGGAAGCATTTTTCCGTCTAAAAGATAAATTTACCACTGCACCTATCCTAGTACATCCCAACCCCAGAGCTTGCCTTCATAATAGAGGTGGATGCTTCAGACTGTGCAGTGGGAGCTATACTCTCTCAGAGAACAGGTGAGAAGATGTCTTGCATCCCTGTGCCTTCTTTTCCCAGCAGTTGTCTTCGGCTGAGAAGAACTACGATGTGGGCATTAGGAGTGTTGGCATTTTGCCGCCTTCAAAGATGGAGACACCTTTTCAAGGAGTGCCAGCAAATAGTCGTTCTGACAGTATCGTAATCTTGAGTTCATCAGGTCGGCTAAGTGCCTGATCCTCGCCAGGCTGCTGGAATCTTTTCTTAAACCAATTTAATTTTTATTATTTTTATAGACCGGATCGCGCAATGGAAAGGCTGATGCCTCTCTAGGATTTACTCGCAGAGACACGTCCAATTACTCCTCCTAAGACTATTCTTCCTGACTCTAGATTCCTAGGAGTGATTCATCATCAAGACCTAATTAAAGCATCAAGGAAGCATACCATGCGGATTCTTTTTTGGCTCAACCCAAGGGACGTAAGTCTTGTCTTTAGAATGTGTGTGGATTCTGGGGACAAACGTCTGTATATACCTGAACAGTCAGATTGAGAGTATTGCAACTCATTCCACGATTCCAAAATAGCCGGGCATAGAGGAATTCTAAAGACACAGGAATTTCTTTCTCGTTTCTTTTGGTGGCCCCCACTTGTAGGAAGGATGTTTTGGACTATGTCACTTCGTGTGAGGTTTGTGCAAGATGCAAGACACCTCGCTCTTCACCAACTGGTCTGTTACAGCCTCTTCCCACCCCGTCCCGCCCGTGGGGATCCTTTCTATGGACTTCATTGTGGAATTACCAACCTCTCAAGGGAAGAACACTATTCTAGTGGTGGTTGACGTTTAACAAAGGCAGCTTATTTTATCCCTTGTGTCGGGCTTACCCACTGCAAAACAGACATCAGATTTGATGATTAAAGAGTGTTTCGTTTACATGGAGTCCGGATGAGGTTATTTCGGATCGAGGGGTGCAATTCACTTTCTAGGTTTTGGCAAAATTTCGTGCAGCATTGGACATTAAAGTAAACCTTTCTTCTGTTTCATACAGACTAATGGACAAACGAACGAACCAATCAAACCCTGGAGCAGTATCTCCGCTGCTTTATCTGCACTACGGATGATTGGGTGGATCTACTTCCATTGGCTGAGTTCTCTTACAACAACTCTCAGAGTGCCTCCACTAAACAGTCTCCTTTTTACTCTAATCTAGGTTATCATCCTAACATTCTACACGATTTCCCATAGAGAGCCTTTGCCAGCAGTGGCTGAAAGAGTCACGACTTTGCAGAAGATATAGGATCTTCTAAGGAGAATCTGGAATGGCTCAGGAAAGGTACAAGAAGGCAGCAGATAAATTTCGTAAAACCTGCACCAGCTTTTAAGGTAGGAGACCTGGTCTGGCTGTCAACCAGAAATCTTTAAATTAAGGATTCCATCGTCTAAGTTGGGACATAAGTACATTGGACCCTATAAAATCAGTAAGATTATAAGTGCCGTTGCTTGTCGTCTTCAACTGCCAGAACTATGAGAATTCACCCTGTCTTTCATGTATCCCTACTAAAGGCTGCGACACCCAATACGTTTCCTGGACGTTCTTCTCCTTGCCTGACCCAGTGCTAGTCGATGGTCAGGAAGAATTTGTGGTGGAAAGGATTTTAGATTCCAGGTTGTATAGAAATCAGTTACAATATATGATTAAATGGCAGGGCTACCCAGTGGAGGACAACTCATGGGAGCCAGTCAATAACGTTAATGCTCCTCGCTTGCTCCGTCAGTTTCATCAGAGGTACCCACACAAGCCTGGTCTGAGGTCATCCGGAGGTTGTCCCTAAGGGGGGGTAATGTAAGGTTCTGTGTATCTGTTTCTGAAACTCAGTTTGTTCGTCTGCCATTTTGCTTTCTGTTTTGCTGCAGCTATCTTGCCCTCAGTCAAAATGGAGTTTTCAGCTTGCATGTTCCCGCCCTGATTCTCTCCGTTTGCTTCTTAAACAGCCACAGCTGAGTAATCAGTGCTTCAGAATCTAGCCTGCAGTGAACCTGTGTTCTGACTCCTGAAAGCCTTGGACTTGTACTCCAGCCATTCCTACTGAGGAACTCTGAAGCACATTGTGGACTCTGAACTCTGCTCTTGAGAGCCTCACGTTTGCATGGACTTGCGGTAACAGAGAAGATCTGAATCTGTTGTGGAGAGTTATTGCTGAGCTTAGATTACTCTGGCCTGCTGTGTCTCCTGCTTCTGTGTTTGCAACCTGTGTGTTTATTTTTGCCAATTTGTATGAAGCAATACAAGACTTTCTTTATCAACCTGTGTCTCAAGTATTTTCATCGCACCCAAGCACAAGACGCTATATGAACTGTACCACATTACATTACACCTTGCCTCCTCCTGCCGTCTCAAACTCAAAAATATTTCCCGGATCCGTGCATTCCTTGACCATGAAACTACAAAAACATAGTGCATGCCCTCATCATCTCCCGCCTCGACTACTGCAACCTCCTACTCTCTGGCCTTTCCTCTAGCACTCTGGCACCACTCCAATCCATCCTGCACTCTGCTGCCCGACGAATACACCTGTCTCCCGTTATTCCCCAGCCTCTCCTCTCTGCCAAGCCCTTCATTGGCTTCCTATCGTCCAGAGGCTCAAGTTCAAAACCCTAACCATGACATACAAAGCCATCCACAATCTGTCTCCTCCATACATCTATGACATGTTCTCCGGTACATACCCACACGCAACCTTCGATCCTCTCAAGATCTCCTCCTCTTCTCCCCTCTTATCTCTTCTTCCCACAACCGCATACAAGACTTCTCCGGTGCCTCTCCCATACTCTGGAACTCTCTACCCCAACACATCAGACTCGCGCCCTACCATGGAAACCTTCAAAAAGAACCTGAAGACCCACCTCTTCCTACAAGCCTACAACCTGCAGTGATCCTCGGTCTAATGAACCCCGCACAACCAGCTCTACCCTCTCCTGGTGTATCCTCACCCATCCCTGTAGACTGTGAGCCTTGCGGGCAGGGTCCTCTCTCCTTCTGTACTTGTATGTGCCTTGTATTTCTCACGTTTATTGTACTTGTCTATATTTGCCCCTTTTCACATGTAAAGCGCCATGGAATAAATGGTGCTATAAAAAATGTATAATAATAATAATAATAAAGAAATGAATGATCAAATCCTGAGATGAGGCAGATGCCTATAAAAACACTGCCATTGATGGCAGGTGTATTCCATGATGGCGATCATAACTGCAGAAATGCTTTGGACAAGCGAACACTTTGTTTTCCAAAAAGAGTCTGCACTTTTTATATTTCATATTGACATGCTTTAGCACTACAGAGTGCAACATTTTTGTTTATTTTCTACATGATGGAGAAGTTACATGGTCTGGGCTTAAATGTCTGATTGCCAAATATTTCAGTGTTCAGTGTGTGTTTGGAGAGGGAGCACTACAGGAAAGTGTGTGCTAAATGTGAACCGTGGACATTGCTGCCTGTGAGCCTGCTGATCCCCACTGGGAAAAAGGACTGTGTGTCTTTTTGTTTCTTTGTTTTGCTGTTTTGCCCAACAGGCCGTGTCTAACTTTCCAAAGCTTGGATAATGTTACATACGATAAACAAGCATGTTCTTAAAGAGACAGTGTTCTGATTACACCCCTGTGTCCAGCCGAGTGAGCAGCTCTACCACAGTACCAATAGAAAAGGGAGGTCATAAGACCTAAAAGACGACCACAGATCCCAAGGTAATAAAAAGGTTAGAAAAATCTTTATTACAAAATTACACAATGGACAGGTGCACAATAAAAACAGTAACAATGGTAAGGTGCAATGCCGGGTCGAAGCTACGCACCCAAAGGAAATACGCAACTGGTCTACCTGACTAGTACATAACATTCTGATTGCTCAATGCAAAACCTCATTTGTACTTGTTAACATATTTTAGCAGACATATCATAGATATAGACAGAGGCTCTCGTTAGTTAAATCTAGTTACAGACAGGTTCAGAGTACAACTAAGATACAGCACATGCACAGAGGCTTGTACCACAACGTGCCGATATATACATAGAAATGTCATGCCTATTTGGAATAGATTCCAGAGGTAGTCACCGGAAGTGAAAACCATTTCTGGTGACTACCTCTTGAAGCTCATCAAGAGAATGCCAAGAGTGTGCAAAGCAGTCATCAACGAAAAAGGTGGCTACTTTGAAGAACCTAGAATATAAGAAATATTTTCAGTTGTTTCCACACTTTTTTGTTAAGTATATACTATAATTCCAATTGTGTTAATTCATAGTTTTGATGCCTTCAATGTGAATTTACATTTTTCACAGTCATGAAAATACAGAAAAATCTTTAAATGAGAAAGTGTGTCCAAACTTTTGGTCTGTACTGTGTATGTATATATATATATATATATATATATATTTCATAGAGATATAGATAGCAGAATAGCCGATAATGCAATTGTCGGCGTCTGTAAAATCATTACAGAACCCACAGGATACGAGACTTGTTTATCCGTTAGATTTATGTATGCCCCTCACTAATAATGTTAGTAGTGTATGTGTGTAAAATTTTGGAGCTGTAGGTGTTAAATTAAAGGATTAATTCACGGAAAAAACTTGCGTGGGCTCCCGCGCATTTTTCTCTGCCAGAGAGGGCAGGCCAGTGATTGAGGGCAGAAATTAATAGCCTAGAGAGGGAACATTGTTTTTTGACCCCCCTGGCTAAAAAGTCTCCCCCCTGACACCCCAGAAAAAGGCACATCTGTATGATGCGCCAATTCTGGCACTGAAATATATAAATATATATACAGGGTGATCCAAAAGTAGGTGGACAGTATGTGTAATAGGGTTATGAAGGGGGAGATTTATCAAACATGGTGTAAAGTGAAACTGACTCAGTTGCCCTTAGCAACCAATCAAATTCCACTTTTCATTCTTCACAGACTCTTTGGAAAATGAAAGGTGGAATCTGATTGCTAAGGGCAACTGAGTCAGTTTCACAGATCCAGTTTTTCACAGATAAATCTCCCTAAAATGGCAAATAATTTAAATACAGATCAAAGAAAATGGATTTTAAAAGGTATTGGAAATCTCAAATGCTGAACAGTTAGAGCAAATTGCTTTGAAACATTTGGTACTCAAGCCCCAAAGAGACAAACCATTTACCATTTACCAGATTCCTGACAAATTCGATGCCACTGGCTCAATCCTTAATGCTCCAAAAGCTGATAGACCCAAAACAGCCTGTACAGAAAATAATAAACAACTTGTTGCTGAAATATTTGTTCAGAGTCCAAAAAAGTCCACCAGAAAAGTCTCTTTAGAATTGGGAATTTCCCAAGCTTCCATTATGTGAATCCTGAAATATATTGGGTGGAAAGCTTATCGTCCACGTCTAATTCATGGTTTATTGGAGGATGATCCAGACAGGCGGCTGCAATTTAGTGAGATTATGCTTAACGAAATTGAAGAAAATCTAGTAATTCTAGATAACATTATGTGGAGTGATGAAGCTTCTTTCAAATTATCTGACCATATTAACAGACATAATTGTATTTAATGGTATAATGAGAACATGCATTTAATATAAGAGCAACAACTAAATGAGCCTGGTGTAAATGTTTGTGGTGGTATTTCAAGTTTTGGTATTTTTGGACCATATTTTTTTTGATGGAAACAGTCACAGGAGATAAGTATCTCAAAATTGTAATGAATCAAGTTGTTCCCCAGTTACAGCAACAGCCTAATTCAAATGACCTTTATTTCCAACAAGATGGGGCCCCTCCACATTATTCAAGAGTAGTCCGTGAGTATCTTGATTAAATATTTCCCAATAAATGGATTGGCCAAAGAGGCCCACTCGATTGGCCGGCACGTTCACAAGACTTGACCCCAATGGATTTTTTCTTTTGGGGAGTACTCAAGGACAAAGTTTATAGTCGAAAACCAAAAAGTGTCAGTGGTTTGAATAATTACATAAGAGATGCATTTCAAGAAATTAATACCCAAAGAGACTTGTGCAAAAATGTTTGTCGAAGCGTAAGCGGCAGACTTCAAAGCTATGCAAATTGTGATGGAAAACAGTTTGAGCACCTGCGTTGATAAAATTTAAGGGCTTTTGTATTATTGTTCAGAATAAAATATGATTGTCAATGTTATGCTTGTGTTAGTAAATATAATTTTATATATAAATCAAAATAAATGTTATTATTTTCTATCCACCTACTTTTGGACCACCCTGTGTATATATATATATATACAGTTCCTTCGAATGAGACGCAACTGTTTCTACCGATGATGCATTTGAGATTCAATCCAGGGATCTCGGTGATCGATTCAGGGCACGTGGTTTACAGCAACCGATGTATTAAGAAAGGATACGATCGGGCAAGGAGGACTCCACGCAACCATCTTCTTAATTCTGCCCGTGTAGTCAGACAGGTGAATGATGAAGGACCTATCAGATTCATCACCACTTTTAATCACGAGTGGTTTGACATCCGACAAATTCTTACTAAGCATTGGGATGTCCTAAAAACCGAGCCCGCTCTGTCGCGCTCGCTGGGCAGTCACCCCTCCATGACATCAAGACGATCAAGGAATTTACGAGATACTCTCGTTCGGAGTCACTACATCCCACCTTCTGTAAATGCCTTTGGTTCTCGTGGCCCCACCGTTGGCTTTTTTCCTTGCGGCCACTGCCTTGCGTGCGCCAATGCCCTACGTGCTCTGAAGTTCTCGTCCTCTGGTGGTGATAGGACATACGATATTCGCCAGCGTATATCCTGCGGCAGCTCGAACGTTATCTACTATGCTACTTGTGGCTGTCCGAGGATCTATGTTGGCTTAACACCAGAGAATTGAGAGTACGAATCAGGGAGCACGTTAGGGACATTGGCGCAGCAAGATCTATTTCTGATCTATCTGATCTAAAGACAATACCGCGTCACTTTAAGCATTTCCATAATTGTGATGCTACATCTTTTAAGGTACGCGGAATTGACGTCCTACACCTCGGTGTTAGAGGTGGGGATTACAAGAAAATTCTGTCTCAAATGGAGGCCCGTTGGATTGTCCAACTCGACACAATGGTGCCCAGTGGCCTCAACGAATCTTTAAATTTTGCCTTTTTTTTATAGATATTTTCCTTCTGATATCCCCTCTCTGACTCTACCTGATGCCTTCTCTCTTTTAACTTGTTCTTTTATTTTTTCTTTTAAATTTATCACTTATAGTTGTGTCTATTCCGTTACCTTCATGGGACCATTAATCCTATCCGCACATGATTGATGGACATGAGAAGTTGTGGAAAACGAGGCATGAATACAGCGACAGACGAGATGTTATACCATACATAGTCTTTGTATTCTTTTAATTTTGTAATGAAGATTGTATGTGTTGTTATTTTATCTCTGTATTTCATGCTTCTATTATGCAACTAGACTATTACTATTGTCCCTCATATCCCTGCATCCTCACACATCCTCATGGAGTCTGGTGTGCGCGTGCCCCGCTGTTGCCTGGGTGATTCTCCATGTTGTGGGGCGTCTCTTTGTGTCCAGAGTGCGCCCTGACCTTGTGTCTCTGCGCATGTCCGGATGCTTGACGCCGCCGTCACTGGGGGCCTCTCCGGCTCCAGCGGCGCACGCGCGCTATACCTGCTCCTATTCGCTAATATGCGACATGTGATCTGATTGTGGGAGGCATTTAAAGGTCCTTGGTACCATGCAGAGTTATCCCCTTGAGAAAGTGGCAGGCGTGCCACGAAACGTGCGTCGGAGGTGGCATCTCCTTTATGGGGTGATCTCTCCTAGCTTGGCACCTACTATTACATTTGGTGAGCATGGTTCTCTATCAAGACATGGCCAGCAATGCACTGACCGCTACTGGCCGTATTATTTAAATGCCATGTCCTGTGGAACATGCTTGATTTTGTGTGGCATCTGTATTTGTAGCTCTGTTACCTTTTTACCTTCCTTTTTTTTTGGGGGATCTTGATATACTTTATGTATTATGATCTGCAATGTGTTTGATTACTACTGATGCCACATATGTATATTTGCCTTAACTGCTGGGGAGACTCGTCTCCATACATTTGCACCTGTCCTGTTTATGTGATTTCATTGTCTATGTTATTTATTCATGTGTTACCTATGCAATGTTAAAATAAATATTTACCTTTATATTATGAATTTTGGTCACCAGCGATCTTTTCCTCCTTTTTGATTATTATTATATATATATATATATATATATATATATATATATATATATACATATATATACATACAGTACAGACCAAAAGTTTGGAAACTCCTTCTCATTCAAAGATTTTCCAGTATTTTCATGACTTTGAAAATTGTACATTCACACTGAAGGCATAAAAACTATGAAATAACACATGTGGAATTATATACTTAACAAAAAAGTGGGAAACAACTTGTTAGGGTCTGCGGAACGCACCGAATATATGATGTGGAGAGGTGCGTTCGCAGCCCGGGGTCCACCGTGCAGGCGGAGCCTGCTGCTAGTAAAATGGCGCAAGAAGCTAACTCTGTTATCCCGCAGAGTCGCCAAAATAAACGCCGTAACGTGTTGTGGCAATATGTGCGAACTCTGTTAATCCACAGAGCCGCTAGGAGTGCCGCAGCGCTATATGGCGATGTGTGCGAACTCACTAAACACAACTGAGTCGCAAAAATAAACACGCTAGGGCGCTGTCTAGCGTGAAAGCGAACCCTGTTACGTCACAGAGCCGCTGAGACAAACTTCTGTGTCCTGTCAGGCACCCAGGTACACAGTTAACTGCTAAGCGAACATGAACGTGATCATGCGCTAATGTCCTCGCGGGAGTCACCGCAATCTATGGCGTCTGAACGCCAGGCCCTGAATACGGCAATCAAACTCCTCATCGGTTATGCCGGTAATCTAGGGCATCTAGGACACCGACCTGACCAGCTAGCATACCAAACTCCTCACCGATTAAGTCGGTATTCTAGGGGCTTATTTCAGCCGGGCCCTAACCACACACACGCATGACCACATGGTGCTAAGCATATAATGGTTGACACTAGCCATGCCACCTTTTATAGCAGCAGCTACAGGACCTGCCAGAAACAAGTACCAATGAAACTGTTCCAGAACACCAGTAGTCACAGGACCTTCCTGGCAGACCAATAGGAGCTGCTGCAGTACCTGAGAATGTGACCCCTGATCTCCAATGAGAGAGATCACCCTGGGCATGCTCAGAAGGAGAAAAACAAGGACTTTGTCCTAAAGACGTCTGCTCGCCGCTAACCAGTACTGGCCACAACAGCAGATCCTGGAGATGCAGCAGCAATCCTCTGCACACTGTTAGACTGGGAGACACTGGGGACCGACGTCTAAGCTGAGCAGAGTCCACTGTGGCCAGAAACGAATGGGAGACCGCAGCCGGGATGGTTCGAGATTCCCCTTGTGCAGACGCGGGAACTCGACCCCTAACACAACTGCAAATATGTCTTATATTCTAGGTTCTTCAAAGTAGCCACCTTTTGCTTTTATTACTGCTTTGCACACTCTTGGCATTCTCTTGATGAGCTTCAAGAGGTTGTCACTGGAAATGGTTTTCACTTCACAGGTGTGCCCTGTCATGTTTAATCAGTATGATTTCTTGCCTTATAAATGGGGTTGGGACCTTCAGTTATGTTGTGCAGAAGTCTGGCGGATGCACATCTGATAGTCCTACTGAATAGACTGTTAGAATGTGTATTATGGCAAGAAAAAAGCAGCTAAGTAAAGAAAAACGAGTGGCCATCATTACTTTATATTACATATATATTGTGAGACAGTGAAGGAATATGTGTTGAATGGGGTGTACATTTCACTAGGTACTGTGCTGTATGGTATAAGGGAAATGTGTGGCTTTGTAAACCTAGTGGTAGAGAAAGGTCACTACACCTCACATTCAGCACACACTTGCAGTTCAGGCCTGAAATCACTCAGGTGTTAATTAGGAGACCAGAAGTAGGTGTGTTGAAACACAGTCTGAGAGCTAGTTTAGTCTGGACAAGGGGTCCAGGCACAGAAGGTGTCTCCAGGAGTGGGAGCTGGCTCAGTCTGGACACAGGAAGGTGTCCCGGCACAAGAAGCAGTCTCCAGGAGTGGGGCTGGCTTAGTCTGGACACAGGAAGGTGTCCCGGCACAAGAAGCAGTCTCAGGAGTTTTGAGCTTTCTCAGTCTGGGTGCAGGAAGTAGCCCGGACACAGGAGTAGTCGCAGTGCGAATCCGTGCGAATAGCGGCTGAATAGGAGTGGATCTCTCTCAAGTCTGGACATTGAAAGTGCCTTCAGACACAAGGAGGAGTATCTGTGAAAACTCCATACTGGTAAAACATATATCATATGTGTTGTTTTTGGGTCAGGCTGGTAGAGCCGGGACCGGATAGACAGGGCAATCGAATCTATGTGTAATTAGTGGCTAGACAAGCCTAGGTTTTTCTGTTTATGCTTTATTTTTATCTGTTTGCTGTGGACTTTAATAAAATGGTTGCGGCCAGTTTTTACCCAGAATGCTGTCTGAATGAACTGTTTTCGTGCCATTCTGTCTACCCGGGACAGCGATCCTAGAGCTATATCCCCTGGAAATGTTACAATTGGCGGAGAATGCTGGGGCAGCACAGTGGCGGGGTACAGTTAGTGCTGGAGTGTGCATGCAGCACGGTGGCTTAGAGACAGCAATAAAGGTGAAGTCTGTTGAAATAGCAGCAGAGAGAAAAAAAAAAAAGTGTTGTCAGCAGAAACGTCTGTTTGGAGCAGTCTTAAAGAGACAGGAGCCCTAATAGACTTTGCAAAAAAAAAAAAAAAAAAAAAAAGTGTCTGCACAGTAGAGCTGAATTTTTTGTGGAGTGTGTATGTCTTGAGTGAAGACTGCCATTGTTGGGGACAGAGAAGTCTGACAGCATGGATGACAGCATGGAGGCGCTGTTTGAACAAATGACGCAATTAATGTGCAACATAAGACTGCCGTGGTTGAGGACAGATAAGTCCGGCAGTATGAAAGAGTCATTGAGTACCTGGCCCAGGCCCAGCGAAGCATGCAGCAGAGCATGGAGCAGCAGCGCCTGCAGCACCAGCAGCAATTTCCTGCAGCAGCAGCAGGAGAATAACCGTTGTTTTTTGAGCAGGTTGCAGCACAACAAAAGACTTGTGGCGCGTCGTCCCAAAGAAATGTTGCAAAGTCACCTGCATTGTCCGCTGTAAAGAAGGCGGGTAAGACGGTCCCTGAAAAAGATGAACACCTCGTGATGATGTGGAGGTATATCTCACTAGGTTTGAGAGATTGGCAGAGAAGGAGGAATCTCCCCCTATCTGAATGGGCCCATGATGGTCGCACCCTATCTGATTGGAGAGCCCCAAAGGGCCTATGCTGACCTGAGCGAGCAGGACAGCCAAGACTATGCCAAGTGAAAGCGGAGATTCGTACCCGGCTGGGTGTTTCGGTGACCAGCCCGTGCCAGGGGAGTTCATGACTGGAGATACAGTTGGGAGTATGCAGTCAGCAGGCTGATTTATGGAGTTGAAAAGGTGATGGTGCCGCTGCACTCGGGGCATGTCCTCCTGGGGGTACAGCCGTCTGAGAGGTCGTCACTTCAGAGTTCCGGCGCCGAAACTCCCCGGTAAGAGCGTTCCAGCTGTTGGGGACATGGGGTATGTTGATAGACGGGTTCAGGCCCGAGGGGACATATGGGAGGGTTGTTTGTGGTGGACAGTGTTGGAGATGTCGTTGAAATTGCAAGCCGGCTGTCCACTAAGAGGAGGAGCCTATGTGCCGTGATGTTGGCAGGTCCTCTCTCTCTGCGCAGAACTGTGTGTGTGACCACCGCAGCCGAAAGAGACTGGACCACAGGTGTCCGGTGGTTACAAATGTTTGCTCAGCACAGGCCCTCCTGGACTCAGGGAGTCAAGTGGACTCTCGTGCGTGACAGCCTGATTAATTAGGGACTTCATCCCTGATAAAACACCTGAGTGTGGTGTGCATCCATGGGAGACAAAAGTCTACCCAGAGATTGCCGTGGACTTGGTCCCCAAACTCGGGGAGGTTTCATGTGAAGTGGGGGTTAGTGAAGAAACCTGGTGCACCCCGTTATATTGGGTAATGACTTTCCCCGGTCTAAGGATCTCTGGGGGAAGGGTGATTTGTTGGACAGTGTTGATGAAGCTCCTTACTGAGGGTGCGCAGTCCCGAGGGGCGAACACCAATGCTAGTGGACCATTAAATTGTGTGATAATGATGATCATGATAATGATGATGCCATGATAATGATGTGATGTGATAATGATAATGATGTTGATCATTGATAGTGATGTTGATATGTCATATCATGATAATGATATGATAATAATATGATTGATTGTAATGAGGAAATTCCTTTGCAGGTGATGTTGGGAGACGAGGATGGGTGGTTCTCGGGAACCGAGTGTCCCTTACTTGCTGTTGTCTGTGACAATTTTGAGAGTGAGCAGTGGCGAGACCCCACTCTTAGGACGGCAAGGAAAATATGATTGATCTAATGAGGTTTCCCAGGAGCCTAGCTCTGGGAGAGGTTTCTCATGCTGCCATGAACAATAACCTATTGTATAGGGACACTGAAGTCCAGGGAGAGGTCGTGAGTCAGCTCCTAGTACCTGAGCTATATAGAAGTATAGTGCTGGGGTTGTCACATAGTCACATACTTGAGGGACCAGATGGTGAAGTTAATGTTGTGGATGACATGTTAACTAAGGTTCCAGATCAAGATGTGAATGAAAATGAATTGTATAAACCCTGACAGTGAGCAGGATGTGAATGAAAATGAATTGTATAACCCTGACAGTGAGCAGGATATGAATGAAAATGAATTGTTAACACCTGACAGTGACAGGATGTGAATGAAAATGAAGTGTATGCCCTGACAGTGAGCCAGATGTGGCTGAGAAAAAAAGGGGTAGATAGTGATAGTGAATCATCTGATGACCATAGAGCGACCGGTGGCAAATGAGGAAGGCGTGGTTAGCGGAGGAGGTGAGAGTCTGAGAAGAAAGCTGATGCTGACCTTACAGCCAGACAGAAGATGGCATCTGAAGATGTTTTTACAGTTGGCCGTTCCCGGCGAAGGACTAAGGTGAAAGGAGGAGAGTGGCTTTAAAGGCAGGACTCTGAAACTGAACACAGCACAAGTGGATGCTGTTGAAGATGAGAAGTTGCCGTTGTGTGGTGTGGATCTGCATTCATTGCAAGGACTCTGAAGGTGATGCTGCAGAGGTGGAAAAAGCCATAGAAGTGGTAGAACACCAAACAGATGCCTCTCAGTAGCTGCAACTCGTGAAGCTCAGGCTGGAAGTTCGGCACCCGGAGCCCAGCAGTGTTCCCGAGTGATTACCAAGGATCTGGAATAAGTCACAAGATGAGATTTTGAGACATCGGGCTGGCGTTGGGAGCTCAAGCGCACTTTCAGGGAGGCTACATCGGAGCACGTCCAACAAGTGGGAAGAGCGATGTGTCACTCGTTGCCACTACGACACACGGAAGCCCAGATGGGATTGCAGAAGTGGTGAAGAGAAGAATCCGGCGGGTTCTGAGTTATACAGATGCCGCTATCAAGGAGAACTTGGAAAGCTGGAATAAATGGGATATTTGGAGACCCAAATGATGTGATGAGAAGTAGAATGTAAGACTGACGGTAGGGCTTCTGAGATGTCCTACAGAAGAGCCTGAGAAGGGGCTGAAGACATAAAGGACGAAGTCAACAGGTACAAGATGAAGTGATTACTTCTCAGAAAAAACTCCGAACTGTGATGAAGGAGTGTGATGAGAGCATGAGCATCTTTGGAGAAGCTCAATGAAGTAAAGAAGGTCAAGGGGAACTGGAGAAAAGTGAAAAACCCCTATACTTCTGTGATAGTTGGTGACACTTGGTCAGTGCACAGGGGACAGGAGGTACGTGATTTCTGAGGAGAGTCAGCAGAAGTGTTCTGATTGTAGGGTCGCACTTCTCTAGCCAGGCACTATATCGAAACTGAGCTGGCCCTAAGGTCAAGATGAAACCGTGCAGGATACCCGAGGCCCAGAGAGCATAGGCTGGGAGGGTACAGGGTTTAGTGCGGATGCTTGAGATGAGATGAAGTGATGAGGGCCATGACTGGTCCAGAGTTCACTGTCTCTGTTGGATTGTTGACAGCCCCTCCGGTCTGGAGACCAGCCCTCGGTTGGAGAAGAGGGGAGGGGATATGTGAGACAGTGAAGGAAATGTGTTGAATGGGGTGTACATTTCACCTAGGTACTGTGCTGTATGGTATAAGGGAAATGTGTGGCTTTGTAAACCTAGTGTAAGAAAGGTCACTACACTCACATTCAGCACACACTTGCAGTTCAGGCTGAATCACTCCAGGTGTTTAATTAGGAGACAGAAGTTAGGTGGTTGAAACACAGTCTGAGAGCTAGTTTAGTCTGGACAAGGGGTCCAGCACAGAAGGTGTCTCAGGGTGGGAGCTGGCTCAGTTGGACACAGGAAGGTGCCGGCACAAGAAGCAG
>JARQOD010000005.1:150791552-150836810 GCA_033576555.1 Oophaga sylvatica | reverse complement strand
AAAAAAATTTTTTTTTTTTTGCAAAAATGATTTTTTTGCCCCAATATTTTATTTTTACAAGGGTAACAGGAGAAATTGGACCCCAAAAGTTGTTGTCCAATTTGTCCTGAGTACGCTGATACCCAATATGTGGGAGAAAACTACTGTATGGGTACACGTTGGGGCTCGGAAGGGAAGTAGTGACGTTTTGGATTGCAGACTTTGATGGAATGGTCTGGGGGCGTCATGTCGCATTTGGAGAGCCCCTGATGCGCCTAAACAGTGGAAATCCCCAACAAGTGACCCCATTTTGGAAAATAGACCCCACAAGGAACTTATCTAGATGTGTGGTGAGTGCTATGAAGCCCCAAGTGCTTCACAGAAGTTTATAATGTACAGCCGTAAAAACAAAAAAATATTTTTTTTTGTACAAAAATGATATTTTCGCCCCCAGTTTTTTATTTTCCCAAAGGTAACAGAAGAAATAGGACAAATTGCACAATAACTCTTGGGGTCCAGAGTACGCTGATACCCCATATGTGGGGATAAACTACTGTTTGGACGCATGGCAGAGCTCAGAAGTGAAGGAGCACCGTTTGACTTTTTCAACGCAGAATTGGCTGGAATTGAGATCAGACGCCATGTCACATTTGGAGAGCCCCTGATGTGCCTAAACAGCGGAAACCCCCCAATTCTAACTCCAACCCTAACCCCAACACACCACTAACCCTAGTCCCAACCCTAACCACAAACCTAACCCTAACACACCCCTAATCCCAGCCCTAACCCTAATCCTAACTTTAGCGCCAACCCTAACCCTAACTTTAGCCGCAACCCTAACCCTAACCCTAATGGGAAAATGGAAATAAATACTTTTTTTAATTTTATTATTTTTCCCTAACTAAGGGGGTGATAAAGGGGGGTTTGATTTACTATTTATAGCGGGTTTTCATGATTGGCAGCTGTCACGCTAAAAGACGCTTTTATTGCAAAAATAGTTTTTTGCATCGCCACATTTTGAGAGCTATAATTTTTGCATATTTTGGCCCACAGAGTCATGTGAGGTCTTATTTTTTGCTGTACAAGTTGACGTTTTTATTGGTACCATTTTTGAGCACGTGACATTTTTTGATCGCTTTTTATTTCGATTTTTGGGAGGTTAGAATGAACAAAAATCAGCAATTCATGAATTTCTTTTGGGGGAGGCGTTTTTATTGTTCCGCGTGTGGTAAAATTGATAAAGCAGTTTTATTCTTCGGGTCAGTACGATTATGGCGATACCTCATTTATATCATTTTTTATGTTTTGGCGCTTTTATAGAATAAAAACAATTTTATTAAAAAATAATTATTTTTGCATCGCTTTATTCTGCGAGCTATAACTTTTTATTTTTTCGCTGATGATGCTGTTTGGTGGCTCGTTTTTGTGGGAAAAGATGACGTTTTCAGCGGTGCCATGTTTTTTTATATCAGTCTTTTTGATCGCGTGTTATTCCACTTTTTGTTCGGCGGTATGATGATAAAGCATTGATTTTTTGCTTTTTTTTTTAAGGGTTCACTAAAGGGGTTAACTAGTGGGACAGTTTTATAGGGGGGTCGTTACGGACGCGGCGATACCAAATATGTGTACTTTTATTGTTTTGGTTTTTTTATTTACAGGAAGAAATGAATTTATTGGGGAATATTTTTTTTTTTTTTTTTATTTTGGATTTTTTTTAACACATGTTTATTTTTATGTTTTTAACTTTTTTACTTTGTCCCAGGGTGGGACATCACTGTATTTTATCAGATCGCTGGTGTGACAGTGTGCACAGTCACTCTGTCACACCAGCGATCGCTCAGGCAGTGCAGCAGGCTTCTCAGTGCCTGCTCTCAGCAGGCACTGAGGAAGCCGCCTCCCTCAGGACCCCGGCGCCATCTTGGATCCGGGTCCTGGGAGGGAGGAAGCCCTCAGAACAGCGCGATCACATTGCGCTGGTCTGAGGGTCTCAGGGGGGCGCGCAGGGAGCCCCCTCCCTGCGCGATGCTTCCCTGTGCCCCCAGTACACCGCGATCATGTTTGATCGCGGTGTTGCAATGGGTTAATGTGCCAGGAGCGGTCCGTGACCGCTCCTGACACACAGTCACTGGTGTCAGCTGTGATAGTCAGCTGACACCCACGGCGATTAGCTGCGCTCCCTCCGGGATCGCAGATGATCGCCTATGACGTACTATCCCGTCCATGGTCAGATTGTCACGGGTTTTATGGACGGGATAGTACGTCTAATGTCAGAGAGGGGTTAAAAAGGTCCCTTAGTCTGTTTCAGCAAGCTCCACAATCATGGAGAAGACTGCTGACTTGACAGATGTCCAGAAGGCATTCATTGACACACTTCACAAGGAGGGTAAGCCACAAAGGATCATTGCTAAAGAAGCTGACTGTTCACAGAGTGCTGTGCCCAATCATATTAATGGAAAGTTGAGTGGAAGGAAAAAGTGTGGTAGAAAAAGGTGCAGAACCAACCAGGATAGCCACAGACTTGAAAGGATTGTCAAGAAAAGGCCATTCAAAAATTTGGGGGAGATTCACAAGTAGTGGACTGCTGCTGCAGTCATTGCTTCAAGAGCCACCACACACCGATTTATCCAGGACTTGGGTTGCAAGTGTCACATTTCTTGTGTTAACCCCTTAAGGACAGAGCCATTTTGCAGCTTAATGACCGGGCCAATTTTTACAATTCTGACCACTGTCACTTTATGAGGTTATAACTCTGGAACGCTTTAACGAATCCCGCTGATTCTGAGATTGTTTTTTCGTGACATATTGTACTTCACGTTAGTGGTAAAATTTCTTTGATATGACTTGTGTTTATTTATGAAAAAACGGAAATATGGCAAAAATTTTGAAAATTTAACAATTTTCAAACTTTAAATTTTTATGCCCTTAAATCAGAGAGATATGTCACACAAATTTCTTAATAAATAACATTTCCCACATGTCTACTTTACATCAGCACAATTTTGGGACCAAAATTTTTTTTTGTTACGAAGTTATAAGGGTTAAAAGTTGACCAGCGATTTCTCATTTTTACAACACCATTTTTTTTTTAGGGACCACATCACATTTGAAGTCACTTTGAGGGGTCTATATGATAGAAAATACCCAAAAGTGACACCATTCTAAAAACTGCACCCCTCAAGGTGCTCAAAACCACATTCAAGAAGTTTATTAACCCTTCAAGTGCTTCACAGGAGCTGAAGCAATGTGGAAGGAAAAAATTGACATTTAACTTTTTTTGCAAAAGCTTTACTTCGGAACCAAGTTTTTTTATTTTCACAAGTGTTAAAAGAAAAAATGAACCACAAAATTTGTTGTGCAATTTCTTCTGAATACTTCGATACCCCATATGTGGGGGTAAACCACTTTTTGGGCGCGTGGCAGAGGTCGCAAGGGAAGGAGCGCCGTTTGACTTTTTCAACGCAGAATTGGCTGAATGCCATGTCGCGTTTAGATAGCCCCTGATGTACCTAAACAGTGGAAACACACCACAAGTGACCCCATTTTGGATACAAGACCCCTTAAGGAACTTATCTAGATGTGTGGTGAGAACTTTGAACCTCCAAGTGCTTCACACAAGTTTATAACCTAGAGCCGTGAAAAAAAAAAAAATTTTTCCACAAAAATGATCTTTTCACCCCAATTTTTAATTTCCCAAGGGTAATAAGACCGCAAAAGTTTTTGTGCAATTTGTCCTGAGCATGCTGATACCCCATATGTGGGGGTAAACCACTTTTTGGGCGCACGGCAGAGGTCGCAAGGGAAGGAGCGCTGTTTGACTTTTTCAACGCAGAATTGGCTGGATGCCATGTCGCGTTTAGAGAGCCCCTGATGTGCCTAAACAGTGGAAACCCCCAACAAGTGACCCCATTTTGGAAACTAGACCCCCTAAGGAACTTATCTAGATGTGTGGTGAGCACTTTGAACCTCCAAGTGATTCACACAAGTTTATAACGTAGAGCCGTGAAAATAAAAAATCATATTTTTTCCACAAAAATGATCTTTTCACCCCAATTTTTATTTTCCCAAGGGTAACAAGACCCCAAAAGTTTTTGTGCAATTTGTCCTGAGCATGCCGATACCCCATATGTTGGGGTAAACCACTTTTTGGGTGCACGGCAGAGGTCGCAAGGGAAGGAGCTCCGTTTGACTTTTTCAACGCGGAATTGGCTGGACGCCATGTCGCATTTGTAGAGGCCCTGATGTGTCTAAACAGTGGAAACCCCCCACAAGTGACCCCATTTTGGAAACTAGACCCCCTAAGGAACTTATCTAGATGTGTGGTGAGCACTTTGAAGCCCCAAGTGCTTCACAGAAGTTTATAACGCCCGGGCGTGAAAATAAAAAATCATATTTTTTCCACAAACCTGATCGTTTAGTCCCCAATTTTTTATTTTCACAAGGGTAACAGGAGAAATTGGACAACAAAAGTTGTTGTACAATTTGTCCTGAGTATGCTGATACCCCATATATTGGGGGGGACCACTGTTTGGGCGCACGGCAGGGCTTGGAATGGAAGCAGCACCGTTTGACTTTTTCAAACCAAAATTGGCTGGAATTGAGATTTGACACCATGTCGCGTTTGGAGAGCCCCTGATGCGCCTAAACAGTGGAAACCCCCCACAAGTAACACCATTTTGGAAACTAGACCACCTATGGAACTTATCTAGATCCGCTGTGAGCACTTTGAACCCCCAAGTGTTTCACAAAAGTTTATAATGCCTGGGTGTGAAAAAAAAAAAAAAAATTTCCACAAAAATGATTTTTTAGTCCCAAATTTTTGATTTTTCACAAGGAAATTGGACCCCAAAAGTTGTTGTCCAATTTGTCCTGAGTACGCTGATACCAAATATGGGGGGGGGAAACTGTTTTGGCGCACAGCAGGGCTTGGAAAGGAAGTAATAACGTTTTGGAATGCAGACGTTGGTGGGGGTCATGTTCCGTTTGCAGTGCCCCAGATGAGCCTAAACAGTGGAAAACCCCCACAAGTGACCCCATTTTGGAAACTAGACCCCATAAGGAACTTATCTAGATCTGTGGTGAGCACTTTGAACCTCCAAGTGTTTCACAAAAGTTTATAATGCCTGGGTGTGAAAAAAAAAAATCAATTTTCCACAAAAATGATTTTTTATTCCCAAATTTTTGATTTTTCACAAGGAAATTGGACCCCAAAAGTTGTTGTCCAATTTGTCCTGAGTACGCTGATACCAAATATGTGGGGGAGGGGAACTGTTTTGCCGCACAGCAGGGCTTGGAAAGGAAGTAATAACGTTTTGGAATGCAGACGTTGGTGGGGGTCATGTTCCGTTTGCAGTGCCCCAGATGAGCCTAAACAGTGGAAACCCCCCACAAATGACCCCATTTTGGAAACTAGACCTCTTAAGGAGCTTATCTAGATGTGTGGTGAGCACTTTGAACCCCCTAGTGCTTCACAGAAATTTATAAACGCAGAGCCGTGAAAATGAAAAATCATTTTTTTTCTCAAAAATGATTTTTTTAGCCAGCTATTTTTTATTTTCCCAAGGGTAATCGGAGAAATTAGAACCCCAAAATTGGTGTGAAATTTGTCCTGAGTACGCTGATACCCCATATGTTGGGGTAAACCACTGTTTGGGCGCACGGCAGGGCTCGGAAGGGAGGGAGCGCCATTTGACTTTTTGAATGCCACATCGTGTTTGGAGACCCCCTGATGTGCCTAAATAGTGGAAATCCCTCAACTCTAGCTCCAACCCTAATCCCAACACACCCCTAACCCTAATCCCAACCCTAATCCTAACCTAAATCCCAACCCTAATTCCAACCCTAATTGTAACCCTAACCTTAATTATAACCTTAATTATAACCCTAACCCTAATTGTAACCCTAACCCTAATTCTAACCCTAATTATAACCCTAACCCTAAGGCTAGGTTCATTTTGCGTTTTACCAGCCCGTTCAACACATAGCGTTGACGGGCTGGTAATGGTATAGCATAACGCGATCGCATTATGCTATACCCGCTAGCGCAGAGGAATCAGCAGATGATTCATCTGCGCTAGCGGTGACGGAGCCCAAACGCTGCAGCCCGCGTCCGAGGCTCCGTCACTGAATGATGGCACGTCGCAAACGCATGCCGCTTTACGGCATGCGTCGCGATGCGCCCTCAAATGGGGGTGAATGGCAGCGTTAACGGACTGCGTTACACGCGTTATACCGCGGTGTAACGCAGTCCGTCTAACGGACTGCCATAACGCAGTATGAACCCAGCCTAACCCTAACGCTAATTATAACCCTTACCCTAAGGCTGCTTTCACACTTCCGGCGGGCGCCTATCGGCGCCCCCGGCATTTTGCCGCAGCGCCGCATCAGAAAACCTGATGCGCCGCCGGCGGCCGCATGCGGTTTTTTGCCGGATGGTTTCTGATGCCCGGAGACATCAGAAACCATCCGGCAAAAACAAAAAACGTTACATGCAGCGTTTTGTCCGGCCGCCGCAATGTACATTTGCGCCGCATCCGGACAAAACCGCATGCAACGCATTGACATGAGGCGCCATCCGGCGCTAATGCAAGTCAATGCAAAAAAAAACGCATGCGGCGCATCAGATTTTCTGATGCGGCGCTGCGGCTAAATGCCGGGGCGCCGTCAGGCGCACACCGGATGTGTGAAACCAGCCTAATGCTAACCCTAACCCTAATTATAACCTTAACCCTAATTATAACCCTAACCCTAACAGAAAAATGAAAATAAATATAATTTCTACTTTTTATTATATGTCCCTAACTAAGGGGGTGATAAATGGGGGGGTTAAGTACTGTTTTTTTTATTTTGATCACTGTGATAGTTTATCACAGTGATCAAAATGTACTTTTATGAGAATGAATGAAAAAAAATTTGAATCTGCCGCCAAAGCAGATCGGCGGGCACTGCGCATGCGCCCGCCATTTTTTTTTTGCAGGGAGAAGAAGCCGGGATCCTGGGGCCTGCGGGAGGATGGAGGACACCGGTAAGTATATGGGGGGGCGATCGGGGGACCGGGGGAACCTCATTTTCTCCCCTCTGATGTGCGATCACATCAGAGGGAGAGAAATCATTTTTTTTTTTTTTTTTTTTTGCGATCGCGGCTATGCTTGCATAGCCGCAATCGCAACACCAGGATCGGTGAATACCGACCCGGATCATGTTCTCTGGGGTCTCGGCTACCCCCGGTAGCCGAGACCCCAGAGAATATTTGCCCATCCCCCCACCAGCACAGCAGCACATAGCGGCGGCGCACTGGCATGCGCCCGCCATTGTCTTAACGGCGCCGGCACCGGGGGACACCGGAGGGCCCGGGGGCCACATGGATCTTATTGGGGGCCACATGGGGGTCCTGGGGACCCTTTTTCTCTGTCCTCTGATGTCCGATGACATCAGAGGACAGAGAAATTAAATGGCACAACTTTTTTTTTTTTTTTTGCGGTCGCCGTTATAGGGTTAATAACGGCGATCGCAACATCGGTGTCGGTAAAAACCGACCCGATTCATGTTCTCTGGGTCTCGGCTACCCCGGTAGCCGAGACCCCAGAGAAAATGTGCCTCTGGGGGGCGCTATTCACTTTTTCCACAGCGCCGTTAATTAACGGCGCTGTGGTTTAAGTACCCTTAATGACCGCCGTTAAAAGGCGTATCGGCGGTCGTTAAGGGGTTAAGCCACTCATGACCAATAGACAACGCCAAAAGCATCTTACCTGGGCCAAGGAGACAAAAAACTGAACTGTTGTTGAGTGGTTCAAGGTGCTGTTTTCATATGAGAGTAAATTTTGCATTTCATTTGGAACTCAAGATCTCAGAGTCTGGAGGAAGAGTGGAGAGGCATACAATCCAAGTTGCTTAAGTCTAGTGTAAAGTTTCCACAATCAGTGATGGTTTCGGGAAGACATGTCATTTGCTGGTGTAGGTCCTAGGTTTAATGAAAAACAAAGTCAGCGCAGCCATCTATCAGGAAATTTTAGAGCACTTCATGCTTCCCTCTGCCTACAAGCTTTTTGGAGATGGAAATTTAATTCTCCAGCAGGACTTAGCACCTATCCACTCTGTCAAAAGTACCAATACCTGGTTTAAAAACAACAGTGTGGGATATGGGAAAAAGATATCATTTTGATTTCTGATGGAATTCCCCATCAAGATAAATTTGGCTCAAAAATATTTGCTTCAGACCACTCAGCCCTCTCCCTTGGCATGCATTCCCCACGGCCATAAAAAGCAATGCAATGTTTTCCTGTAATTAAATGCCAGGAAGAAGCTCTTTGAAGCTCTTAATACAAAGGTGTGAACTCTTCTGCAGATACATTGCATTATTTTGCCTAACTCAAGCACATGGAGACAGCACAGCACTATAAGTAACAGCAAGGCTCTGAGGTATTGAATCTGGAAAATGACCTCTAATAACAGAATACAATATTGCTGAGAGTAGTCGAGCACATAATCGGAATCTGCATTCTTTCCCCCATATGCCAGTGTCCAGCAGTCACTTGTAGCACCCTGCGCTATGGAGTTAAAAAGCATAGCTACCAGGAATTACATACAGTAGGCATATTTAGTCTCCATGCAAACATAAAATCCAGCGGAACCCAGGAGCAGCACCGTCGACCCATTGAGAGCTTTAGGTGGAAAGTTATGAGCCATCCATGGTTCTGTACAGAAAATCATATTCTCAGATATGGGAGGAGGATGGCAGCCCAGCCCAGGGGGTGGAAGCAGAGTGTGGGAGGGAGTAGCCTAGGAGATATAAGGCAGCCCCTCATTTTGGACTTAGTTTTTCTACTTGAAGGATGATCCGTTATCTGATGCAACCAGGAAAAACCTGTAACTAAGATTTGGACCTGTGAGCCATCAGCACATTCCAGTGGTCACATGCTACATATCACGGTAATTTACACTTTTCTATACTCTACCCTTGTGCTACACTCCTGACTGCATACTTGTATATTGTTCTGTAAATATATGCCTGTATATTTCTAGTGCGCCTTTTCGGCGATTAAATATAAAATTAATCTTGGGCTGCTCTTTAATCTCTATACACGAATCCCCACGTCGGCAATCTCCTTTGTATATTATACTCTACCCGGGTTGGTTTCTGACCTGATATAAGCCTGACAGGTCTTATTTCAAACGAGGAACTGGTGGCAGCATACCGTACTGGTTACTGAGAAACTCTGTCAGTGATGGCCGAGAGATTTATATATATATATATATATATAGCCCCAGCCTGGACTGGTGATATATACCCCCCTCATTGGGAGTTCCTCAATAACATACCTATAAGGGATGCCTTTTCAGTGACTATTTGATGCAGTTCCCTGTCTGACCTGGGGCAAGTTGTGGCACTAGAGAGCTGATTCCTGACAGGTCCTTCACTCTCCTCCCCTGAGGTGAGTAAAGTCAACACCCCCTTACCCAGTGAAATCCATCACAAACAGTATCACTGTGCTTGATTGGCCAGCAAACTTGCCTGACCAAGATAATATATGGGGTATTGTCATGCGGAAGATGAGAGACATCAGACCCAACAATGCAGATGAGCTGAAGGTTGCTATCATTGCAATCTGGGCTTCCATAGCACATCAGCAATGCCACAGGCAGATCGCCTCCATGCCACATCTGTTGTGAATACTCTGGAAGTGACTTCTGAGCTGGGGCTCCCTCCGGTGGTTGCTGAGGATAATGAACTAATTGCTGAATGGCCTTCAGCTGGCTCTGAATGGTCTAATATAAGTGACCTGAACTCCCTTCTGCCTTGCCGGTAATCAATTGTTCTTCCACATCTTGCTTGGAGCTCAGCTTGCATTCCTGCTCTCATTCAGATAAGTGATTTGCTGTTTTTTTTCCTCTGGTTGGATTTTCCTTGCTGGTTTGCTGCTTAGCAGTAGACTTCAGCCTGGTCCCCTTTTGGGCCTGGCTTCTGCAATTGTGCTCAGTTTGTGTTTGCACTTTTGCTCTGTTCCTGTGTCACTTTTTATTTGCTGAATTGCTGTGTGTTACACCAGAGATCTGATTTAGGTGATAGAGATCGTGTGATCTCAGTTTTTTTGTTAATCAGAAGTGTTGGTATTTTTGTCAGGGTTTTTTGGGTTGCAGTCAGAATTCTTTCTTATACTTTTCTATCTAGACAGATTGGGCCCCAGCGTTTGCTCATTCTATTTTCTGTCTGTGTTCGTATTTTCTTCTGGTCTAACCGCTATTAAATGTTTGGGGGCTTCATATTTCTTTGGGGATTCTGCTACGGGGCAGATAGCATTCTTCTTTCTGCCTTTAGGTGTAGCTATCTCTCCGGCTGTGACGAGGCATCTAGGATCACCGTAGGTACGCTCCACGGCTACTTCTAGTGTTGCGGTTAGTTTAGGGTCCTGCAATCCAATAGTTTCCAGCCTCTCTGGTGTATTGCTTCTTTGGCTATTTTTGCAATTTTTCCTCAGCTACCGAAACATAACACACATCACATTGATGCAGTAATTGATTCAAAAGGAGCCCTGACTAATTATTTAGTGCATTTACTGAACAAACATTTCAGTAGGCTAACATTTTGGATTTTAACCCCTTAACGTCCAATGACGGACAGAGTTCCTCCCTGTTTGATGTGGGCTCCGGCGATGAGCCTGCACCTTTTCCGGCACATGACAACTGATCTGATCAGCTGACATGGGCCCGAGCACCCGTGGGTGGAATCGCAATTCACCCGCGGCTGTTAACATGTTAAGTGATGCTATCAAACTCTGACCGCAGCATTTAACATTGACGCGCAGGAAGCACTTTGTTGACTCCTCCCATGACCGCGGGGTCGCTGATGGGTTGGCATGACAACCCGGGGTCAGCAGGAGACCCATGTGGTTGTCAGGGATGGATAGCTCATAGCAAGTGAGCATATCTGCTACATATGTAGCACAAGTTATCGGATGATCGCAACTTCTAGTCTTCCATGGGGACTATTGAAGCATATAAAAAGTAAAAAAAATGCTTTTAAAAATATTAAATAAAATTAAAAACATAAAAGTTCAAATCACCCATCTTTTGCACCGTTAAATATAAAACAATAAAAAAAAAATCAAATAAGAAATGCCTGATCTATCAGTATATAAAAAGAATTAATCCAATCGGTAAATGGCGTAGAGAGATAAAAAATCAAAACGCCAGAATTACGTTTTTTTGGTCACTGCAACATTGCAATAAAATGCAATAACGGGCGATCAAAAGATCGTATACACACCAATATGGTATCAATAAAAACGTCAGATCGGTGCACAAAAAGTAAGCCCTCACCCAGCTCCAGATCCCAAAAAATGGAGACGCTATGGGTCTCAGAAAATGGAAACTTTTTTTTTTTTTTTACAAAGTTTGTAATTTTTTTCACCACTTAAATAAAAAAGAACCTACACATATTTTTTGTCTGTGTACTCTTAATAACCAGGGACTCATAACAGCAGGTCAGTTTTATCATTTAGTGAACATGGCAAAAGAAAATTCCAAAAAGGAATTGTGGAACTGCACTTTTTTAGCAATTTCACCATATTTGAAATTTTTTTCAATTTTCCAGTACATGATATGGCAAAATCAATGATGCCAATCAAAAGTACTACTCGTCCCACAAAAAACAAGCCCTGACATGGCCATATTGACAGAAAAATAAAAATGTTATGACCGTGGAAAGAAGGGGAGCAAAGAATGGAAACGCAAAAACGAAAATACCCCTGGTCCTTAATTTACTTAGATAATTACTTTTGGGTTTTCATTGGCTGTAAGCCATAATCATCAACATTAACAGAAATAAACATTGAAATAAAGCAATCTGTTTGCAATGACTCTATATAATATGAGTTTCACTTTTTTGTATTGAAGAACAGAAATAAATTAGCTTTTTGATGATATTCTAAATTTGTGAGAAGCACCTGTATCAAGAGGTGATACTTCACAGTATTTTATATTGTTGCACCATGGAAATGAAAAAATACATTTTCCCGCAACAAAAAGCTCCAGTTTTTAATTTTCACATGGGTAACAGGAAAAAATGAACCATTCCATTTTTGTGCAATTTCTGCTGAGTACATAGATTCCCCATATGTTGTGGAAAACTCCAAAGGATATTTTTATTACATTGGTTTTCCCTTTATTATACCATAACTGGCTTCAAGTATCAGTTGGCACTGCTAAAAATCTATTCCCATTATTTATTACATTATTATTGCATTACCATATTAGGGACTTCTTGCCTTAGCTAGTTGTATCATATGAGGAGTCACTTGACTTGATTTGCATAGAACCTCATTGTTTAAATTAAAATTCTGAATGTAGACTGCAATTAATTAGGTCAGGACATAGTGGTGTCCCTCATACAAGGCACTTTGTGGATTTTATCAAATTATATTTTTATTCTAATAAAGATTAATTGAGCTTTTAACTATGGTTCTCTTCTTTTTTGGGTGCGATATACGACTAGCCTGAATGTGTTTTGTATATTGCATATGAAGTTCTATTAGCATAATTGACTGGTTGTTTGAGCTTTACTAACAGCGGGAACTTAAGAAGGGAAGGAGGGCTTTGTTAGAGTGCAGATTTTGCTGTTATGGTTTGCGGGTGCCATAACTCACTGGAAGGTTCCCTGAGGTACCAGAACAGCAGATCCAACACCAAACAAATGAGCCTATTTTAAAATCTATACCTCTGAATGAATTCATCTAAGGGTATAGTGATCATATTAACACCACGGGTGTCACAAAATTTAATCCAATGGTCAGTAAATGAGAAATAATATTTTTACACACAAAATTTTGTTTTAACCCAGATTTTACATTTTCACAATGGGCAATGGGTAAAAATGGCACCATAATTTGTCATCCGAGTTCTGTTAAACGTGGCAATACTCCATATCTGGCTGTATAGTACTGTTAAACCATACGGCAAGGTTCAGGAAACAAGGCATGGTATTTGACTCTTGGAGAACAAATTATTGTAGAATAGTTTGCGGACTCAATATACAGAAAACCTAAGTGCCTAAGGAGCAGAATCCCCCATAAGTGACCTCATTTTTGAAATTACATCTCTCTGGGAATTTATCTGCAGATGTAGTGACAATTTTGACTCAATGGGTGTATTTCAGAAACAAGCAGAAAGTGAATGTTGCAGACTGAAAATTGCAAATCTGCCAGGGTAAAGGCCATACATTGTAGATGCTATGTACATTGTAGTGCCCCAACCTTGTGCCCAGATTGTGCTTCTGGAGACACACAACATGTAAGTTAAGGTATTCTCAATAGTGCAGAAATGCCAAATATGTAGATAATAAATATAGCTTGAGCTCGCTGAGAGGCTCAGAGGAGAAGGGCATTAGGATTTGAAAGTGCAGAATTTGCTGGATTTCTTTTAGGGGCAAATTTTTTTGCTTTTCCAGAGCCTTTGTGCTACCAGTAAAGTGATAGTTCCTATATTTCTATTGACAGATGACGAACCTGAGTGGGGGCTTTTTTGTGGATTGAATTGAAACTTGTATTGGGGACCTTTTTACATAACATTTTGAATCACATTTATCCTGCTCTCTGAGCTGAGCAATTTAATCAGGGCTTCCATTTGAATCTCTGAATTACTTGATTCAAATGAAATCCCCAAAGGATCCATTCAGTAAAATGAGACAGCAGAGTTACTCTTAACTTCACCTGGCCTCCATTCAGCAGATCCTATTTAGATTTGCACAAAACTGTGGCCGACCATGCTTTTGTGCATGTTTAAAATGATGGACAGCACCAGATCAAAGGACAAATGGCATCCACAGTGACATCTACTTCTTTATAGGGAATTTTCAGCTGGGAATTCAGTCTGAATAATGTATTTCAGAGATTTACACAGAAACCTCGGTGTAAGTGCTCAGCGTAAAGTGCAGAATAAATGTGTGCTGAACCTTCCTTCAATCCTTGTGAGACATGATGAACAAAATAAACAGCAGGTCAAGAATTATTATTTTTTCACACCATTCACAAGGTGATACAAGAAGTAAGGCGACTTTAATCTTCAGGTTGATGCGGATTTTGCTATTTTCACACACTAAGAAAAGGGTTTTTTCTGCTAAAAAGTTTTTTGCATCACCATATTTCGATATTTGCAAGACACAATGAATAAAATCAGACAATTTAGGAATTATTTTGTTTTTTTTTTGCTGTTCCCCATGCCGTGAAATTGAAAATACAGTTTTGTGATGCAAGACAATTCCAGAAATGGTATAGGCCAAACTGGTTCAAAAAACAAATTAATGTAACACTGAGCTATTAGTGGAATGGATTGAAGACTAAAGGGTCCACCTTCTGTTAACTATGTCAGACTACACTGAAACCACTTTACGACCTTCTTCTTAAAGCTGTAACTTTTTTTATTTTTGCGTCAATATGGCCATGTGAGGGCTTGTATTTTACGGGACGAGTTGTACTTTTGAACAACACCATTGATTTTACCATGTAGTGTACTGGAAACGAGGAAAAAAATCAAAGAGCAGTGAAACTGCAAAAAAGTGCAATTCCACAATTGTTTTTTTTTTATTTTTTACCGTGTTCATTAAATTCTAGAACTGACCTGCCATTATGATTTTTTTAAGTTCGTAGAAGCCAAAAATGTATAATTTCTTTTTTATTAGAATGGTGAAAAAAATCCATATTTGTCAAAAAAAAATCGCCATTTTCCAAGACCCATAGAGTCTCCAATTTTTGTGATCTGGTGCTAATGAAACCTTATTTTTTGTGTGCCAAGCTGACGTTTTTGTTGATACCATTTTGGTGTAGATGTGATCTTTTGATTGGCCGTTATTGCATTTTAAAGCAATGTTATGGTGACCAAAAAAAGTAATACAGTTGTTTTGATTTTTTTTTCTTATTATTTAGATAAGGCATTTCTGAACTCGGCAATACCAAATATGTGTATTCTTTATCTTTTACATTTCTTTTTATTTTGAATGGGACGAATGGGGGGTGATTTAAACTTTTATATTTTATTTTGTTACATTTTTATAAACTTTTTTATACTTTTACTGGCTTCAATAGACTCCATGGGAGACTAGAAGTTGTGATCTTCTGATCGCTTGTGCTAGACATAGTAGGGCTTCAGCCCTGCTCTGTTTAGCTGATATGCTTATCAACTATGAGTGCCAGCCACTGGGCTTACAGCTATCCAGCAATGACAACCACAGGGATCTCCTGTAGACCCAGAGTTGTCATGCTAACCCATCGTTGATCTGCGGTCATGTAACATGAGCACCGATGTGCAGACTTTGTGACGCTCTTCTGACACGGGCATGTTAAATGCCGCTGTCAGAGATTGACAGCAGCATTAACATGTTAACAGCCATGGGTGGATCACGATTCCATCAGCAGCTGTTAGGGGCACAAGTCAGCTGATGAGATCAGCTGACATGTGCCAGAATAGTTGCGGGCTCATCGCCAGAGACTGCAGATAACAGTGGGAGGTGACGTTGGATGTATCTATACGTCCAAGCTCATAAAGGGGTAATCTCCACTGTGATGGAGTAGGACCATTGTACGTTCCATCATGAAATCCTCTTGCCCAGACAAATCTCCAGCTGTCACTGAGTCCAAAACATTAACGAGACTCATTGCTTAAGATAATAGACTTTCAGATATGCAATTATGTTAAAAAAACAAACAAAAAAAGCATTGTCCTCAAAAATTGACAACCATTTGTTCTTTGTAGTGCTGTAAACTATATATTTTTAGAAATGTCTGGAGTCTTAAGTGTCACAAATTTGTACTATCAGGACTTATTCCCTGTATTTGATGTTCTGCTGGACAAAATTGCAGCAGATTGTATTTTAAACCCATCTGACCTCTTTATAAGTTGGCAGCAAAAGCAAGGGGGTGGGGACAAGAGCACATATGGTGATATTGCTGCACTCACTTCCCTGCAGCATCCATCACCTTTCCTGAAACAGGACATCACATTTGACAGCTCTGCAGTTATTCACTAATTTCTTCCATCACTGAGCTATCTGAAGACATCATAGATCCTAGATGATGTATGCTGTAGGAGAGGTGAGTGCAGTGAGTCATCAAGTGATGAGAGAGAATCAGTGATTGATGCCATCCTCCCCACAGCTTCTAGCACCACACTCAAATATATTGTCATCAGTGGGGGCCTGATATTATTCGCTGCTTCTATCACTGCCCACTGCTAACTGTTTAGTTGTGGGCAGTGTCAGTCAAAAAAATGTTTGTCCACTACTGTGCATTGTGCATAGATAGGAATCTACCAATAAGTTTTGAGGTGAAGTTATATAGAGTATGCTAAAAAAAGAGAGGACAGAACCTCCAAAAATCATACAATGATCTAATGCCTCTCGGCAAAAATATATATAACTGAACATGAGGTTCTTAGTTTAACGTTTTGATCAGACTGTATGAAGCCCACTGCCACGCAACGGCAAACCTCGTAGTGGCCACGCTGCAAGACTGAGTCCCCATGACTCCAGACCGCACCACCCCAACAGCACAAAACCACAGCGAAAATTGCCGCCGAACAGCACCCACACCAAATGAAAGGAGTACTGAAACTCATCTTCCTCCAGCTCTTCAATGAGAGCAGCAATGGGCTAGACCCCTTACTTTGCAGTCTCCTGCTAATTAAAATCACCTGTGCGAAATGGGAGGAGTGCACATCCAAAGAAAAAAAAACGACAGAACATGCAATATGCTCAAAAAAGAGACTGGACAGCACTCCTAAAATCATACAATGATCTAATGCCTCTGGGCAAAAACATATATAACTGAACATGAGGTACTTTGTTTAACATTCTGATCAGACTGTATGAAGCCCACTGCCACTTCACAGCAAACCTTATAGTGGGTCCTACTGCACTAACGGAGCAGAGTCACGCAACAACCACTGCCTCAGCAGCAATGCACCAGCAGGGCAGATGGCCTGGTGCCCCACAGCTCCCACGCTGCAAGACTGAGTCCCCATGACTCCAGACCGCGCTGCCCCACCAGCACAAAACCACAGAAAAAATGGCCGCACAGTACCCACACCAAATGAAAGGAGTACTAAAACTCACCTTCCTCCAGCTCTTCAGTGAGAGCAGAAATGGGCTAGACTTTGCAGTCTCCTGCTAATTAAAATAACCTGTGCCCAGGGGTGAACCAAGCC
The DNA here is from genome assembly GCA_033576555.1 of Oophaga sylvatica. Lineage (NCBI taxonomy): Eukaryota > Metazoa > Chordata > Amphibia > Anura > Dendrobatidae > Oophaga > Oophaga sylvatica. The sequence goes on along the minus strand of JARQOD010000005.1, from coordinate 150,819,644 downwards.
TCTCTGCTGCCTGAGGCGAATTGCAAAACGGCACCCCCTCCATTGTAAAATCAGTACAAGTAAATCTGGTTTACTCTTACTAGCCTAACGTGACGCACATGTGAAATACATACACTTTTAGGGTATGTGCAGACGTTGCAGAATCTGCTGTGGAATTTTCCACGCAGATTTTGCTACATCCGCAGGTAAAGTGACCTGCGTTTTACCTGCAGATTTGCCGCGGCTTTTGTGCGGATTTCCCCTACGTTTTGAGACCAGCGGATTCCTATTTAGAGCAGGTCTCAAAACGCTGCGGAACTGCACAAAAGAAGAGACATGCTGCGGATTTAAATCCGCACCAAATCCGCGCGGAAAAATCCGCAGCATGTGCACTGCTTTTTTTTATTTCCATTGAATATAATGGTACTGTACATCAAGCACAGAGCCCTGTGTGTATGGAGCTGAGCGGCTCAGCTCCGTACACTTCGTACACACAGGGCTCCGTTTCGTACGCCCCGTACACACACAGCACTGCTACATCCACCTCGTACACACACGGCTCTGCTCCGTACACCTCATACACACACGGCTCCGCTCCGTACACCTCATACACACATGGCTCCGCTCCGTACACCTCGTACACACACGGCTTTGCTCCGTACACCTTGTACACACGGCTCAGCTCCATACACTTCGTACACACAGAGCTCCGTTTCGTACACCTTGTGCACACACAGCACTGCTACATCCACCTCGTACACACACGGCTCCGCTCCGTACACTTCGTACACACACGGCTCCGCTCCGTACACTTCGTACACACACGGCTTCGCTCCGTACACCTCGTACACACACGGCTTCCTCCGTACACCTCGTACACACACGGCTCCGCTCCGTACACTTCATAAACACACGGCTCCGCTCTGTACACTTCGTACACACACGACTCTGCTCCGTACACCTCGTACACACGGCTCCGCTCCGTACACCTCGTACACACACGGCTCGCTCCGTACACCTCGTACACACAGCCCTGCTACATCCACACTGTAAACCCCTCCTGATCCCACACATAAACTTACCTTCATCCAGCACCATGACAACCAGAACAGCAGAGTCCTGCACGCATGTGACCCCTGACTCCTCCCCTCCTGTGACCTCATCACAGGTCCTGCTCCCACAAAGAGGACAGCACAGCAACGGACTCCTGGCTGCGAGAAGCTGAAGTGGAAAGGTGGGAGGGCAGGAAAGGGTGCATGGGGGGCATGGCTGCTTCTCACTGAGGGACACATAGCACAGTGCACAGGAGTGTAAGACTCAGCAGGGATTAAGGAGAGCCAGCACCACACCACGTGTTCTGAGTTGCGCTCTGCCGCCCCCTAGCTTCCGCCGCCTGAGACAGTAGGCTCAACTCGCCTCATTACAGGTGCGCCCCCTGCCTGTGCCAAATGGGAGGAGTGCACATCTAAAGAATAAAAAAAGGACAGAACATGCAATATGCTCAAAAAAGAGAGAGGACAGCATCTCCAAAAATCATACAATGATCTAATGACTCTTGGCAAAAATATATATAACTGAACATGAAGTTCTTAGTTTAATATTCAGATCAGACTGTATGAAGCCCACTGCCACATCATGGAAAACCTCATAGTGGGTCCTACTGCCCTAACAGAGCGGAGCCGCGCACCAACCACCACCACAGCGGCTTTGCACCAGCATAACCGGAAGTTATATAGAGCTCATGAACATGAGAAATTACATGGTACTAGTCTCTGTGATAACCTTCTGCTGAAAAAACAGTGATTTTATAAAACTTACAGCAAGCAGTAAGTGACACCACTAAAATCAGTTTCAAAAACAGATTCTCTTTAATGCTTCAGCATACCAAGATATTGTGGACAATTGTACCCCTTCAACCTTGTGGGAATATTTTTGGCAAGGCAGTTTTTGTTGTTCTAACATGCCTGTGTCTCAATGCACTCAGAAAAATCTATAAAGGCTTGGCTCTGTGTAGAAAACCTGATTGGCTTGCACATAATCTTGACCTTAACCCTATCACGCACTTAGGGATGAACTAGAACAGAGATTGGGAGCTTGACCTTCTCATCCAACATCATTTTCTGATCATACACATGCTTGTTTTCGTGAATGGGCAAATTTTCCCACAGACACTCTTCAAAATCTTGTAGAAAGCCTTCCCAGTGGAAGCTGTTTTAGATGCCAAGTTGAGGCCAACTCAGTACTATGTTGTCATAAAACCTCCTGTAGGTGTGATGTGTAAATATTAGTGATGAGCGAGTATACTTGTTGCTCTGGTTTTCACGAGCATGCTCAGGTGGTCTCTGTGAATTTGAAAGTGCTCAGAGATTTAGTTTCTGTTGCCGCAGCTGCATGATTTATGGCTGCTGGATAGCTTGAATACATGTTATGCCTGTTTGTTAAAGAATCCCCACATGTATTCAGGCTGTCAAATAGCTGCTAATCATGCAGCTACAGCAACAGAAACTAAATCTCCGAGCACTTCCAAATACTCTGAGACCACCCAAACATGCTCGGGAAAACCCAAGCAACGAGTATACTCGCTCATCACTAGTAAATCTATCAATACTTTTGTCTATATAGACCAGGGGTCCAAAACCGCCGGTCCACGGCCCAGGACCGGGCCGTTGCCATTCGGTTGCTGGGCCGCGGAGCCACGGCACAGAATGCTGGACACACATGGAGCCGGCGGCTGTAGCACTGTAGTGACAGCTACAGGAGCCGGCTTCATTAGACATCGACACTAATTTTCCGTCGTTGCATCCCTGTCAGCCACGGCGGCTTCATCTAGTGCTGAGTTGTGATGTAGTACCGCTCATTAAGGTCATGAATATGGACGTGACACCACTCCCATTGGCGTGGCGTCCATATTCATGACCTTAATGAGCGGTACTACGTCATCGCACTGCACAGAAGGAAGCTGCCGCGGCCAACGGGGATACAGGGACATGCAGCGACGGAGCGGGGAGGGTAAGTATGATAGGGGTGAGGACGGGGAGCCCAGCGATGCAAGGGAGGGAGCAGAGCCTTGTATACAAGTGAGGGAGCAGAGCCATGTATACAAGGGTGGGAGCATAGCCATGCATACAAGGGTGGGAGTGGAGCCTTGTATACAAGGGTGGGTGCGGAGCCTTGTATACAAGGGTGGGAGCGGAGCCATGCATACAAGGGTGGGAGCGGAGCCTTGTATGCAAGGGTGGGTGCGGAGCCTTGTATACAAGGGTGAGAGCGGAGCCTTGCATACAGGGGTGGGAGCGGAGCCTACTATACAAGGGTGGGAGCGGAGCCATGCACACAAGGGTGGGAGCGGAGCCTTGTATCTAAGAGAGTCACATTCACATTATAAATGTTATAATTAAATACGTATGCACTACTACTAAACTACAACCCCGTCCATAGCCCCGTCCCCTTATGACCAAAACCCCACCCCTGCCACACCTACATCCCCACCCTGCTGGGCCATGGAAGAATGGTCTTGCTTGAAGCCGGTCCCTGGTGCAAAAAAGTTTGGGGACCACTGATATAGACATTTACCAATTTGCTACACAAACAAAATGTCAAAACTGGTGATCAAGTTCTGTCAAGTCTAGTAGAAATAATTTTATAGGTGTTCAGTCTTAATGCAGAAAAATCATTCACCACCTGTAGTAATTAGCTATAACCAATACTCAATATACTGTACTTAGCAACATGTAATCCCGTGTGCATGTACAAAGATCATGTCTTATACTGTTTCTTGGCTTAGCTGCACCACATTGATTTCTAGTAATTATGAGACTTCAAATATTTGTTTCTAGTTATCTATAATCACTCAGCATATGACAGGAATTCATAAGTACTGATACATTCTTTTCATTGTTTCAATGAAAAAGTTCATGTAGTTTTATAATATGTATCTGTAAAAGCTCTGGGTGGCAGATAATTGAGTTCTATCCATGATATCATTTGGGATTCAAAATATTCCATTTCTTTATCAAAGAAATTATCAAATACAATTAAATAATAATAAAAATTTTATTGGTGGTTAATCTACTATTCTGCTGTTTCAACCAACTATACAGTAACACAATTTAATCTGTAAGAAAACAGAACATATTGAACCTGCAAACTTGGTGATACTGCTATTAAGACTTCACAGATTGTACTTTTGACTAACTAAGCAGAAAATTAGTGCGCGGGCAGGATGCTATTCCCTACTTTTCAGATGATTTTTGACTAAACAGGTAATATACCTTTTATTAACAATTCTTGTGATTCACCATGTCAATGTGAAATACTTGAAATGTGAATAGCAAAATGGCTTTAGAAATTTAGGAAAAATACACATGAGACACTTCACACAAAATTTGGCCAAAAAATGTGAGCCCATCCACCAACATCAAGGTTATCTCATGAATCGGCTGGGTCCATGACCTCCATGTCCAGTGTAAAAACTTACCTAAGGCTAATATCTGCATGCATAGGTGAATGTGGACTCCTCTCTCAGTAAAGCCTAAATATATGTGTTGTCCGGACCTTGATATGATAGATGTAATTAAAATCACCACATGGTGAAGGGTGAAGAGCATATTTTACGTATTTCACATTGACATGCTTTAACACTATTGAGTGCAACCATTTTCCTATTTTTGATAATGTAAGCCATTTTTTGGTATGCACTTGTTCAGACTAGTTCTTGGTGTCTCAGTCAGTTTTTTTGTTATTTCATTTCTTGTGATTGTCAGTTGTCTGAGAGAAGCTTCCTCTTTTCTGGTTCTTGTAGTATTTATGTTTATATATATATATATATATTATATATATATATATATATAGGTTTATGTTTCCATCATCTTCCTATTTCTTTCCCGTGAATTTATACACCTTTGCACTTTGCACCTTATACAATGGATTAGTTAGATGAATGTCATAACAATGCTTCACATGCATTTGGATTTATTATCCCTTTTGAATGTATCTACTTGTAACCAATAGCTACAAATATTTATATCCAGTATTTATGGATTAATGTACAGTAGGGGAAATAATTATTTGATCCCTTGCTGTTTTTTGTAACTTTGGCCACTGACAAAGACATGAACAGTCTATAATTTTAAGGATAGGTTAATTTTAACATTGAGAGATAGAATATCAAAAAAAAAATCCAGAAAATCACATTGTATAAATCATATAAATTTATTTGCATTTTGCAGTGAGAAATAAGTATTTGATCCCTCTGACAAACAAGACTTAATACTTGGTGACTTGGTGACAAAACCCTTGTTGGCAAGAACAGCAGTCAGACGTTTTTTGCAGTGATGATGAGGTTTGCGCACATGTCAGGAGGAATTTTTGTCCACTCCTCTTTGCAGATCATCTCTAAATTATTAAGATTTTGAGGCTGTCGTTTAGCAACTCGAAGCTTCAAATCCCTCCATACGTTTTCAATGGGAATAAGGTTTGGAGACTGGCTAGGCCAATCCATGACTTTAATGTGCTTCTTTTTGAGCCACTCCTTTATTGCCTTGACTGTATGTTTTGGGTGATTGAATTGCTGTAAGACCCAGGGACATGACCCATTTTTAATGTCCTGGCGGAGGGAAGGAGGTCGTCACTCAAGATTTTGTGACATATGGCTCCATTCATTCTCTCATTGATACAGGGTAGTAGTCCTGTACCCTTAGCAGAGAAACACCAACAAAGCATAATGTTTCCACCTCCATGCTTGACAGTGGGGACTGTGTTCTTTGGGACATAGGCAGCATTTCTCTTTCTCTGAACATGGTCAGTTGAGTTTAATGCCAAAGAGCTCACTTTTTGTCTCATCTGACCACAGCACCTTCTCCCAATCACTCATCCAATCATCCAGGTGTTCATTGGCAAACTTCAGATGGGCCTGCACATGTGATTTCTTGAGTAGGGGGACCTTGAAGGCACTGCAAAATTTTAAACCTTTACAGCATAATGTGTTACCAGTGGTTTTCTTGGTGACTGTGGTCCCAGCTGCCTTGAGATTAACAAGTTCTCCCCATATAGTTTTAGACTAATATCTCAACTTTCTCATGATTAGGGATAGCCCACGAGGTTCGATTTTACATGGTGCCCCACATCGATGTCAATTGACAGTCATTTTGCTTTTCGTCCATTTTCATACTATTGCACCAATAGTTGTCTCCTTCTCACCCAGCACCTTACGCATAGTTTTCTTGTCCATTCCAGCTTTCTGCAGGTTTATGATCTTGTCCCTGACATCCTAAGAAAGCTCTTTGGTCTTGCCCATGTTGTAGAGGTTAGAGTCTGACTCATTTATTGAGCCTGTGGACAGGAGTCTTATAAAAAAGTGACTATGTAAGACAGCTATCTTTAATGCAGGTAATAAGTTTATTAAGAGCATCTAACTGGGATGTAGGAGCCAGAACTCTTATGGGTTGGTAGGGGATTAAATATTTATTTCTCACTTGCAGAATGCAAATAAATTTATAGAATTTATACAATTTAATTTTCAGGATTTTATTTTTGATATTCTACCTCTCAATATTAAAATTAACCTACCCTTAAAATTATAGACTGTTCATGTCTTTGTCAGTGGGCAAACTTACAAAATCAGCAAGGCATCAAACAATTATTTCCTTCACTGTATATATATATATATATATATATATATATATATATATACTGCATCCCCCCTGTTTTTTGGAGGTATTTTTTGCCCTGTATTTATTGCACTTTGATTTTAAATTTACCCCAATAAAGATTTAGTAATTTTTATATTTCTGGCTGGAATCTCTTCTTATCTTGTAGCTGCCTTTTCATGCCACTGCTGATATAAAGTGTTTATTGATTATTGAAACGTCTTGCACATACCTGAACATATTGAACTAACACTTCCAAATCAAGATAGTAACCAAAGAAAAGGTGGAAGCAGATGCAACTTCACTAAAATATAATAAATCTTTATTCAAAGGTAATTATTTATAATATCCATAACACAAACATTTTTATCATAGGGACAAGAAGACAAAAGTTGCCATACCATACCAGAAAGAATGCAGGATGCAAAAATGAAGATCCAATAAGACAGACTCTTTACAGGGTTTGTACAACTATACACTCATATTGTAAAAACCTATTTAGTAGTGTTGAGCGATACTGCCCGATATCCATAAGTAACGGATCGGATAGGATCGGACCGATACTCAAAAAGTATCGGTTATCGCCGATCCGATACCGGAAACCCAATGCAAGTCAATGGGACAGAAATATCGGAACTAAAAAAACCTCTTTCTTTCCTTGTAACCACTAGATATACACACATAGAATACATATATACATACACTACCGGTCAAAAGTTTAGGGTCACTTAGAAATTTCCTTATTTTTGAAAGAAAAGCAGTTTTTTTCCAATGAAGCTAACATTAAATGATTCAGAAATACACTCTATACAGTGGTAATGTGGTAAATGACTATTCTAGCGGCAAACGTCTAGTTTGTAATGCAATATCTTCATAGGTGTATAGAGGCCCATTTCCAACAACCATCACTCCAGTGTACTTATGGTATTTTGTGTTCGCTAACTGTGTAAGAAGGCTAATAGATGGTTAAAATACCCTTTAAAACCCTTGTGCAAGTATGTTAACACAGCTGAAAACCGTTTGGTTGATTAGAGAAGCTATAAACCTGACCTTCCTTTGAGCTTGTTGAGAATCTGGAGCATTACATTTGTTGGTTCCATTAAACTCTCAAAATGGCCAAAAAAAAAGAACTTTCTTGTGAAACTCGACAGTCTATTCTTGTTCTTACAAATGAAGGCTATTCCATGCGAAAAATTACCAAGAAACTGAAGAATTCATACAATGGTGTGTAGTACTCCCTTTAGAGGAGTGCACAAACAAGCTCTAACCAGAGAAGAAAGACAAGTGGGAGGCCCCGCTGCACAACTGAGCAACAAGACAAGTACATTAGAGTCTTTAGTTTGAAAAATTGATGCCTCACAGGTCCTCAACTGGCAGCTTCATTAAACAGTACACATTAAACGCCAGTGTCAACATCTACAGTGAAGAGGCGATTTGGGGATGCTGGCCTTCAGGGCAGATTGGCAAAACAAAAGCCATATTTAAGACTGGCTTAAATGAAAGGAAAAGATTAATATGGGCAAAAGAACACAGACATTGGACAGAGGAATATTGGCTTTTGTTTTGCCAATCTGCCCTGAAGGCCAGCATCCCCAAATCGCCTCTTCACTGTAGATGTTGACACTGGCGTTTAATGTGTACTGTTTAATGAAGCTGCCAATTGAGGACCTGTGAGGCGTCAATTTTTCAAACTAAAGACTCTAATGTACTTGTCTTGTTGCTCAGTTGTGCAGCGGGGCCTCCCACTTGTCTTTCTTCTCTGGTTAGAGCTTGTTTGTGCACTCCTCTAAAAGGAGTACTACACACCATTGTATGAATTCTTCAGTTTCTTGGTAATTTTTCGCATGGAATAGCCTTCATTTCTAAGAACAAGAATAGACTGTCGAGTTTCACAAGAAAGTTCTTTTTTTTTGGCCATTTTGAGAGTTTAATGGAACCAACAAATGTAATGCTCCAGATTCTCAACAAGCTCAAAGGAAGGTCAGGTTTATAGCTTCTCTAATCAACCAAACGGTTTTCAGCTGTGTTAACATACTTGCACAAGGGTGTTAAAGGGTATTTTAACCATCTATTAGCCTTCTTACACAGTTAGCGAACACAAAATACCATAAGTACACTGGAGTGATGGTTGTTGGAAATGGGCCTCTATACACCTATGAAGATATTGCATTACAAACTAGACGTTTGCCGCTAGAATAGTCATTTACCACATTACCACTGTATAGAGTGTATTTCTGAATCATTTAATGTTAGTTTCATTGGAAAAAAACTGCTTTTCTTTCAAAAATAAGGAAATTTCTAAGTGACCCTAAACTTTTGACCGGTAGTGTATATATATATATATATATACATACATACATACACACATGTCATTGTGACATATATATATACATATATTTTTAGTTCATACACTTCTACATAGTAAAATAGCCTCTGATTCAATTGCCGTGCTATGCCGGCATTTGTGAAAATACAGAACCACCCGACATGAAATGACACGTGGTTGACATAGAGTTAACCATGTCATTTCATGTAGTTTGATATATGGTTTTCACTAACAATTACCTGAGTGAATGTGTGCAAAATTTGACACATGTAGGGGTTAATTAAAGGTGTAAATTCTTTGTAAAAAAACACATTTTTTTGCTAAGAATTTACACCTTTAATTAACCCCTACATGTGTCAAATTTTGCACACATACACTCATGTAATTGTTAGTGAAAACCATATATCAAACTGCATGAAATGACATGGGTAGCTCTATGTAAACCATGTGTCATTTCATGTCGGGTTCTGTATTTTCACAAAAGCCGGCAATTGAATTAGTGGTTATTATACTATGTAGAAGTGTATGTACTATATATATATATATATATATATATATATATATATATATATATATATGTGTCACAAATTCAATGACATGTATATATATATGAGGTGTAAAATTGTTTAAAAAAATGCGTGGGCTCCCATTGTATTTTCTCAACCAGACAGACAGCGAGTGGGGGCAGATAATAATAGCCCAGAGAAGGACCATTATTTTTGCCCCCCCCGGCTACGAACATCTGCCCCCAGACACCCCAAAAAAAGGCAAATCTATAATTAGATTCGCCCTTTCTGGCACTTTGCCCATCTATTCCCATTACCCTGTAGCGGTGGCGAATTGGTTAAAAAGGGGTTAAAGCCACCTTGCTATTGAAAGGTGACTTTAAGCCAGGTTAATAATTGAGAGCTGTCAATTAGACAACTATCAATTATTAATCCTATTGTATGAAAGAAAAATAAAACACACACACTTTAATTAAAAATCATTTTAATGAAATATACACACAGTTTTTGACTATATTTTATTTTACTGCCATTCCTTGCGAAGCCCTTGTTCACCCGTAATAAAAATAAAATAATAAAGCAACATTAGTCTTACCTATCCGATGTTCAGTCAGGTCCCCCGATGTAATCCTTCTGAAAGGGTTAATGTTTACTGCAGAGACCGCAGCTAATGCTGACAGTCTCACAGTAAATCCCCGACTGAATCATCTCCTCTCCTGGCTGACAGGAGAGGAAGTGGTTAGCATAATTGATTGCTTCCCACTTTCACTTCATGTCAGCCAGGGACACCGCACAGCATCAGTGACGTCAGAGGGAATCCTGACTGACCAGAAGTGAACTGATTAACAAAAATAGGGGATCCCCTCGAAAAAAAATGGCGTGGGGTCCCCCCTATTTTTGTTAACCAGCCTGATAAAGCAGACTACTGAGGCCTGGTTTTTCAGGCTGTTAAGGAGCCAATATCCATGGACCTTGCAAGCCTGATAATACCAGGCCACAGCAGTCTGCTTAGCTTGGCTGGATAACAAAAATAGAGGATCTCCTCGAAAAAAAATGGCATGGGGGTCCCCCTATTTTTGTTAATCAGCCAAGTAAAAAACAGACTGCTGCGGCCTGGTATTAAAAGACTGTCAAGGCCCATGGATTTTGGCCCTCAACAGCCTAAAAATACCAGGCTGCAACAGCCCCACAATTGGCGCATCCAAAGATGTGCCAATTTTGGCACTTTACCCGACTCTTCCCACTTGCCCTGTAGCGGTGGCAAGCGGGGTAATAAGGGGTTAATGTCACATTTGATTGATTTTTGACAATAAGCCCGGTTAATAATGGAGAGGCGTCAATAAGACACCGATCCAGTATTAATCATAGTTTGTAAATTTTTAAAGAAATACACAGCCAGAAAAAAGTCTTTTAATGAAATAAAACACCACACAGTTTTCATTATTTTTATTCCACGCTCATCCTGCGACGCCATCGTTCTCCTGTAAAAAAACAAAAATAACAAACCAACACTAATACTCCCTGTCCGACGCAGTCCAAAATAACGAGTGTCCTACGACAAGTCCAGCTTTGCTACATCTGCATGACAGGCTGAGCCTGACATCCAGATACAGCAGAGCTGCTTACCATAGCTGCTTCCCCGGCGGTGACGTCATCAGACTGCTTTCCGGCCAGCTGTCGCGAGAGTACAGCTGGCCGAGATTACCAGTATCCGGCAGTCCGTGCAGTTATAGCGAGATGCTGCACGTGACCGCCAGGGACAGGGTAATGGCGGCCATCCAGGAGGACGTGACCACCGGGGATCTTCTGCCAGGTAAGTGCGGACTCTGCTGAGTCCTGACACCTGACAGACCCGACCGACACTGACAGTGACAGTTTCGGGAAGTTCCTGTGTTATGTACTTCGTTCTGTGATACAAGAACTCCCCATAGACTTACAGGAAAACTCAGATTCCGGTATCCGATATGACAAATATATCGGATCTGAGTATCGGAATTCCGATACAGCAAATATCGGCCGATACCCGATGTTTGCAGTATAGGAATGCTCAACACTACTATTTAGTGAATATAAAGTATCATGTGCAAAGTAAAAAATGTAATGTAGCCTTAATAAGGTTTTAAGTGCTAATGCGGGAAGATCGTAAAGAGAGTCATACGAAGACATATAGGACAATGGTTCAATGTGATAAAATGGCATTCAGGCATGCAGGCTATATACATAAATATAGGAAAAATATTTAGGCAAAAAACCTTAGGATAGATATAGATGCTAAATCCAAGTCAAGGTGCCAAGTAGATCATATAGTGAAAATAAATATTTAGAGAAACCATCAGTCTCCTATATCCTCAATGGACATGTAGGTGATAAAAAGTTTATAATATGCAAATGGTCCTGAATACAACCTGGTAGTGGTGAGGAAGGTTACCCCAATGCCCGTTGTGCGTGAGCTTCTTCAGGGTGCGCAGCATAAGACCCGATGACGCAATGCGACTGGCCACTCACAGAAATGGCAGTAGCCAACATGGCTACGGCATTGTCGTGTATGGCACACCATCCCACAAGTTTATTTTTTGTCTAACAGGTGCTAAATGGGGCGGGAACTAGTGCATAGCACTTGAACAACAGGATACTCAATTTAGTAAAGAGCATACGCGAGCACCCCGATACTGGATCGAGTATCGAGCAATGGCGAGCACGCTCTCTCATCACTATTAATTAAATACTTTCATTGTGACAATAGACATATACAGCAAGCAGTGGAAAGACATTACTGGGGGCCTAACAATGGTGGGTAGCGACCAAGTCTGTAGTGTCAGCACTATTTTGATCTAGATGTGCACTCTAGGAAAAACATCTACCGTATTTTCCGGCGTATAAGACGACTGGGCGTATAAGACGACCCCCCAACTTTTCCAGTCAAAATATGAAATCTTCTTAAAAGTGGGGGGTCTTCTCATATGCCGGGAGTCATCTTATATGCCGGGAGAGGTCCCGATGACGAAGGGAGGGGGCGTCTTAGAGGGAAGGTGTTGTTACCTCATCATATGAGCGCTGCTCTCTGCGGATATAGGCGCTGGGAGGCAGCATCGGCGGCTCCTATTTCAGCAGCCTGGGGGCTCTGTGCTGGGGGACGGCGGCGGAGGCTCCTCTTTGTGCAGTGTGGGGCTCTGTGCTGGGGGATGGTGGCGGTGGCTCTTAGTGCAGAGTCGGGGCTCTGCAGGCATTTCCTCAATCCCTGGAGGCCCCGGCAGCTCCATTGCTGCGATGCGGTGGCCTCCGGGATAATGACCGCTGAGGGCGGCGCATGCTCAGTTTCAGATCTCGTCTCCCGAGATCTTGAGACGAGATCTGAAGCTGAGCATGCAGCGGCCATTTTTCCGGGGGCCACCACATCGCAGCAATGGAGCTGTCGAGGCCTCCGGGGATTGACGAAATGCCTGCAGAGCCCCGACTCTGCACTAAGAGCCACCGTCGCCGTCTCCCAGCACAGAGCCCCCCAGGCTGCTGAAAGACGAGCCGCCGATGCCGCCCCAGCGCCTAGACCCGCAGGTAACAACACCTTTCCTCTGAGAAGCCCCCTCCCTTTGTCATTGGGACCACTCCCCCCACTCCCCACGTCCGTACCTGGCGTATAAGACGACCCATCGACTTTTAAGAAGATTTTCAGGGTTAAAAAGTCATCTTATATGCCGGAAAATACGGTAATTAGTGTTGAGCGATACGATACTGCAAATATCGGGTATCGGCCGATATTAGCTGTATCGGGCTTTCGATTCCGAGTACCGATATTTTCGTCATATCGGATACCGGAATCGGGATTGTCACTGTCACTGTCAGTGTCCGTCGGTCGGGTCTGTCAGGAGTCAGCGGCACTTACCTGGCAGAAGATCTCCGGCGGTCACGGGCTGGACTGCTTCATGGCCGCCATCATCTTTCCCCGGCGGTCACATGCAGTTTCTCGCGATAACTGCAGTGACTGCTGGGTAATCCCGGCTGTAAAGCAGTCAGTCCGATGACGTCACCGCCGGGGAAGCAGGTAATCAGCTGTGCTGCGTTGCGATGACAGGCTCTGCCTGTCAATGCGATGTAGCAGAGCTGGATCGTCGTGGGACAATCGTTACTATGGACTGCGTCGGACAGGTGGTATACTGTTGGTTTGTTTTTTTTCTTTTTTTACAGGAGATCGATGGCGTCGCAGGAATGAGAGTATAATAAAATTAATGAAAACTGTGTTGTCTCTTTTATTTCATTAAAAGACTTTTTTCTTGCTTTGTCTTTTTTTTATACATTTAAAAACTTTGGGATTAATAATGGATCGGTGTCTTATTGACACCTCTCCATTATTAACCGGGCTTATTGTCACCGTGCAATCAACGGTGACATTAACCCCTTATTACCCCACTTGCCACTGCTACAGGGCAGTGGGAAGAGCCGGGTAAAGTGCCACAATTGGCACATCTTTTGATGCGCCAAATGTGGGGCTGCTGTAGCCTGGTATTATCAGGCTGTTGAGGGCCAAAATCCATGGGCCTTGACAGTCTTTTAATACCAGGCCGCAGCAGTCTGCATTTTACTTGGCTGGTTAACAAAAATAGGGGGACCCCTACGCCGTTTTTTTTTCGAGGGATCCCCTATTTTTGTTAACCAGCCAAGCTAAGCAGACTGCTGTGGCCTGGTATTATCAGGCTTGCAAGGTCCATGGATATTGGATCCTTACCAGCCTGAAAAACCAGGCCTCAGCAGTCTGCTTCATCTGGCTGGTTAGAAAAAATAGGGGGGACCCCACACCAATTTTTTTCGAGGGGATCCCCTATTTTTGTTAATCAGCCAAGATATGCAGATTGCTGTGGCCTGGTATTATCAGGCTGGCAAGGTCCATGGATCTTGGCTCCTTAACAGCCAGAAAATCCAGGCCTCAGCGGTCTGCTTCATCTGGCTGGTTAACAAAAATAGGGGGGACCCCACGCCAATTTTTATTCGAAGGGAACCCCTATTTTTGTTAATCAGTTCCTCTGACGTCACTGATTGTGTCCCTGGCTGACCTGAAGTGAAAGTGGAAAGCAATCAATTAAGCTTTCCACTTCCTTCCTGTCAGCCAGGAGAGGAACTCATTCATTTGGGGGTTTACTGTGAGGCTGCAGCATTAGCTGCGGTCCCTGCAGTAAACATTAACCCTTTCTGAAGGATTACACCGTGGGACCTGACTGTGCATGGGATAGGTAAGAATAATTTTGCTTTTTTATTTTATTTTTATTACACGAAATGGTTTTAGCAGGTAAATAAAATATGGTCAAAAACTGTGATTATTTCATTAAACTTCTTTTTTATTAAAGTGTGTGTGTTTGATTTTTCTTTCATACAATAGGATTAATAATTGATAGTTGTCTAATTGACAGCTCTCAATTATTAACCTGGCTTAAAGTGACCTTTCAATTGCAAGGTCATTTTAACCCTTATTAACCCATTCGCCACCGCTACAGGGCAATGGGAATAGACGGGCAAAGTGCCAGAAAGGGCGAATCTAATTATAGATTTGTCTTTTCTGGGGTGTCTGGGGGCAGATGTTAGTAGCCAGGGGGGGCCAAAAATAATGGTCCCTCTCTGGGCTATTATTATCTGCCCCCATTCGCTGGCTTTGTCTGTCTGGTTGCGAAAATAGGGCGGGAGCCCACGCATTTTTTTTAAACAATTTTACACCTCATATATATATATATATATATACATGTCATTGAATTTGTGACACATATATATATATATATTTATATTTATAGTTCATACACTTCTACATAGTATAATAGCCGCTAATTCAATTGACGGCTTTTGTGAAAATGCAGAACCCGACATGAAATGACACTTGGTGTACATAGGGTTAACCATGTCTTTTCATGTCCTTTGCTATCTGATTTGCACAAACAATTACATCAGTCTATGTGTACAAAATTTCACACCTGTAGGGGTTAATTAAAGGTGTAAATTCGTAGCAAAAAAGTCCGGTTTTTTTTACAACGAATTTACACCTTTAATTAACCCCTACAGGTGTGAAATTTTGCACACATAGACTGATGTAATTGTTTGTGCAAATCAGATTGCAAACGACATGAAAAGACATGGTTAACCCTATGTACACCAAGTGTCATTTCATGTCGGGTGCTTCTGTCTTTTCACAGAAGCCGGCTTTACCCGGCAATTGAATCAGAGGATATTTTACTATGTAGAAGTGTATAAACTATACATATATGTATATATATATATGTCACAATGACATGTATATATATATATATATATATATATATATATATATGTATTCTATGTGTGTATATTTAGTGTTTACAAGGAAATAAAGGGTTTTTTTAGTTGCGATATTTTGTTCCCATAGACTTACATGGGACTTCCGGTATCGGAATCGATATCGGCGATATTTAGTGATATCGGCGATACCATTCCGATCCGATATTTTTAGATATCGAGCAGTATCGCTCAACACTAACGGTAATTGAATAACTATTTTGTTATACAGAGCCACAAGTTCCCTGCTGTGCAATAAATATGCTAACCATCAGCCTTTCAGAGATCATCAGTTGACATTAGGATGTTGCCCCCAATGTAATGAAGTCACTGCACTGTGCCTCCTGTGTTGGACAATTAAAGAGCAAGTGTAAGAAAGCTGTTTGTCATGGAAGTGGGAACAGGGGAGAAGCATGTTTTTTTTTCTTTTTACTTTCTAAATGAAAAAGACCATTATGGACAATCTTCCAAGTATATTGTGGACATTACATGTTTAATGTCTGTCAAATGGCTCACTTTTACTTGTAATGTTCCCCTTTTTGGCTCCCATATAATTGCAATATTATAAGTGTACAAATGACAGATTTGAAGAATGTTATAAGTACAGTATATGGGAGCCAGAATTGGGTAGTATCATAATTTATTGGACGCCGGATTGGGGAACATTATACACAGATGAGCAAAAGGGTTACAATGTTTTGCAGTAACATGACAATAATCTGCATAACTAATCATAAGCAAAATAGTTGCATGTCAAATTTGTTTTTGAGAGAGCCAAGATGATTGTCTATAAAATGATGGTAGTCTCACATTTGAAGCAGTAGTGGATAGTGAGACATGAAACCTGAAAGTCAAAAGTGTAAAGCATTGCTATGCTTCTGTTCATCAGTGTAAGTGTAGTACAGTTTAAATCTGAAGTTTACATACACTATATAAAAAGACACATATGCATGTTTTTCTCAATATCTGACATGAAATCAGAATAAAACTTTCAATAAGGATTATCATAACTATAACTATTTGCCAAAACCTAGAATAATAAGAGAAAATGTTTTAAAACATTTTTTTTACTTACTGCAAAGTCAAAAGTTTAAATACGCTAGTATTACTATGCCTTTAAACAATTCTGGACTGCCCTTATGATGATGTCATGTGTTTGGAAGCTTCTGCTTTTTGGCAACATCTAAGTTAATTAGAGACACACATGTGGATGTGTTTTAATGCACACCTGAAACACACTTCTTCTTTGTGTAGCATCATGGGAAAATCTCAAGAAATCAGGAAGAGAATTGTGGACTTGCAAAAGTCTGGCTTATCCTTGGGTACAATTTCAAGATACCTGAAGGTGCCTCACTCATCTGTACAAACATATATATGCAAGTACAAACAAGATGGGCATGTTCAGCCATCATACCGCTCATGAAGAAGATGGGTTCTGTGTTTCAGAGATGAACGTGCTTTGGTCTAACATGTGCATATCAACCCAAGGACAAAAGCATTATGAAGATGATGGTGGAAGCTGGTAAGTTTGTGTCAATATCCAAAGTGAAACGAGTACTGTATCAACATGGGCTGAAAGGCCACTCTGATAGGAAGAAGCCATTACTCCAAAAGAAACATAAAAAAGCCAAATTAGTGTATGCAAATGCACACAGGAACAAAGACCTTAATTTTTGGAGACATGTCCTGTGGTCTGATGAAACTAAAATTGAACTTTTTTTGGGCATAGTGACCATCATTATGTTTGGAAGAAAAAGGGAGAAGCTTGGAAGCCTAAGAATACCATCCCAACTGTGAAATACGGGGGTGGCAGCATCATGTTCTGGGGTTGTTTTGTTGCAAGAGGGACAGGTGAACTTCACAAAATAGCATCATGAGAAAAGATGATTATGTGTCAATGCTGAAGCAACATTTCAAGACATCAGCCAAGAAGTTTAAGCTTGGGTGGAAATGGGTCTTCCAAATGGACAATGATCCAAAGCATACTGACAAAATGGTAACAAAGTGGCTTAAGGATAACAAAGTCAATGTTTTGGAGTGGCCATCACAAAGCCTTGATCTCAATCTGTTAGGGTCTGCGGAACGCACCAGATAAATATAAATAGTGGGTGCGTTCGCAGCCCGGGGTCAACCGTGCAGGCAGAGCCTGCTGCTAGTAAGAAGGCTGTATAGGCAAACTCTGTTACTTCACAGAGTCGCAAATATAAATACTGTGGCACTATATGGCGGTATAAGAGAACTGTTACACCACAGAGTCGCTGAGGTAGAGACGAAGATATAGGTACTGTGTCCTGTTAACTCCACAGAGATACACAGATAACTGCTGTGCGGATAGCAGTCCGTGATCATGCAATCAGTAACGCAATCAAGCAATCTCCTCACCGGAGAAGCCGGAATTCTAGGGGCTTATTTCAGCCAAGCCCTAAAGACATGCACACAAATCTCCTCACCGGAGGTGCCAGTATTCTAGGGGCTTATTTCAGCCGAGCCCTAACCACATGTGTGCATGATCACACTGGCGCAAAGCACATAATGCAATTGATACTAGCGCATGGCTGCATGGCCATACAACCATTTTATAGTAACAACTACAGGGCCTGCCAGAAAAGGACCAATGAGAAACTGTTCAGAACACATGTAGTTTCAGGACCTTCCTGGCCGACCAATATGAGCTGCTGCAGTACCTGAGCATGTGACCCCTGATCTCCAATGAGAGATTTTACCCTGGGCATGCTCAGAAGAGGAAACGCAGGACTTAGTCCTAAAGATGTCTGCTCGCCGCTGACCAGTACTGGCCACAATAGCAGAACCTGGAGAGGCAGCAGTAAACCTCTGCACAGTACTAGGCTGAGCAAGACGCTGGGACCGACGTCTCTGCTGAGGAGACTCCACTGCGACCGGAGACGGATGGGGGACCGCAGCGTGAATGGCTCGAGATTCTCCATGTGCAGAAGCGGGAACTCAACCTCTAACACAATCCTATTGAAAATTTCTGGACCAGTCTGAAAAGGCAGGTGCAGCAAGACGACCTACAAATCTGGATCAGTTACACCAGTTTTATTAGGAGGAATGGGCCCAAATTTCGACCAAGTATGGTGAGAAGCTTGTGGAAGGATATTCCAAACATGTAACCCAAGTCGTTCAGTTTAAGGGCAATGGTACCAAATACTAATGAAATGTATGTAAACTTTGCAGTAAGTAATAAAAATACCTTAAAACATTCTCTCTCTCATTATTCTGGCATTTGGCAAATATTAATAATTATGGTAATCCTAATTGACCTAACACGGGAAAGGTTTATTCTGATTTCATGTCAGATATTGAGAAAAACATGCATATGTATGTGTCTTTTTATATAGCGTATATAAACTTCCGGTTTCAACAGTATATGGTTGCCAGAATGGGGATATTATAAGTATCTGGAAACCAGAATAGGGGAGATTGAAAGCATATGGGAGCCAAAATAGAGAACATTATAATTTTATGGGGGTCAGAATGGTGGACATTATACGTGAATGGGGGTCAAGATGGAAAACATTTTAAGTGAATAGTGGACATTACAAATGTATAGCGGCCAGAATGTGTGGTGCTATAGTTGTATAGGGGCCAGAGTGGGAAACAATATAAGTGTATGGGGCAAGAATGTGGGGCAATATTATATATGGGAGCTAAAATGGGATGCATTGCCATTGTATGGAATAGAGAGTGGTGGACATTAAAAGTGAAAGGGGGGGAATTATTAGTCTATAGGAACCAGAGTGGATTACATTTTTGGGATGGAGGGGGATAGATTGGAGGACATTATAAATATATAAGAGCAAGAATGCGGGACACTATAAGCTTATGGTGCCACAATGGGGATATTATAATGTATAAAAAAAAAGTGGGTAAAGCTGTTAATGTATGGGGTCACAGAGTGGTTCATTGTTACTGGATGGGGCCACAATGGAGGATATAATATATTGGATTACAAATGGGTGCATTAATAGTGTCATCCATTGTGGCCCTATGCATTAATAATTTTTCCTATTGTCTTAAACATTATGAATGTTCCATATTGTGACTATAGCTCTAAAGTGGACAAAAAGGTCAATTATTACTTCTCTTGCTGCATTGTGGACTACTGAGGATGAGGGCATTACTTCTTTTCTTGGGAACAAAGTCAGTCACTATTACTATATAAGACACAAAAGTGGATTTTACTATTGCTATGAGGTCTCAAAAATGAAAAAAAAAGCAAGACGGGAACAGTGGAGATCATTTCTGTGAATGAAAGAGAGGTATTGTTACTGTGTTTGGTACCAGGGGGGCATTTTGTCTCCAATTTCTTCCACCAGTAAAATATTGAAGTGGGAGAGGGGGTGAAGTGTGGAAGGTGCTCTATAAGTGATTAGCCATAGATGTCTGTATGCCACCTTTTGCATAGTTAGATTCAATGGAGGCCAAACCAAACGCATAGACAAACACCTTCCAGGGGGGCAAAGAGCAGCCCCAAAAATTTAAATTAGGGACAGACACCCAGAAAAATGGCATCTACTGACCCACAGTACAAATTAGATAATGGCACAGCAGCAGTTAGCCATGATCCATGCATGAGGTATCAGAGTCTGGGCCAGCATTTACAGCTTTGAATTTAAGTTTAAATTAAGATAATGTGGGTGAGGGACTGGTGTAAGACTGCTGTGCTGAGAGCCCTTATACCTCATGCAACAGTTTAAAAGTGATTTTTGATCAGAAACACTCAGGGGCACAATATCAGCTTGGTATGCCACAAATGTTATAAATATTTAATGACAGTAACACAGGTAGTTGACTGAAAGTAATTGCAGGCCTGCCGGTCTAGGAGCCCTACTGCTACAGGCAACTCTCATGAAGGAGACCCTACTTGGAGTACAAATATTTCCCAAAATTATTGACACATCATTAAAGTGTCATCAATTTCCAAGAGTAAAAATATTACTGTACGGTCTACTTGACTCCCTTTCTTTGGCAGACGCACTGTTAGGGTCTGCGGAGCGCACCTAATAGATATAGTAGAGAGGTGCGTTCGCAGCCCGGGGTTCACCGTGCAGGCGAAGCTCGCTGCTAGTAAGATGGAGAAAGTAGCGAACTCTGTTATCCCGCAGAGTCGATAAAATAAACGCCGTAGCGCACTGTGGCAGTTAGTACGCAAGTCTGTTAATCCCCAGAGCCGCTAACAGGAAAGCCACAGCGCTATATGGCGATAAGTGCGAACTCACTTAGCTTCAGTGAGCCGCAAAGTAAAACGCTAGGGCTCTGAACCAGCGTTATAAAGCAAACCCTGTTGCGTCACAGAGCCGCTGAGAAAAAGACTGTGTCCTGTTAGACTCACAGGGATACACAGATAACTGCTGTGCGGATAGCAGTCCATGATCATGCAGACAGCAACGCAATCAAGCAATCTCCTCACCGGAGAACCCGGAATTCTAGGGGCTTATTTCAGCCAAGCACTAACCACGTGCACCCAAATCTCCTCACCGGAGGTGCCGGTATTCTAGAGGCTTATTTCAGCCAAGCCCTAACCACATGCGTACATGATCACACTGGCGCAAAGCACATAATGCAATTGATATTAGCGCATGGCGGCCCAGCCATGCCACCCTTTTATAGTAACAGCTACAGGACCTGCCAGAAAAAGGACCAATGAGAAACTGTTCCAAAACACATGTAGTTTCAGGACCTTCCTGGCGGACCAATAGGAGCTGCTGCAGTACCTGAACATGTGACCCCTGATCTCTAATGAAAGATCTTACCCTGGGCATGCTCAGAAGGGGAAACGCAGGACTTCGTCCCAAAGATGTCTGCTCCAGCACAGGCTATAATAGAAGATCCAGGAAGGGCAGCAGCAAGTCTCTGCACAGTATTGGAATGGGCAAGACGCTGGGACCGACGTCTCTGCTGAACAGGCTCCACTGTGGACGGAGATGAACGGGGGACCGCAGCGGGGCTGGTTCGAGACTCCCCTTGTGCAGCAGCGGGAACTTGAACCCTAACACGCACAGCAATATAATTATTTTTTTTTATAGCACCATTTATGTGAAAAGGGGTATACATAAGTAAAACAGGTAAAAAACAAGTACAACATTCTTAATCAATACAAGTCACCGATTGCTAATGGAGGAGAGAGGACACTGCCTGTGGTATGGTGGGGCGATAGTGTAGGTTGTAGGCTTGTTGGAAGAGGTATTTCTTCAGGTTCCTTTTGAGTGTTCCAATGCTAGGCGAGAGTATGATATGTTGGGGTACACAGTTCCAGATTGGAGAGGATCTACGGAAGAAATCTAGCATTCATTTGTGGGAAGAGGAGATAAAAATCGAGTAGAGAAGGAGATATTGTGATGGTCAGAGGTTGTGTGCAGGTAAATACAAGGAGACTAGGTCGCATATGTATGGAGGAGACAGGTTTTGGATCACTTTGTATGCCAAATTTAGGATTTTGTACAGGCGTCTCTGGGAAATGGGGAGCCAGTGCAGGGATTGACAGAGGGGAGAAGTCAAGAAATAGTGGAGTGACAGGTGGATTAGTTGGGCAGCAGAGTTAAGGATAGATTGGATAGGTGCAATAGTGTTAGAATTGGTGGTAGATTATGAAGGCATGCACTAGTGTTTTTGCAGATTCATGGTTGAGAAATCTGTGGATTCGGGGGATATATTTGAGTTGGATTTGGCAGGAAGGGGAAAGGGCTTGGATCTCAGATTTGAAGGAGAGATCAGAATCAGCCATTGACTTTGATGGATATGTCAGTTGGGGTGTTTAATGAAATGGTGGAAAGATAATGAATTCTATTTTATCCATGTTAAGAAATCTAGCACAGAAGAAAGATAAAAGAGAGGACTGACATTGTGGAGTTCTGGTTAGTAAGAACATAATATCAGCTATTGATGTGATCGCCCCCTCTCGTTCATGGCAGAGTGGGATGTATCAAAAGACAACCCTGGCACAATAACACCACTAAAAAGCTCTGGCAAGTGTCCAGGGTTACAGAACGGAGTTGGAAGAAAACAAATTCGCAAGACTATTTCACTGCATTCAAGATAGGCAACACTCACTTTCAAATCTGCCTTCACCTCTGCTAAACAGGCGTACTCAACAACCCTCATATTTTCCCTATTCTACAACCCCAAACAGTTATTTCAAAACTTTTAACTCCCTCCTCCACCCACCACTTCCCCCTCCAACCTCCCTCATCTCTGCTGACGACTTTACCACATACTTCAAAAATAAGATCGACCAAACAAAGGAAGTCTTCATTGTTCAATCTCCACAACCCCTTTCTATACCAGACCAATGCCCAAACCCCATAACCTCCCTCTGAAACATCACTGAAGGAGCTCTTAATTGTCTCCTCTCCAAATTACACTTCATAGCCTGTGCACTCGACCCCATCCCATCCCACCTCCTCCCCAATCTCACCACCACACTTATCCCATCCCTAACCCATCTCTTCAACCTATCACTAACTTCTGGTACCTTTACTTCTGCTTTCAAAAATGCCACAATCATGCCTATCCAATGCCAACCCTCGACCCAACTGCTTTGTCCAGCTATAGCCCCATATCGCTGCTCCCATTCGCTTCCAAACTTCTGGAGCGGCACATCCACGCTGAACTTTCCTCCCACCTCTTATCTAACTTGAAATTTTACTATCTACAATCTGGTTTCTGTCCCCATCACTCCACTGAGACAGCCCTGACCAAAATTACTAATGACTTACTTACAGCCAACGCTAACGGACATTACTCTATTCTCCTTCTTCTAGACCGGTCCTCTGCTTTCAACACAGTTGATCACTGCCTCCTACTACAGATGCTCTCCTCCTTTGGCATCAAAGACCTGGCCTTTGCCTGGATCTCCTCATACCTTTCCAACTGCATATTCAGCGTCTCCCACTCCCACACTACCTCCTCATTCCACCCTCTCTCTCTGTTGGAGTCCCCCAAGGCTCTGTTCTAGGACCCCTAATCTTCTCAATCTATACACTTGGCCTGCGGCAACTCAAAAAGATGACACTCAGATCTACCTCTCTTTCCCAGACATCACCTCTCTGCTGTCGAGAATCCCAGAGTGTCTATCAGCCATATCCTCCTTCTTCTCCTCTTGCTTCCTCAAACTCAATATGGATAAATCTGAACTTATTATCTTTCCTCTATTTCACAGATCTTCTTTACCTGACCTATCTATCACAATTAATGACATCATGCTTTCCCACCTCCCAAGAAGTCCGCTGCCTCGGAGTAACGCTTGACATTGCCCTGTCATTTAAACCGCACATCCAAGCTCTTTCCACCTCCTGTTTCCTACAGCTCAAAAATATTTCCAGAATCCATCTTTTCCTCAACCCTAAATCTACTAAAATGCTTGTGCATGCCCTCATCATCTCCCAATTCGACTACTGCAACATCCTTTTCTGTGGCCTCCCTGCTAACACTCTCACACCTATCCAGTCCATCCTTAACTCTGCTGCTCAACTAATTAATCTCTGTCCTCGCTACTCCTCCGCTTCTCCCCTCTGCAAATCTCTTCACTGGCTCCCATTCCCTCAGCGTATCCAGTTCAAATTACTAATACTGACCTGCAAAGCCATCAATAACCTGTCTCCTCCACTACAAAGTAATGTCACTTGGAATTAGTGGTTAGTAAGTCGTTGTTGACTTTAGTCAGGGCAGTTTCATTGGAATGGTGAGGTCGGAAGTCAGATTGTAAGCGGTCAAAGAGGGAGTAGGAGGAGAGGTTTGAGGACCGTTCAAAATGGATGTTTTGTTCCACTAGTTTTGAGGCATATGGGAGAAGTGATTTGGGGTGTTAACAATACAAAAAGCATGGGTCAAGGGAGGAATTTTTGATTATGGGTGCGATCAAGGTGTGTTTGAAGCATGAGTGGAAGGTTAACTAGGTAGGAGATTGAACAGAGCCGAATAAATATCAGATCAGGGGTGTTACCATCTTTGTGTATCTCAGAGGTTGATAGTTATGAGAGTCCAAGAGAACTGGGTAGAGATAGAAGCTGGGATGCAGTTGGGGATGTGTGTTGTGAATGTGCTGGAGATGGTTTCTGAGCAGGGGCTCCCTCTGGTGGTTGCAGACAGTACTGTACCTTACAGCGAGGAGTGGCAATCTGGGATCGCTGACTGGACTGATATAAGGGAGGTTCCCTCCCATGATGGTCGCCGGTGATCAATTGTTCTTGTCTCAATTGTGGTTCCTGGTTCATTTGGAAGTTGCTGGAGTCTTGCATGCATCTGCTGCTTTCAGATAAGATATTTTCTGCTTTTCTTTTTGTGCTTGCTTTTTGCATAATTTTCTGCACTTTTGTGGAGGTCAGCCGGGTCCCCTCCTGGGGCCTGTGCTCCTCTCAGTTTATCTGTGACCATTGTTATTTGTTCATTTGCTTTTTCCTGTTCTTTCAGTGGCTGCGGCTTAGTTTTGTTACACCAGTGATCTGATTTAGGTGATGGAGATAGTGTGATCTCAGGTGTTTTTGCAATCAGAAGAGTTGGTATTTTTTAGGGTTTTTTGTTGGATTGCAGTCAGAATTCTTTCCTGTACTTTTCTGTCTAGACAGATTGGGCACCAGCATTTGCTCATTCTATTTTCTGTCTGTGTCCGTGCTTCTTCTTGTCTAACCGCCATTACATGTTTGGGGGCTTCCTATTTTCTTTGGGGATCTGCTCCAGGGCAGATAGCTTTCATCTTTCTGCCTTTAGGTGTAGTTATCTCTCAGGCTGTGACGAGGCGTCTAGGATCAACGTAGGAACGCTCCACGGCTACTCTAGTTGTGTGGTTAGTTCATGTTACTGCAATCCAATAGGTTCCAGCCTCTCTGGTGTATTGCCG
Source organism: Oophaga sylvatica (assembly GCA_033576555.1). Lineage (NCBI taxonomy): Eukaryota > Metazoa > Chordata > Amphibia > Anura > Dendrobatidae > Oophaga > Oophaga sylvatica. The sequence continues at coordinate 150,794,042 of JARQOD010000005.1, read as the reverse complement.
TTTTTGCTTTTTCTCCTCAGCTACCTAAACATAACAGATGTGGGGCTGTTGAAGTCTCCGAGGATAATGGTTGGCAATTCTGAGGACATGAAGTGTGGCAGCAAGGCAGAACAGTGGTAAAGGAAGTGAGTGAGTGAGCCTGGAGGATGGTAAATGAGCACTATCCAGACGGAGAGGGAAAGGACCCTGATGGTGTGAACCTCAAATGAAGAATGGTGTCCAATTAGCCTGTTTGTATTTATTTATTTTTTAAAAAAAGGATTGGTGGTGGCAGCGAGTAGTGTGGGGTTATCGTGGAGTTAACAGTGATTGTACGGCGGTATATACACATATTCTATGCGTTGTAATCTGGAGGTGTATATGCCATACGCTCACTATTAGTTTTCGATAACTAATTATTAGGAACAGCCTGTGGCCTCCTCGTTTGATCATGAGTAGAGTTGAGCGATACTTTCCGATATCCAAAAGTATCGGAATCGGAATGGTATCGCCGATACCATTAAAATATCGGCGATACCCGATACCGATACCGGAAGTCCCATGTAAGTCTATGGGAACAAAATATTGCAACTAAAAAAACCTCTTTCTTTCCTTGTAAACACTAAATATACACACATAGAATACATGTATATATATATATATATATATATATATATATATATACATGTCATTGTGACATATATACATATATGTATAGTTTATACACTTCTACATAGTAAAATATCCTCTGATTCAATTGCCGGGTAAAGCCGGCTTCTGTGAAAAGACAGAAGCACCCGACATGAAATGACACTTGGTGTACATAGGGTTAACCATGTCTTTTCATGTCCTTTGCTATCTGATTTGCACAAACAATTACATCAGTCTATGTGTGCAAAATTTCACACCTGTAGGGGTTAATTAAAGGTGTAAATTCGATGTAAAAAAAACGGACTTTTTTGCTACGAATTTACACCTTTAATTAACCCCTACAGGTGTGAAATTTTGCACACTTACACTCATGTAATTGTTTGTGCAAATCAGATATCAAACTACATGAAAAGACATGGTTAACCCTATGTACACCAAGTGTCATTTCATGTCGTGTTCTGCATTTTCACAAAAGCCGGCAATTGAATTAGCGGCTATTATACTATGTAGAAGTGTATGAACTATAAATATAAATATATATATATATATATATATGTGTCACAAATTCAATGACATGTATATATATATATGAGGTGTAAAATTGCTGAAAAAAAATGCGTGGGCTCCCGCCCTATTTTCGCAACCAGACAAAGCTAGTGAGTGGGGGCAGATAATAATAGCCCAGAGAGGGACCATTTTTTTTGGCCCCCCCGGCTACTTAACATCTGCCCCCAGACACCCCAGAAAGGGCAAATCTCTAATTAGATTTGCCCTTTCTGGCACTTTGCCCGTCTATTCCCATTGCCCTGTAGCGGTGGCGAATGGGTTAATAAGGGGTTAAAATGACCTTGCAATTGAAAGGTCACTTTAAGCCAGGTTAATAATTGAGAGCTGTCAATTAGACAACTATCAATTATTAATCCTATTGTATGAAAAAAAAATCAAACACACACACTTTAATAAAAAAGAAGTTTAATGAAATAATCACACAGTTTTTGACCATATTTTATTTACCTGCTAAAACCATTTCCTGTAATAAAAATAAAATAATAAAGCAAAATTATTCTTACCAATCCGATGCACAGTCAGGTCCCACGGTGTAATCCTTCAGAAAGGGTTAATGTTTACTGCAGGGACCGCAGCTAATGCTGCAGCCTCACAGTAAACCCCCAAATGAATGAGCTCCTCCCTGGCTGACAGGAGAGGAAGTGGAAAGCTTAATTGATTGCTTTCCACTTTCACTTCAGGTCAGCCAGGGACACCATCAGTGACGTCAGAGGGAACTGATTAACAAAAATAGGGGTTCCCTTCGAAAAAAAAATGGCGTGGGGTCCCCCCTATTTTTGTTAACCAGCCAGATGAAGCAGACCGCTGAGGCCTGGATTTTCAGGCTGTTAAGGAGCCAAGATCCATGGACCTTGCCAGCCTGATAATACCAGGCCACAGCAGTCTGCATATCTTGGCTGATTAACAAAAATAGGGGATCCCCTCAAAAAAAATTGGCGTGGGGTCCCCCCTATTTTTTTTAACCAGCCAGATGAAGCAGACCGCTGAGGCCTGGTTTTTCAGGCTGGTAAGGATCCAATATCCATGGACCTTGCAAGCCTGATAATACCAGGCCACAGCAGTCTGCTTAGCTTGGCTGGTTAACAAAAATAGGGGATCCCCTCGAAAAAAAAACGGCGTAGGGGTCCCCCTATTTTTGTTAACCAGCCAAGTAAAATGCAGACTGCTGCGGCCTGGTATTAAAAGACTGTCAAGGCCCATGGATTTTGGCCCTCAACAGCCTGATAATACCAGGCTACAGCAGCCCCACATTTGGCGCATCAAAAGATGTGCCAATTGTGGCACTTTACCCGG
>JARQOD010000005.1:150760530-150791452 GCA_033576555.1 Oophaga sylvatica | reverse complement strand
TTTTTCTTTAAAAAATTTTTTTCCCCTTTTGATACCTAAAATTTTCTTTTTTAACCCGGTGTACGGGTTATTTTGGGGGTAGTGAGGGGGGCAGGAAAAAAAAGGCAATACCCGAGTTTTTTGGAAAATCTTGAGATTGCAGTACCCTGCTAACCCAAAAATAGAGGCAGCCGGGGGGTTTTCCTACTTTGGTCCTAGACCCCTAAAAAGCCTGAGAAAAAAAAACCCCAAAAAAGTAAAAAGGGGAAAAAGCATTGCCCGGGCAGACCCCCAAAGAACATAGAAACCCCCCAAACATGTAATGGCGGTTGAAAAAAAGAAATACTGACCCCAGAAGAAAATAGTTGGAAAAAATTTGGGGCCCTTTTTCCCCTAATAGAAAAGGAAGGAAGGGCACTTATGCAATCCAAAAAACCCAAAAGCCCCCAACCCTTTTTAAAAATTTTAAAAAAACCCCTGGTCACACCCCTCTACCCCCAAAAAATTAGTTCGGGGGTGAAACAAAATCAAAAAGCGCCTGAAAAAGGGGGAAAAACAGCAAATTTTACAAATCATTTGGTAAAAAAAAACTGAGGGGCAAAAGCCCCGGGAGGGCCCCAGAAGTCCCCCCAGAAGTGCGGAAAAAAATGCAAAAATCAAGAAAAAAAAAAAAGGGAAAAAAAATGTTTATTGTTAGCAGGAGATGCAGACACGCACGCGGGGCTACAAAGGGAAAAGGGGAAAAAGGATTGAGCCAAAAAATTTTTCACAAAAACCCTGATGGGAAGGGACCCCCTTATAAAAGGGCCCCCCCGTCAGTAACCCCTTTTTTTCCCCAATTTCCCCAAAAAATCTTCCGGGACCCCCCAGTCCCTTTTTGAACCACCAGAGTGACCCTCTCCCAAAGAACTCATTTCCCCCCATCACAACCCGGAAATTTTAATTAGCAGCTTTTTTACTATGTAGAAGTGTAGGGAAACTATAAATATATTATGATAATGTGTCACAATGTTTGTATATATTTATATATATATTTTTAATATATATTTATTTATTTTTATCAGCACGACCAAAATTTTGGGGACACCCTCTCATTCAAAGATTTTTTGTATTTTTTGACTATGAAAATTGGAAACACATAAAGGCATAAAAAATATAAATTTTAAAAAATTGGAATTATACTTAAAAATTTAAAAAAAATGTGAAAAAAACTGAAAAATTTGTTCATATTTAGGTTCTTCAAAGTACCCCCCTTTTGCTTTGATTACTGCTTTGCTTTGCAAAAAAGGGTGAATGGATGGACTTACATGCCTGGTTCCCCCCATGGCATGGTGAGGGGGTTTTGATTGTGTGGGGGGGCTTTTAGGGTTGGGCACTTTTGGGGGGGGTTTTTAAATTTTTTTGTGTGAGGGGGCCAGCTACCCCAAACCCCTCTCGTTGGGGGTTAGTCTGGTGTCTGTGGGGCCGGGGCATCTGGGTAGCCCCCCAAAACTCTCCTTCTTGGTCAAATAGGCCCCAAAAAAAAGCTGGGGGTGTGTTTGGGGTATTGTCTGTTGAAAAAAAATGGGGCCCCAAAAAAACCCCAAAGGGGGGGAATAGCATGCGCGCAAGATGCTGGGGGCCCATGTGGTTTGTATCCCCTTTAATTTTGGAAAAAAAACCACAAAAATGCCCCGCAAAGCCCCCCCAAAAATCCCCCACTCCCCCATGCTTTTACGGGGGGAAAACCCGGAAGTACGTCCATGTTCCCCTTTTTTGGTTTCAAAAACAGTAATCAAAGAAAAGGGGGGTACTTTGAAGACCTAGAATTAAAAACATATTTTAGTTGTTTCACATTTTTTGTTTAAAATGAAAAATAAAATTTTCCCCCCATGTTTTTACTTCTTTTTTTTTTTGCCTTCGTGTGATTCTACAATTTAAAAGTCATGAAAATACAGGAAAAAAAAATTTTAAAAAAAAAGGTTTTGGGGGAAAAATTTTTGGTCTTTTTCCTGTTTTTTTATATTTTATATATATATATATATATATTATTCTTGTGTGTATATTATTCTTTCTTTTGGATTTTAAAAAAAAATTTTTAATTTTTTTTCCTTAAAATTGGGGGTTTGCTAGCCAACGACAAAATCTGCAGGGATGTAAAAAACGGATTTTGAAAATTACGTTTAAAGATGCGACAAATGGGCCCCGCTTTTCCAATCGGATGCGAGGATAAAAGGTTCGGGGAAAAATTTTGTGCAATTTGGCCGTCAAAAAAAGCCCTTTTTTTTGATGGTGTGTGTGACTCATCAAAATTTTTTCCTCACCAAAAAAAATTCCAAAAAAAATCGCAAGAATTTTTTTGTTTACAAAGGGGTTCCCCCCCGGTACCCAGATTTAGTGTGACCCCCCCTGGGTACATTTCCCCAAAAAAGTCTGTAAAAGCCGAAATTTAAAAGGTGTTTATTTTAAGGGAAATAAAATGACTAAAATTAAAAAAAATATTTCCTAGTTTTCTTTTTCCACTTTTTTTGTCCATGTGTCCAGCGAAAAAAAGTACATCTGAATGTAATGAATGTGGAAAAATGGTGCAGGGGATCCAATAAATTTTCATGCTATCGGGCATCTGTTTTTTTTTTGTCTTCAAAAAAGAATGGGGGCCCTTTAAAGCTTCCCTTGACCCTTAAAGGGGTTTCTCTGTGGGCGACGGGTTTTCAGGGGTGTTTTCCCCCCCTGCTGCATTTTTTTTCGTTCGGTGCAAGCAGTCTTTGTGTCACGGGCCCGTCTTAAAAAGGGGTTAAAGTGAATATTCATTCCTAAATGAGGGGGGCCATGTGATCGCCGCGGAAGACTGCGGGCCCCCAAAAATGGATGCCAAAGGCGGGGGGGTAAGGAAGTAGGTTTTTTTTTTTATGGGAAACCCCATGATACAAGGGGGGGAAAAGGGGGCCCCTTTTACAAAAAAGGGAAAAAGGGGTAAGGACCTGCATACAAGGACAAGACGGGGACCCATGAAAAAAGGACAGGGATGGGACCCATGCCCCCCAGGTGGGTGGGGGGGAAAATGCATCCCCGGTTTAACTGATTTAAATAATTTTCCCAGTTTTTGGGTGGCAAAATTAGGGGGCCTCGTTTATATTGGGTCTTTTAACCCGGGGTATTTTTTAAAAAAGGGTGGCCGTTCAAAAGCATCGAGTATTAAAAATTTTTGTATGTTTTTTTTTTAAAAATTTTTTAAAAGAAAATGTAATGAATAACAGGATTTTTCGGGAAAAATATAAACATTTTCATTAAATGAAATTCCCTTTTTAAAAAACTTTTTAAAACTGAAAAAATTTTACTTTTTTTTTCCTCTTTTATGTGTATACCTCATTTTACTGGTATTACCTATGTTACTGGGTTTTTACCACATGTTACTGTATATTACCCCATGTTCCCCGTGGGTTTTTCTATATTACTGTTTTACCTCAATCCTGTGTTTTACCTTTTTTTCGTATTTAAAACCCCATATTCCCCCTGTTAACTGTGTTTTACCTAAAATTTTTCTGTGTAATTCCCCATATTCTGGGGTTTTTCCCCATTTTACTGGAAATTCCCCTTTTTTACTTTAAATTTTCCTTTATTTTTCCCCTTTTAAAAAATTTCCCCCTTTCCCCCCCCCGGGTTTATTACCTGTTCATAAACGTTTCAAAAGTACATCCCCAAATGGGACCCCAAAAACAAATTGTTACATAAAAGGGCAGTTGGGGGTTCCCCCCGACCACCCTTTTGGGGGGGTTACCCCGGGTTTGCTTTATGGTTTCCTGTTTTTATTTCCCCCCTCAAGTGAAAACCCCCCCAAATTTTGGGGTTTTTTTCCCCCCTATCACTGTGAAATTCCCCAAAAGCCCCCCAATTTTTTTCCCTCAATTTTACTCATGTTCCCCTTATAAAAAATTTATTTTTTCCCCGTGATTAACCCCCAGTTTTTCTGATTTACTCATTTTACCCGGGGAAAAACCTTTTGGTTTTTTTTTCCCCCCGCCAAACCGGTTTACCTCTGTCAAAGTGTATTCCCGTGTTAGTAATGACAGGACTCGAAAATGTAACTGGGAAAAAATTTTTCAGAGTCAAAGGGTAGTGGTGAGTCACATGACCACGGGGGAGGTTAGCAAAGCTCGCTGATTGGCGTCCCCGGGCAATCAGCGAGGGGGTTTTTCCCGGACGAAGACGGATAAGACGATTTTAGTGATTGCTAAAATGTGCCTGGTAGCACCCCAAAAAAAAGCAAAAAAATTTTTGATCTGCGGAAGGTTTTTTTTACGCACACGTTTTTGTACAGGAATAGTGATGACTATCAAACCCCCCAGTAATTTTTTAATTTTTTGTAAAAACCAGGGTGCCCCTTTCCCCCGCTTTCACTGAAAAAAGTTGCTAAACCACATGCCCCCTTTTATGGGAGAGGACATGTAACCTCAGCACCCCAAAGACACAAGCCTTGTTTTTTTGGGGCTTTTTTGGTGGTTTTTTTGAACCTGTTTTTCCCGACAAAATCAACACACAAAATTTTAAAAGGGGAAAAAAAAAATGAAACCTCCTCTCAACCCCTCCACATGCTCCTTAACCTCTCCAACCCCGTCCATCTTTAAAGACGGCTCCCTTTCCCCTCGCTCGTTTTCAGCCCCCCTTCCTACCCCAAAATAAAAAACAAAAGATTAGTGAAAAGAGGTTTACCAAAACTGTTAGAAATTGTGACCAAATGTTCCCCAATTTTTAAAAAAAATTTCGGGTGAATGTGAACAAAAAACTGAATGTGCTTGTTCGGGCCAATTTTAATTGGCAAAGTTTTCCTAAAAATTTCTCATCCGTCTAAAAAAGAAAATCAATTATTAAAATTTGGGACTTTGATACACCTTCGCTAGTCCCGTGTTTTTTTAAAATTTAAAATTTTTTTTATTATTATTTCTTTTTTTAAAACAGTCTGAATGTTTAAACGAAATACATAAAAGTTGGGGGTTTTTTTTTGATGTTTTTTAAAAATGTCACCAAAAAAAAAAAAATGCATGGAACACTGTTTTTAAAAATATTGATGGCACAAATGAAAAATGAAATAGTCTTTTAAATAGACAAAGTATTTTTTTCAATTGAATCCCCCTTTATGCATTCCCCCCTTTTGGGTTTAAAAAATTTTTAAAAAACCTTTCTTAAAATTTTTAACTTTTTTTTCATCTGTAAAAAAAACAAAAAAAACATAAACAAAAAATCCACATTTTAAAAAAATACTGAAAAAAAATTTTCTAAAAAAGGCTTGGAAAAAATGTTTTTTTTTAAAAAATGTGTGCCCCGGAAAAGCTATTGTTTTATGTTTACCCTTAAAGTTGTAAGAAATGAATGCCCTTGTTATCAGAAAGTTTTAAATTTTTAAAGAAAATGTTTTTTGGGCACTCATTTTCGAATGGAATTTAAAACCCCCAATTTTAGGGGGGAAAATAAAAGTGATTTTCCCCCTTCCCCGCCCCCAGAAAAGATTAAAAAATGGCCCCCGCCCCCCCGCTCACACTTTTTTTAAATTTCCAAAAGGGAAATATTCTTTTTTGGGGGTGTTTTCGGGCATTTTAGTTAAGAGGTCGGATGTTAAAAAGCAAACCATAAATGCTGCACAGTCTTCTTGTACTTTTCAGTGTAGTTACTTGTGAAAAAGAGTTGTTGATTATCAGGCTTGAAACTCCCCCGTTTAATAGGTTTAAAAGAGTTCTTTCAGGACATCAATTGGAAAGAATAGATTCTGAAATGAAAATTACTGGAAAAAAGTAAGAAGTTTAAAATTTTCAGAGGGGCAGTACAAAAAATTAAAAGAACTATGTCATTGCCCCAAATGGGGATTTTATGTTTGTTTTTAGTTGACTTAGGGGTGTCAGGGGGGGTTTCCTTAATTTAATTTATTTTGATGAGCCATTAAGCACAGAGATAATGGGGGTTCTCGCTTGCCACCTGTGTATTCAGAAGTATAAATAAATTACCTGTTATACATTGCGGGTTTTTTTTTGATTTTAGATTTGTGAAAGGTTCATAATATCCATTGGAGTGTTCAAAGTGTATCTATTGATTCTTAAAAATTAATTGTTTATCAAAGCTTAAGGACTAAATGGTTGATTTTTAAATTAATTCACAGCTTTGCCCTTAATAAAGAATTAACACAGTTTCCCCATGATGGAAACTGAAAGTAAATTTAATAGGATTTAAAATGGCCCAAAAAGGACATTAGACAATGGGCGATTTATTAATTTGATTCATATATAAAATAAACAGTCCGCGGGGCCCAGGGCTATTGGTGATCATTTGGAAAACTTTAACATTTTGTTATTTTTAAATTACCTTTGGTTAATATTTTTATAATATTTTTTTTGCCTTTTTTTGCTTATAGTTCTGGCACATGTTGGTGAATCTCAAGCCGTGCTTCTTAATCCAACCATCATTTATTTTCCTATCAAAGCCACATCAATTTGTAAAAAGCAGTTAAAAACATGTCCAAACAATAAGTATAGGGGCAAAATGGGAGACATTATTATATATGGGGGGGGCAGAGTGGGAGACATTGCAAGGTGAAAAAGGTCCTGAATGGTGGACATTAAAATTGATGTAGGATATTATGGGAGCCAGAATGGGTTACATTATAGTGGGGTGAAGGAATGAGGGGGAGTGCAGAATGGAGGCTAAGATTAATATATGAGGGAATTATGAATTATTGGGGCCAGAATGGGGATTTATTGAGTTTAGGGGCCACAAAGGGGGACATTTTAGTAATTTGTGTAAAAGGTTTGCGGGGGTGGACTTACCAGCATTAGCTGTATTCTTCACCGGCAGCTACACATTCCTGGGGTAATTTTACCTTTCAGAGTATAAGGATAATCAGAATCGAGTCCAAACAATGTCAATAGGTCAGCTTTATATTCTTCCGGACACAGCACATCTAAGACATCATTAGCAGTCTGACACGATACTAGCAATACATCTTCTACTACTCGCTTCACTTCTTCAACTACACCAGAATGAACCACAAAGTAAATTGGTCGAAGAGCCCGTGAAAACGGCACTTGATCTTTCCCTGGAGAATCCTCAAATCAGTCACGGAAATACACTTGCTAGGTCTTTCACCTCTTTTGGTTATCCTGCCTGCGTACTCGCTGGTGGCCCACTCGCGCTTCGCTCAAGCACGCACACTTCTGCTGAGTGTTCCCACAGTGGTTCTTCCACTGGCACTACTGATACATCTGCCCACAGTCTATTGGCTACGTTCCCATGGTTTCCTTCACCGGCTGCACTACGGTTGCTGGTACCTTTCTCAAACTTCCTTTCTTGTGCGGTTGCATGGCCAGGATCATGGACCTCCTCCAGTAGCAGCATCCCTCCCTGACTACCTCTATCTGGAGAGTCACCACAGTAAATCCCGACTGACATTACACCTATTTAACTCCTGGGTGTCCTGACAAGTCTTCACTACACTGGATGTGCTCAATGTCCCCACCTTGTGTCCTACCACTGTACTACACTGACCATCTAATAAATCTCTAACTGGATCCACTAATATGCCCAAAACTAGTGATCCTTTGCAAATCTATATTTACCAAGTCAATATACACTACACTACAAGTGCCCTCCTCTAATGTCTCCAAAGGATGCACTGTCTTACCTAAACCTATGTGAAATACCAAGCAAAGAACACTGAAAGATGACACTATACAGTACATAGAATATATATATATATATATATATATATATATATATATATATATATACAGTACAGACCAAAAGTTTTAGACACACCTTCTCATTTAAAGATTTTTCTGTATTTTCAAGACTATGAAAATTGTAGAATCACACTGAAGGCATCAAAACTATGAATTAACAAATGTGGAATTATACATTACACTTTACAAAAAAGTGTGAAAGAACTGAAAATATGCTTATATTCTTGGTTCTTCAAAGTAGTCACCTTTTGCTTTGATTACTGCTTTGCACGCAGAAAAGGTGAACGGCTGGACTCTACATGCCTAGTTCCCTCCGTGAAGCATGGAGGAGGTGGTGTGATGGTGTGGGGGTGCTTTTTGTTGGAAAGCAACAGAGTCCCGCTTGCCGGCGCTTCAGGCAACAACGTTGCAGGGTTTACTACCCTGAAGGATGCAAAACAGTCCCTGAAAGGTGCAAATGTGCTCTAGAAGGGAAAAAGGCCAAGGATCTTTTGGTGGCACTCATTCTTTGTGTTTTTTCCACTTGATGCACTGCTCCTGGCATGGGCTGAAGGGTACTCTGCAGCTGCAGAGTCTCCAGGGTGATAAGCATGGTTAGGGGCCGAGGTGTCATCGGTTGCCTCTGTACAAGGATCCACATCTTCTCCAATGGGATTGTCTTCCGCAACAACCTGATGGGAGTGCGGAGGCGAGGAGGTGCGGGTCTTAGGCCTAGCATTGGCGCTGCCCTGTAAAAGCAATGGTGCAGGGGCGGTGGGACTTATTGCGTGCTGGGGTGAACGCTCACTCACCGCTAGCGATCTCGTGTTTCCACTCAGGCTGACCCTCATCTCCTGCAGGTACTGCCTCATGCGGGAGGCCGGGGTTTCTTCCAGCTCTACTTCCTCCTATTCACAGATATCAGCAGCACTCTCGGACATGGCAGCGGCGTCCTCCTCTGGTCGAATGGTCTCCGTCAGCTTCGGTCACTGCCGGTATTTGTTTCCGAGGTGCACTTGTGTTCCATCTCCTGCGGTCCAACGGGAACAGCTTCCGGGCACGTTGGTTCTGGCACGGCCAGCTTTTAGGCCTCGTCTCCTCAGAGTTGGCCACCGCTTCCGGTCCCTGCTGTCGTGGAACTGGCTTCTGCATAGGGGAGAAATGCTTTGGCTCCTGACATTGAGGCCCAGATCCCTGCGACCTCCTAGGTTGCTTCGACACAGGTGAGAGATTTTCCTCCGCCAGGGACTCTATTTCGGGGCTTCTCCCATTCCAGGGTGGGGCTCTCGCTGGCCTCTCCACCCATTTTCCAACATTAGGTGGGAAAGTGCGAACATCCATCTTTGAGCACGCCTCTTTGCAGAGTATGTCGCGACATTGTTGAAAGTTCTCGTTTGGCGCCGTGCAGACCTTGTCAACCCCACAAAGTGCATCTTGTTGACAAGAACAGTCCATTTTGGTGCCAGAATTCTCCATCTTGACGGTCGCCATCTTGGGATCTGTAGAATAATCCTTTAGCTTTTCCTTAGTCAAATCCTGTACTTTAGTCACATCCAATTTACGGTACTTCTCATAACGTTCTTCAATCTGTATGTACAAGGTTACAGCTTCCAACTTAGTCTTCCCCATGTACTTCATCATCTCTATGGTTTCACTGCCAAATGGAGCAGTGAGATCCTGCTGACTACGCCACTTGAAAAAAGTTGGCCGGGGGGTGGACTTACCAACACTAGCTGTATTCTTCATGCTGGCAGCTGCTACATTCCTGGGGTAATTCTTACCCATTTCAGAGTATAAGGAATAATCAGAATCAGAGTCCAGAACAACGTCAAACAGTTTAGCATCATATTCTTCCAGACACAGCACATCTAAGACACCATTAGCACGTCTGACACGATACCAGCAATACATTTTCTACTACTCCGCTTCACTTCTTCAACTAAACCAGAATGAACCACAAAGTAAAATTGGGACGAGAAGCCTGGTGAAAACGGCACTTTGATCTCTTTTTCCTGGAGAATTCCTCAATCCAGTCATGGAAATACACATCTACTAGGTCGTTCACCCCCTTTTGGTTATCCTGCCCACGTACTCGCTGGTGACCCACTCGCTGCTTAGCTCAAGCATGCACACTTCTACTGAGTGTTCCAACAGTGGTTCTTTCACTGGCACTACTGATATGTCCGCCCACAGATTTTGGCTAATGTTCCCACAGTGATTCCTTCAACGGCTGCACTATGGTTGCTGGTACCTTTCACACACTTCACTTCTTGTGTCGGTTGCATGGCCCGAGATCATGGATGTCCTCACAGTAGCAGAGTCTACCCCCAACTACCACTATCTGGAAAGTCCCCATACTAAATTCCGACCAATATTTCACCTACTTAACCCCTGGGTGTCCTGACAAGTCTTCACTACACTGGATGTGCTCAATGTCCTCACCCTGTGTCCTACCACTGTACTGCACTGACCATCTAATAACTAACTTCATCCACTAATATGCCCACAACTAGTGATCCTTTTTCAAAGCTATATTTACCCAGTCTATATGCACTACATTGCAAGTGCCCTCCTCTAATGTCTTCAAAGGATGCACTGTCTTACCTAAACCTATGTGAAATACCAGGCAAATAACACTGATTGATGACACTATACAGTACATAAAATATATATATATAATATATATATATATATATATATATATATATATATATACACAAATACATACATTTACACATAGCATGAAACATCTAAAGGGTTAATGTCTTGACTCTCCTGACATATGAAGCACAGTGGGTGAAATTGTTAATGTAGGAGGTTGCACAGTTGATTATTGTTACTGGATGGGGCCGCTATAAATGAGGGCTTTATTAATGTATGGAATTACATATGGGGATGTTAATATTGTCATCCATTGCAGCCCTAAATATTAATAATTTCCCCTTTTGTGTCCCAAACTTTTAAAATGTTCCCCATTTTGGCTAAATGTTTTAAGAGGCCAAATGGGTGCATTACAAATATAATATGACATAATGCACCTATTTGGCCTCTTAAGACATGTAGCCAAAATGGGGAATGATCTACAATTTTAGGACACATAAGGGGAAATTATTAATGTACACCTGAGAATGCTGTGCCTCACAGCTATGCACTGGAGCACTCTTCTCACTGCATTATTTTCTTCATCCACACATGCTTCACCCTTATGTACCTGCTTCAGCAATTGACTTTTTAAAACATCTCTAAACACTATTGCTAATTTTAAACAGTTACAGAAATTATACTACAAAATTCAGTAACAACTCTTTTTCGCTTGTCTCTTGTACTCTTGCATTGGACCATCTCTTACAATTGTCCAACAGTAATCTGCAAGCATTGATGGATTCCATTTTCTCCATAGCTGCAACATCTTGATGAAATCTGTCACTGTGCTCGTCACTCACAGCTCCGCAGTTTGGTGGAAAAAGAGTCTAGATGCGAAGGTAAGAAATGAATCTTTAAGGATATGTTGCAGCAAATATCCTTATATGTTTTGATCAAATTTTCAACCAACTCGTCTTAATTATCTGCTCTTGAGTTTCCCAAAAAATAGTCAAATATGAATGCTACCCATGCAGCTTTTTTGTTGACCTGCAACAAACAAACTCCTCATCTTAAGGAAGCTTACGAATCTGAGGTCCAATAAAGACTCCTTTTATTTTTGCTTCACTCAACCTAGTAAATGTATCAATTAGATGCTTGAATGTTTTTGTATTTTTTTCCATTGCCTTTTAGAATGTTCTTCATTAGGCCCAACTTGATATGCAATGGCAATAACAAAATCTTATGTGGGTAAAAAAGTACTGTATGCGGGATATTTTTACTTTTTTTCTGACTGAATTGAATGTTGGAGAGGCCAGTCTCTTGTATTGCAGTGATATTCTCTTGTACTCACACAGAAAACAGCAGTACTCTCAAGTTCCACCCCTCAGGGTGTCTGGGATGCAGATACTGACTGCTGGACCATCCAATCTGGTACAGTGTTGTGCTGAAGCTGTAAGTACTTTGATTGATAGCATGGCAATCTAGTCTGGTTCAGGGGCGTGCTGAGCTGTCACTTTGTTTATTGACACCTCAATTAGCCAATTTGTGACTTAAAAGAGTCAGCTGTCTCAGGTGTTAACTATCCTGGGTAATTGCCATGCCTACTTAACTGAACAACTTCTATCAGACCACTGTCAGACATACATTCACCTTGTGAGGTTTGTGCTTTGTGCTTATCTGTGCCTTGAGTTTTGTATGCTTGATCTGTTGCCTGACCTTGGAATTTGTTCTGACCATCCGCCTGTGTAACCCCTTCAGCTCTGTTCCGTTATCTTCCCGCTACTCTGACCTTGGAACTTTACTTGACTATGCTTTTGTCTCTTCCTTCTGTTCATGACGAATCCTCCTGGCTTCTGACTTTGGACTCCTTGACCACTCTGACTCACTGGTGTGGCTGTGAGAAGTGACTAGCGTCACATTACTTCTGGCTGCTATGTTTTTCTTTTTTGCCATTTTGGATCCTTTTCACACGCTTTGTGACCAGGTGACAAATTTGATGCAGAGGACTTAGGATCTGGTGAAGGTTTGCCAGAGTCTGGATTCATCGCAATATCAGTTGCAGGGTCAGATAAATAACTTGATGAAAACCTCCCATAGCCTCCCACTGCCAGCAGTGGCTGTGACGTCAGTACCCTCTAATGTACAGTTGGTGCCTCCCGAACCTATCATATTCCTCCCAATAAATATTCGGAAGAGAAAGACCAGTTTAGGGTATTCAGGTAGAGCTGTAATTATTTTTTACCCTGTGCCCCAGGTCATCAGAGGAGGAGCTCCAGCAGGTGGGAATAATCATGTCCCTACTGCAAGGGGGTCCTCAGACATGGGCATTTTCTTTGTCCCCACAAGCCCCAGAATGGTTTCCATTGATGCCTTTTTTGACAGTTTAGGTCTGATATATGACGAGCCTGAAAGAATCCAGGTCGCGGGGCTAAGATCATGAACCTGGCACAGGGGGGGTCGCAAAGCTGAGGACTACTGTACTGAGTTCTGGCAGTGGTCCACCGAAGTTCTATGGAATGATGCTGCTCTCAGGTGCCAGTTCTAAAGAAGCCTTTCCGAGACACTCAAGAATGCTCTGGTCCTCCATGATGCCCCTTGTTCCCTGACATAGGCCATGACTCAGACCATATGAATGGACCGCAGAATCCGTGAGAAACATAGTGTACAGTAAGCTGCATGTTATACTTCCCGGTCCATTTGCCCGAGGATAGAGATGCCAGTCTTCGTGTTGCGGAGTGAAGACGGAGACAAGATCTGGGACTCTCTCTATACTGTGGTCTCCCTGGACATTTAAATTGCACAACTCGTTCTCAAGCCACCAAACCATCGGGAGAACGTCTGAGTCTGGGTGACGCTGAGGAGGTCACCCAAACTCCAAGGTACCTTTTTCTTCCTCTGATAAAGTACTGATAAATATGATGATTTCCTTTGAGAACCAGGTATTATCAACATTGGAATTCATTGACTGTGTGTCTGCTGCTAACGTTATGGATTCTGGACTTGTTCTGAAGTTAGGGTCAGGGACAGTTAGTTTAGAAAGACCTATTCAAATCATCACCCTTGACAAGACACTGTTAGCTCATAATTTGGTCAAGAGAGCAACTGTGGATTTCACTCTCCAAGTGGGGGTACTCCACTCTGAATCCATATCTTGTTTTGTGTTGGACAATTAACCTGCTGGATTGGTGCTGTAGTTTGCATGGTTGCAGACTCACAATCCAGTTATTGATTGGTGTCTGAAGGAAATTGTGAAATGGACCCCAACTGTTCCAAGAAATGTCTAAAAAATGTACAAATATGCTCTGCTAGTCTGGGGGTCTTCCGAGGTACCTAAAGGACTTTGGAGATGTGTTCTTGGAAAAAGAGGCGGAGATACTACATCCTCATCGGTCCTATGATTGTGCTATTGAACTTATTCCTAGTGCCAAGTTGAAAAAAGCTCGCCTTTACAATTTGTTGGGTCTTGAACAGACCGCCATGAAAGAATATGTTAACAAAAGTTTATGGAAGGGTCATATCCGTCCTTCCTCCTCCCCTGTAGCACCTGGATTTTTCTTTGTTAAATGGAAAGTTGGGGGTCTCCGTCCTTGCCTTGCTTTCCGAGAACTAAACAAGATCACTGTTAAAAATAGCTACCCACTTACACTCATACCCAACCTATAGAATCAGCTTCTGGGGGCCAGGGTGTTTTCTAAACTTGAACTTAGAGGGGCTTACAATTTGATATGCATCCGGAAGAGTGATAAGTGGAAAACGGCATTTTTTACATCTGATGGTCTGTTTGAAAACCTTGTCATGCCTTTTGGATTATCTAATGCATCTGCTGTGTTTCAAAATTTTATGAATGATATTTTCTCTGATTGCATTGGTTTATCTTGTCAGCAGAAGGGTTTAAGATGGACCCTGGAAAGGTGCAGGCCATAATTGATTGGGTTCAACCTCGTGATCTTAAGGCTTTGCAGCGTTATTTGTGATTCACCAACTATTATAGAAAATTTATCAAGGGGTTTTTCACAAATTGCTAAACCACTTATTGACCTTACATGTAAGGGGGAAAATTTCAAGGTGTGGTCGCTGGGTGCTATCAGGGCTTTTGAAAGATTAAAAAAGTGTTTTATATGCGCACCCATTCTGATCCAACCTGATCTACAAGAACCGTTCATTGTGGAGGTGAATGCTTCGGAGATCGGAGTGGGGGCAGTATTATCGCCGGGGCCCAAAACTCTGACTAACCAGCTTCTATGTGCTATTCTTTCTAAAAAATTTCATCGGCGGAGAGTAATTATGATGTTGGGAATCGGGAGTGACTTGCTGTGAAATTGGCATTTGAGGAATGGATGTGTTTTTACGGTGATCATGGATCACAAAAATTTAGCTTACATTGAATTGGCTAAAAGGTTAACTCCTAGACAGGCCAGATTGTCCTTGTTTTTCTCTTGATTTAATTTTTATATTACTTTCAGGCCAGGGTCTAAGAATTTGAAAGCTGATGCTTTATCTTGTAGTCTAGATTCCATTTCTCCTCCAGAACCTGCATCCTCCTTTATTCCTCAGGGTATTGTGGTGTCTATGGTAACCTCAGAGCTGGAAGAGGAGATTTGTAAAACCCAGTCGTTGGCTCCTTCTACTTCCCCAAGGTCCAAATTATTTATGCCTGTGTGCCTAAGTTTGCGAGTGTTGCAGGAATTTCATGATTCAGTTTTAAGTGGCCATCCTGCAGTTACTGCCACAAAGAGATCCATCGCTAGACTATTTTGGTGGCCATCCATGCATAAGGATATTGAAGATTTTGTATCTGCTTGTGTTGTCTGCGCACGTGTCAAATTCAGCCATAGCCTGCCGGCTGGGGAATTGTCTCCATTGCCTATTCCAGAAAGACCATGGACTCATTTGTCCATTGATTTCATTACAGATTTGCCTCTGTCTGATGGAAAGACTGCTTTTTGGGAGGTAGTTGATCGATTCAGCAAACAAGCTCATTTTGTTCCTTTGTCAGGATTACCTAATGCATAGACACTCTCCAGGTTGTTTATCTCTCATATTGTAAGATTGCATGGGATCCTTCTGAACATTATGTCTGATAGGGGAGTACAATTTTTCTCTAAATTTTGGAGAACTTTCTGCAATAAACTAGGGATTGACTGGTCATTTTCATCTGCTTATCACCCTGAATCCAATGGTCAGACTGAGAGGACAAATCAATCTTTGGAACAAATTTTAAGGTGCTTTGACACAGCATGACAGGAGTACTGGTCTCAGTTTTTACCGCTCACTGAATTCGCTTTTCAACAGTCAAGTAAATCAATCTACCAGAACCTCACCATTCTTCTGTAATTATGGTTTTCATCCCCATTTTGGTGAAATTTCTAGGATTAGTTCTGAAAGCCTTGGGGTGGAGGTCGCCATACAGAGACTTGGGAATGTCTGGAGGGAGATTCAAAAGAATATTGGGACTGCCGAGCGTCACCAAAAAGCGAAAGGCTGATAGAAGACGGTCAATGGGTCTTGCTTTTAAGATTGGGGATAAGGTTTGGTTGTCGTCTAGGAACATTAAACTTAAAGTGCCATCGGCGAAGTTGGGTCCGAAGTTTATTGGTCCATATGAGATCAAAGAGGTGGTCAATACTATGGCATTTAGGTTAAAGCTTCCTCCATCCCTTCGCATCACTAACGTATTCCATAAATCCATATTAAAGGAGTATTTCCCTTCTGCATTGCCTCCCTCATCCCCGCCTACTCCGATTTCAGTAGATGGTGGCCTGGAGTATGAGGTTCAAAGGGTTGTGGATTCTCGGAGGGATAGTAATTCCCTCCAGTACCTCATCAACTGGAGGGGATACGGACCAGAGGAGAGATCCTGGGTCAGTGTGCGAGATGTGAAGGCCAATCGGTTAGTCAGAGCCTTCCATCTAAAATTTTCTGGGAAACCTGGGGGTCCGGTGGACCTCTAGAAGAGGGGGTACTGTCAATGTTCTACCTCTCAGGGTGTCTGGGATGCAGTTACAAAACAGAAAAAAGTGATTGAAGGAGGCACTCCTGATCTTGCAAAAATATCAAAAAAAACTTTATTTAAAGCATATAGCCATAGTTAAAAATGTGAAAAAAAACACCTGACGCGTTTCAGGCGTGTTAACTGCGCCTTTAGTCATCCTATGACTAAAGCAGGTGACGCACCTGAAATGCGACAGCTGTTTTTTACGTTTTTAACTATGGCTTCATGCCTTAAAGTTTTTTTTTATAATTTTTAAAGAGCTGGAGTGTCTCCTTCAATACCTTTTTTTTCTGTCTTGTTGCCTGTGCTGTTTAGTGGGATTGGCACCCACCTGTGTATTGTGGATTGAACTCAACCTCATTTGGCTGAATCTTTCCATCATGTTGGCAGCTCTCATACCTCTCTCCTGCACCTTGGGTTGCAGTTACTGACAGTTCAGCCTTCCAGTCCTGTACAGTGTTGTGCTGAAGCTGTAAGTACTTTGATTGACAGCATGGCCATCCAGTCTGGTTCATGGGTGTGCTTAGCTATCAGTGTGTTTATTGATAGCTCAACTAACCAATCTGTGACTGGGAGGCATCAGCTGTCTCAGGTGTTCACTATCCCAGGTAATTGCCATGCCTACTTAACTGAGCAGCGTATCCCAGACCATGCCAGACGTACATTCACCTTGTGAGGTTTGTGCTTTGTGCTTTCCTGTGCCTTGAGTTCTGTATGCTTGATCTGTTGCCTGACCTTGGACTTTGTTTAATCCTTTCAGCTCTGATCCATTATCTTCCTGGTACTCTGACCTCAGACTGTTACCTGAGTACGCTTTTTTCTCTACCTTCTGTTTATGATGTACCCTCATGGCTTCTGATCTTGGACTCCGTGATCAATCTGACTCACTGCGTGGCCGTAAGAAGTGACTAGCGTCACAAGTACTTTGTGTATCCATCCTGAAGACCAAGTAAGAGGACAACCACCTTTAAGCCACCACAGAGGGACCAGAAATGTTGGTCACAGTTAAGGCACCCCAACAGCTGTCTCATGTTGTCATAGGTTTATTTCATGTGGACTGCATAACCAATTGGAATTGAAGGTAGCGCATTGCCACTATGCAGCAAGATGGGTTTTAGACTTGTTTTGGAAGAATCGATGAATAGCCTCCATTCCTCTAGATTATTGCATTTCTTCAGAGCTTCCATTAAACTGTTAATGTTGTCACATGCTACAATATCGCCCTGCATGAAGAAGTATTGGACAAAATCTTTATAATGGTTGGAGAGCAAAGAAATCAGAAAATAGCCCACTAGGAGATTCCAGTGTTGTAGTATGGAACCAAAGAGCTCAGCCTTACTCTTCGGCAGATCACACGGACTATATGAGTTATATCCGATTTTTGCAGAAATGTTTCTATTATAAACCTTGGAAACTGTATTTGAAAATACAGACACACAAATGGCACATGAATGAAAATCAGATGAACATTAGAAATAATTTGTCCAAGTTTTCTGGATGAAACTCGGACTATTTATCATATGCTCATAGGCACATAACACTGATTACTTTTTACATAAACATGTGTAGCACTCGAGTCAGGACTTGCTGATTTTTTTCTAAAATAAGAAGAGAAGAAACTAAATAATTTTACATTAGCAAAGTAACATTGCAAATGGCATCTAATAAAATTCATAGATGTTAGTATATTTAGATGCATCTCTCAACTGAAACTTCCCTAACTAAAGTCACCAACGACCTACTAACCACCAAGAGCAAGCGTCACTACTCTGTCCTCCTTTTCCTAGACCTGTCTTCTGCCTCTGACACTGTGGACCATTCCCTCCTGTTACAGATTCTCTCATCTCTTGGCATCACAGGCTTTGCCCTGTCCTGGATCTCATCATATCTAACAAACCAAACATTCAGTGTCTCCCTCTCCCCCCCCCCCCCCGTCTGTTTGTGTTACTCAAGGCTCAGTTCTAGGATCCCTAATCTTATACATCTGCACCTTCGGCCTGGGACAGCTCATAGAATCACACAGTTTTCAGTATCATCTCTATGCCGATGACAAGCAGATCTACCTATCTGGACCTGACCTTACCTCCTTACTTACCAAAATCCCACAATATCTGTCTGCTATTTCCGCTTTCTTCTCTGCTCGCTTTCTAAAACTGTACATGCACAAAACAGAATTCATAATATTTCCCCCATCTCACTCTACCCCCCCACCAGACCTGTCCATCAATGGGTCCTCTCTCCTTCTGTACTTGAGTGTGTCTTGTATTGCTCATGTTTACTGTACTTGTCTATATTTGCCCCTTTTCAGATGTAAAGCGCCATGGAATAAATGACGCTATAAAAATGTATAATAATAATAATAATGTTATGTGAACATTCCCCATACGATCTGATGTCAGCAGAGGTCTCAATCAATTTCCAGAATTAAGGAATTAGGGCTCATTCAGAGATCATTATCGAGTGTTGTCAGATTTTTAGCAGAGTTTAATTTTTTTTTCACTGATGGTAAAAAAAAGCTTTTCCGCAGTCTATTTATCAGATAATGAAAAATAGACAGCACATATATGTCATTTGAATGCTGCCAGACTTTATTACTGAATCATATACTTGCATTGCCAACAATATTGTATATGTCTCCATAATTTTAGGCAGACCACTTGGTACAATTAAAAAATCTGACCTGCTAATAGTCTCTCAGATCATAGGTCACATGACCATAGGTACGAATACTATTCGTGAAAAGAACATGTCATGGAAATATATATGTATTCCATATATTCAAAGTATATTCACATATATGTATTCACAGTTCACAGTTAGATAGATCTCACTTGCTAAAAAACCCTGTGCTCACATATTTCTAGGCCAGCTATAATCAGTCGTTTTAAAGAAATCTGGCCTTCATAAGGCCTTCGTAAAGGAACAAATGCATGAAGTACAAAAAGTCCTATTAGATATCTGTTGTTTACATTATAGTTATGCAAGACAACTAGGTCACAAGAATATAAACAATAATTCTGCAACTTCAGCTCTTTTAATCATAATTATCATAATTATCATATTTACACTAGAACAGCCAATAACCTAGCAGCTTTTAATTGTATGTTAATTGACTAACCAGCCCCTTTTTGTAAACGTATAAAACCTTGAATGAATAATAAATGTATGTCTTTGACGAACTGTTATACTGACACTTGCGTTGTGGACAGTCCTCATTTCGTTCTGAGCGCTCAAAAAGACATTATATAGAGATTTGGACATGGCAAGCAGCAAACACAGAAGGATATTTTTATCCTAATTAAATTTCCATATCAGTTGGCGCCTGCACGCGGGCATTGGACGAAACGCACGAGGACCCGGCCGACCGGAGAGACGGGGGTGTTGGCCCTGGCCTTGGCACACGGGACGGAGACTGCAGCTCCATCAGTAAGGTAAGAAAACTTTGTCATCTTACCTGAATGTTCCCTGTGCCTAGTCCTAGCCTACACTTCCAGCCGGTCGGACGTGGTCATCACCGCATTCCCAGGTTGTGTAAAAAGTCCATACCCTTATCCAAAAGCCCTGGGATATAAGCCAAGTTGTTTGCTGCTGTGCTGTATATGTTTCATGTTTTATGTGAACTGGGAGAAAGTTGGAACGGTGACTGTGTTTTTGCTTGCTGATCTCTGGGGGCTGTATAGCAAAAGACAAATTGCTGCATAAGTTCCCGCAGTAAACTTTCACGCACCGGGAGGCCATCCCAGTCAAATCAGACGTGAAGGGCGGGAGCTTTGTTTTGGATAAGTCAACGCAGATATTCTTCACATATTGGAGGGAAGTTATCCCAAAAAATCCAGTTGTGGAAGCGAGGGCTTTGTTCGGTTAAGTTTCTGCAGTAAACTTTCACGCACTGGGAGGCCATCCCAGTCAAATCAGACGTGGATAGTGAGAATTTTGATGAAGGCTATTGCAGATTACTGTGACCAGCGCACCGGCCAGGGCGTACGGTACAGAGCGATAGAACCTTGAGCCTTACCGCGCTCAGTGCAATTGGTGAGTTATCAGTTACCAGAGCAGCTTGTATGTGTCACAGATCATCAAAAGAGGGATTCGTATTCTCCCGGGTGTCTGTCTCATTGTCTGTATCAGGTATTGTCGCTTTAAATCACATCTCCGTGCGCTCTGTCAGTATCTCATTCAGAGCAGTGTGCTGGCTGCAGCAGCGAGAAAACCCCTTTGACCCCCCCTCCTCTGCTAATCACGTTATCAGGCATTCTGTTTCTTGGCTTTGATTTTTATTTATTTTTTTTTAAGCTAGGTTTTTTTGGCTACAGGTTTTAACGTGAGAATTATCAGGCATTCAGACTGAACTATATTCATTTTTTGCTATTCTGAGGAATAATAATTTTTTTTTTTTTTTGATACGTGATTTCAGTGCCTATAGAGACAGCAAGCAGAGATATAAGGAAGGGAGGGGGGAAGCAGCCAGCTGACATTCCAGAGATTTTTAATTAGCTGTTTTAGTAACAAGGGTTGTTTTTCAGAGTTTTATGATTAATACGGTTTTTCTTTTCTCCCCTTTTTGGTGAATTTATTTATTTTTTTTTTGTTTTGTTTTCTTTTTCTAGAGTTTTTTACTAAATCTAACTTTTGTTTTTAAAATTTTTCTTTTAAGTACATTTTTAAATGATTTTGGAGAGATTTTTTTCTCTAAGCAATTTATTTTAGAGCTTTATTTCTCCAGCCATTTTTTTTTTCTACAAGCTTGCTTTAGACCAAGGTCATATAGATAAGAAGAATTACAGGCTGAGGGAGAGAGCAGACACAAACTACGCAGTGGTCTGAGTAGCCCCTCCCGTCGGGCATTCGGCGAGAACAAACAGAACCAGAGTGCAGCAGTTTTCAGATTTTTAAATCACCTTTGTTGAATAGGTTTTTGGAATAGACACAGTACGTAAGAATCGAAGGCTAGGCATGTGAATAGAATGTCAGAGTACGTGAGAAGCAAATAGACAGGCAGCCTTTACGCTGCATAATGAAATGTTTTTTTTCTTGTTTTTTGTTATTTGAAAGGTAACGGGAAAGTTTATTAATAGATTACCATCTGCTATAAAAGAGCAGCGGTGCATCGTGTAAAAGATACAGCAAGTTAATTTGAACGGACCAGGAAGTGATTTTTTTTTTTTTTTTTTATGTGAATAAGTTTGAAAAGGTGTTAAATCATCTGTGAGAAAAAGATCACTGACATGTCACAAGAGCAGAATTCAGAGTCACACACATCACATGTCCATCATGTGGAGACACGGGACAGGTGTAGGCTGCTCTCATTGAGTAAGGAGCCTTGTACAGGGAAAAACGCTCCCCGCCTCTCTCCACAGGGAGAAGGCATTTTTGTTTCAACCATCCCCTCTCAAGAGTCACAGGGGGACACCCTCTCCTTTTTCTTCTCTCAGTCCCTTTCTCTTTCTTCTTCAGACTTTTCTCCTCTTTCCTCGCTGCCATCCCTCTCATTCCTTCTTTTCCCTCCATCACATCTCTGACACATCCATTTTCTTCATCTTCCTCTTCTTCTATCTCTTCCTCTCCAACTCTCAAATCTTGTTCTTCATCTTCTTCTACTTCTCCCCCTCCATCTTTCTTCTCTCTCTCTCCTCCATCTTTCTCTCTTTTCCCCCTTTCACTCTTCTCTCCCTCTCCTCCTCTTTCTCTCGCTCCTCCCTCACACCTTCCTTCTCTTCCTCTTTTTTCTACTTCGTCATCAACTGGGTCAACGCCCAATCCAAGCAATGTGGTGTCCCTGTATTCAGCGTTTCCAGCACAGGGCACCTTGTCTATCCCAAGCACAGTACAAACATTGCCAGTCATTATATCAGGAGAAGAAAGTGCAGATCTCCCTACACAAAACGCTACATGTAGCCCCCAGACACAACAGTCCACAGCTAGGGCTTCACAGGGGGGTGGTATAGCTACAGGGCTGCTAGCATGGAACCATGACACTGATCCACCGCAGCCTCAGCAAGGAAGTGGGAAATCCCCATGCAGCAAGACAACTTTAAAGCCCAAATCTCACCCAGTGTATGCACCAAGTACACCATGTCACTTCTTATCTGATGAAGATGAAGATGCAACGTCACACATGCTGCCCAATACTAGGGAAAAAAACACACAAGCACCAATAGAGCAGGGACAGGTAGAGGCACCATCCTATGAGCCCTTTATCCCAAGCCAGGTGATCAGTATGCTGCCAGACCCAGGGATACACCCCATGCCATTTTGTCAAAAAATGCAGCAGATCCAGCGAACGTATGCAGCAGCCTGGACTGATCTCTGGACCGTAATGGAAATAAAAGCAGGTGATGCATTTTGGCCAATTATGAGAGAACACTTCAAGTTTCCAACAGAGTTAGATGCGTATGCCTGGAGACAGGACCAAAGCTAATTGAGCAACTCAGAGAATGGGCCAAAAGCAGACTGACAGGACAAACTCTCAGCCTACATGTCACGAGTCAAGACAAGACAGAGTCTGTGGAGAAGTTCCATGACAGAGTAATGCAAGTGTTTCAAGATTTGGGCCTCATTACCCATGATCAGACACACAGACGGATGTTGGCACAGGCTTTTGTGCATGGACTGAGAGAACCAATCAGGAAACCACTGGTAGCAGCCAGGCCTGAGTACACGTCAATAGCAATGGATACCCTGCTCACAGTAGCAAAAAGGATTGAGTCCCGCCGGGACAGAAGGAATGTCAAGTGTTACAACTGTGGCGAGTTTGGTCATTTCCGGAACAAGTGCAGAACACTGACTTCACCCAGAAAAAGAAGAAACACAGAAAGCAGTGAAGAACCCCGTCCATAGGACTAGAGCACACCAAGTCCACAAGGAACCCCACCAGTGGGACCAATATCCTGAGAGTGGATGGCGTAGTCATATCTTTTCTTGTGGAACTCCGCAACCTCACCTACCTATCAGAATCTTCTGCTTCCTGCATGGGAATTGATGGTCAAGTCAGATATTTCCAGATTATGAAGCCCCTGAGCGTGTGGACTCAGCCAGAACACTCCATCATGTCCCAGTTTGTTGTGTAAAAAACCTGCACCCTCAACCTATTGGGAGTGGACCTACTGCAGAAGCTGAAAGCGACCAGAGTGTTCCAGGAAGATGGGACCATGACACTTTCTTCACCCCTGACCCAAGAAGAAACAGGAACCTCAAACAACCACACTGCAGACCTATCACAGGAGGTGCTGGACATAGTACCAGAAAAGCCACTCCATCACCCAGAGTCAAGATGTCTCTGACCAACTGAAGGTCTAAGTGAACTCGCCTAAGAAGACGGCCTGAGAACTTTGACATTGGCCAGGATATTCAACTCAAGAAGGACTCTACTCGCTTCATGGAATGGCAACACCTCATCCAGCTCTAACGCCAGAGGTTCATCTTTTGCAAGCACCAGGAGGTGCCCCCTGCAATCAACCAGTTCACCCAGGCCCTAGACCGGAAAAAGGCCACTCAGCTCTTCAAACTTGTGCACAAATACTGACCTGAGACCGAGCTGGAGAAAAAGAAACTACTGATGGCCCGTGCTGAGAAAAAAGCAGCCGTTTAAGGAGACGTCCCAACAAGAAGACCCCCTGTGACCAGAGCAGGTGCTAACACAGTGACTGTCTTGGTGGAGAACAAGAAAGCCAGCTGGTCGTCATCTCTCATGATGTGGATCCTAGTAGACGGTTTGTTTTCCCGCCAGCTCTGCACCAGCAGATGGGAGTCCCCTGCCGAATACTGAAGGACAAGGCCAAACTGGGCTGCCTCGCCCACCGGAATCAATCCCAGCTTTCCACAGTGAAGGAAAAGACTGTAAACCCCACTGAGTTCAGAATGGTGCAAGGCCTGGAGGCCGCGAAAGAGGCTACGGTATTTGAAACCCCAACAGTGCTGAACCATCACACTCTGCTCTCAAGAGTCCCAGTCACCGCAACGGTATTCACGGTGATCAACCTGGCCAGTACCTTCTTCAGTGTTTCCCCTCCACCTGGAGGCCTGCTTTCACGCACCAGTGCAGTGCATATGGACAGTGTTGTCTCAAGGTGCTCAAAACAAGCCCTTCAAGTTTCACCAAGACAATGTCCTCCATCCTCGTCAACTGGATTGCAGAATATGCAAGAGTCACTCTTCTACAACAAGTGGATGACTTTCTATTTTGTGTGGTTGACATCGACACCTGCACAGTCTATTCCTTATCTCTCCTACTCTATCTGGAAGAACAGCAATGCAAGGTCTGGAAGAACAAAGTCCAGTGATGCCAGAAGCAAGTTACATCCCTGGGACACTGTATTGCCCACAAGATGAAACACATGTCAAAAGACTGGAAGACCACTGTGGAGAAGATGGCTCCCCCAACAACTCCAAGAATGCTGCAGGCCTTCCCTGGTCTAGTGTCGTATTGCAGAACCTGGATCCCTGATGCCTCAGTCCTAATGCAGCCTCTGTGCGCTTGCATCAACGCAACCCCGCTCCTTCTATCAGACGCAGCCTTCAACCCATTCAGGAGATTGGAAGAACTCCACAGTCTCAGCGCCAATACCAGGCCTACCTGACTATGAAAAGTCTTTCCGTCTACCTGATGGAAGAAAGAAGATCATGCTACTGGAGTCCTGGCACGGATTCACGGGGGAAAACAGAGACTTTTAGGCTGCCTCTCAGCCCGCTTGGATCCAGTTGCAAGAAGAGCACCCTCCTGCCTGATGGCAGTATATGCAGCACACACCCTCCTGGACAAGGTTGCTGAAATCACTCTTGGACAGCCACTGGAAACTCTCACTCCACATGACATCTTGGCAATCTTCAATCAAGCTCAACCAACAGTAATCTCTCCACCGCCAGGCATCTTTGTGACGCCTCTATTGCCTTTGTCTCATAATGTCACCGTCTCCAGACCTACAGTCCTCAGCCCGGCCACTCTACTCCCTTGGGAGTGGGAGTAGAGTGGCCGGGCTGAGGACTGTAGGTCTGGAGACGGTGACATTATGAGACAAAGGGATACTTGGATGGCTCCAGAAGAAGTTTCAACACAGGAAGTGCAGTGACCAGCAATCAAAAAATCCTGTGGTCCAGAAGTCTGTCACCTAGCCTGTCAGCCCAGGAAGCAGAATTGATAGCGCTGACGAAGGCCTGCCAGATGGCAGAAGGCAAGACTGCAAACATCTACACGGACTACAGGTACTCGCATGGCATAGCACACGACTTTAGACCCATCTGGGCTACAAGGGACTTCATCACAGCAAACGGTACAACCTTGAAGCATCATGGAGCCTTCAGGGACCTACTGGGTATACTCCAACTTCCAAAATGGTGGCAATTTGAAAAATCAAAGTGCATGGAAAACTGAGAACAGAAGAGGCGTGAGGCAATAACATGGCGGACATGGCAGCCAAAGAAGCAGCCAAAGGAAGACAACATGGAGAAGTGGGAGAGGTCGTAGAGCCGGACGGCTACTACATGACGACTGAAGACAAGAAACCTGACAAAGAGACGTCCTGGAATCTGCTCAAGAAGTTACAAGACCAACTCCAAAAGGAAAAGAGCTGAATGGGAAAAAAGCAACACGTGAAGAAGGAAGGCTATCAATAATAGACTTCAAACTCTGCCTACCACAAAGTATGCACCCTATGGTGGTCCAATGGGTACATGGACCCACATCCACATATCAAAGACACAGATGAATGATCTGATTGGTGCTTACTGTTTCGCTTCAGGGATCTCCACCCTAACAGCCAAACTCACCAGCAGCTGTCTGACCTACGGCAAATTCAAGCCTGGACGTATGGAAGAAAGTCCCCCTCACCTTATCTGGAAAGACCACTCTACCAGCTTCAAAGGATCCAGATAGACCACATCCAGATATCACCAAGTGAAGGATTCAAATACGCCATTGTGGTCAAAAGAAGTATTTTCAAGATGAACAGAAGCCTTACAAGTCAGCAAAGACTACTGCAACGAAGCTACTTTCGGAAAATAGTGTGCAGATACGGGGTTCCAGAAATGATAGAAAGTGATCAGGGACCCGCATTCACAGCAAATCTGACACACAAGACCCGATTAGCAGTAGGGTCAGATTTAGGCCTACACACTCCTTACCACCCCCAGAGCAGCAGGAAGGTAGAAAAAACTGAATGAAACACTTAAGAATAGAATGCTGAAAAATTGCCCAAGAGACACGCAAACCATGGCATGACACACTCCTAATTGCACTGTTTAGCGTAAGGCACACTCCCAGAGACCCAGAAAAGCTGTTTCGTGCCTGCATCTTCTGCTAACAGATAAGACATTTTCTTCTTTTAGTTTTTTGGTGCCTGCATTTTGTCCTACACTTCTGTGGGGGTCTGCCGGGTCCCCTTCGGGGGGCTTATGCTCCTCTCAGTTTAGTTCAGCCACTGTTTGTTCATTTGCCTTTTCCAGTTTTTTCAGTGGTTGCTGTTTAGTTTTTGTTACACCAGAGAACTAATTTAGGTGGTAGAGGTCGTGTGATCTCAGGTGTTTTTGTAATTAGTAGAGTTGGTACTTTTCAGGGTTTTTTGGGGTTGCAGTAAGTGCCTTTCCTATCCTCTTCTATCTAGACAGTTTGGGCCCCAACGTTTGCTCATACTATTTTCTGTCTGTGTCTGTATTTCCTCTTGTCTAACCGCCATTACATGTTTGGGGGCTTCCTATGTTCTTTGGGGATCTGCTCCGGGGCAGATAGCTTTCCTTTTTCTATCTTTAGGTGTAGTTAGCTTCTCAGGCTGTGACGAGGCGTCTAGGACCAACGTAGGAACGCTCCACGGCTGCCTTTAGTTGTGGTGGTTAGTCAGGGTACTGCAATCCCATAGATTCCAACCTCTCTGGTGTATTGCTTTTATTTTTTGCCTGCTCTCCTCAGCTACCAAATCATAACACTTATGTAATTGAATTGGTCAAAAACTAATGTCCATTCTCGAGTTTTTCTTTTCACTGCCAGATTTGATGATCCTGTCCAAGAGCCCCAGATGACATCAACCTCTGTGTAACTAGAGGGAAAGCCTGTTTGGATCCACGTATCGCATTGCAAGGAAGCTCCCGTACCAGGAGAGACACCTAAGCCATGAAGGATGTCGTGGATGCTCTGACTGATCAGACAGATGACCTACTTGATGAGTTCAAGGCCAGAGACCAAGTTAAAGCAGGATTTGAGTCACTATTGCCACTAGTAACTATAAACAAAAATGTTGATTGGATAAATTACATCTATTATAACCAGCAGAAATTTGTTAACTTCACCATAGATGCTGTAAAAGGTTTGGCAGCACAGTTAGGCCCCACTTCCATTATGGCATTCCAGAATAGAATGGCTTTGGATATGATTCTAGCTGAGAAAGGAGGTGTTTGCAAAATGATCAAAGACACCTGTTGCACCTACATCCCATACAACACTGGCCCAAATGGTAAAGTCACAATGGCAATACAGAAACTTGCTGAGTTATCAGAGGAACTGAAACAGAACTCAGGTGTCACTGACCCATGGGATCGATACTTTGGGTGGATGAGTGGGTGGCAGAAAATGTTGGCACAGGTTGGGACAGCCATTATGGGGGTTCTCATTTTTGCATTAATTACTGGTTGCTGTGTTATTCCTTGTATCCGCAGGATAATGGAAAAAACTGTTCAGGAGACAACCAATTTGATGCCACTCACCATCTTGGACCTCGCACCAGTCCGGATGGAACTGCCTGGCTTGACCAGATCTCCGAACTACCTCCAGACTGAGAATACACATCCTTGATGAAACATCCTATCAAATAAGGAGACTATGATTGCAAACACATAAACCCCCGACAGGGACAGTCCTCCTGACTGCCCATTTGCGAAAAGTCTATATTCGGTGGGGAGACATGCGCTAGGGGTGTCTCAACTCACAGGCAGAACAAAAGAGTTGCAGCGCTTGGGCCAGGAGCAGGTTTTTTAGGGCAAGTGGTATCTAAGGGGGACTGTCATGGAAATATATATGTATTCCATATATTCAAAGTATATTCACATATATGTATTCACAGTTCACAGTTAGATAGATCTCACTTGCTAAAAAACCCTGTGCTCACATATTTCTAGGCCAGCTATAATCAGTCGTTTTAAAGAAATCTGGCCTTCATAAGGCCTTCGTAAAGGAACAAATGCATGAAGTACAAAAAGTCCTATTAGATATCTGTTGTTTACATTATAGTTATGCAAGACAACTAGGTCACAAGAATATAAACAATAATTCTGCAACTTCAGCTCTTTTAATCATGATTATCATAATTATCATATTTACACTAGAACAGCCAATAACCTAGCAGCTTTTAATTGTATGTTAATTGACTAACCAGCCCCTTTTTGTAAATGTATAAAACCTTGAATGAATAATAAATGTATGTCTTTGACGAACTGTTATACTGACACTTGCGTTGTGGACAGTCCTCATTTCGTTTTGAGCGCTCAAAAAGACATTATATAGAGATTTGGACATGGCAAGCAGCAAACACAGAAGGATATTTTTATCCTAATTAAATTTCCATATCAAACAGACAGAACTCGCACTTGAATATCTGAAGTCTGAATGAGCTCTTAGGAAGTTCATCTGACTGTAAAGACTGTAAAGAATTAATTTTTTTTACTAAAATGGCATGTGCTCTACAGACTTAATAAATAGTGCATTAAGATGAGCTTCTAGACTGAAAAGAGTACATATACTGTTCTTGCACAAGGACCTTTTTCTGTCTGTGTCTGTGTCTGAGATCTCAGTGCTTAAAGGGAACCTGTCAACAGAAATAACGCTATTAACCTGCAGATATTGGGTTAACCTGCAGGTGAATAGTGTTACTAATTTGCCTGGTGCCTGCACGTAGACAAATGCAGCAAGGAGAAAAATGAACTTTATTCTCCCCGGCAGCATTCAGTTTCCGTCAAGGAGGCAGTGTCAGTGCTGGTTCAGTCACCCCTTTAAGAATAAAGAGCTGCAGATATAACCGAGCCCCCCACCCTAACTAACAGTGGCTCTGCAGTAAGTTAGGCTGTCAGTTAGGTCCTGAGGTGCAGTTACATATGCTGCTCTGTATACTTAGAGCTGTGAATGTATCTGTGCCGGCGCCGCCACCGTGACTGGAACCGAATGCTGCCAAGGAGAATAAAGTTTGCTTTCTCACCTCTGCATTCAGCTACGTGCAGGTGCAGGGCAGGTTAATAACACTATAAATCTGCAGATTATTAGCATTACTTCTAGTGACAGGTTCCCTTTAATAAGCAATTAGAACATTTGGAAGTGTTTCTGCACCTTTATATTTTCTGTAAATATGGGGATAGAATTGATAGGTCAGAGAAAAAACCTCAATCTTAGTAGTAATCAGCCATGCTTTTATCTATCTAATACCGCCTTAAAAATCAGAAGGTAGAAAAAAAAATAATTTGTAGAATGCATTTATTGTAAATGACCATCATATTTTTATGCAAAGCATTTAAAGTGTTAAATGAAATTCAATAAATTTTATTATGCAAATACAGTACAATTGTCAGTAATGTGACATTTTGCACAATTATAATTTGGTCTAATCAGCTGAGTAGACTTCACACTATGTAGCCTTGTGAAATTGTCACATTGTGAATACTGAAGATACAGATAAAAACACTTGGGAAATTCATGAATAATAAACAAGGAAAACCTCCTTATCGCAGGAACCATCAGGGAGCATAAAACAATTATTATCATCATTAGATATGCAAAAGTAGCTTCAAATACAGATTTATGACTTTTCAGTCAATAAACAAAACATTCGGTGCTACAAAAACAATACAACAGTGTGAACTGACATATGTTACCATACATGCCAAGAATACAAATAGACCAACTCTGAGATAAACTTAATTTATTAAGTGAACCAATAAGTAAAAAAATGTAACCCTTGTACTAGTGTAGGTTTAGGTGCTATATGAAGATCATGCTAAAGAAACTAGATAAAAAATAGAAGACTGAACCAAATGAAGTGATAATCTTTATTTATGAATCTTAGATAGGCATGATTAAAATAATGCACTAGGTTAAAAAAGATAATGTGACATAAAAGTGGCAATCCAAACTAAAACATAATATGAAGCAAAAAAAAAAATGCGGTAGATCATATTAATATGGCATTATTTCACAAATATAGCCAAGAGAACACCACCAAAAACAGGCAGAGATGTTTACCTGTCTGAAAAGTCTTCAATACTGATGCACTGACAGAGTGCAACGGACCCAAGTAAAATGGCGACTACACAGGTGCATTAACACCAAATTAAACAGCCAGCCTTCAATCAGGGATTGGCCGTGTGGTACACCAGTGCACAAAAGTACAATCTGTATATGGCAATGTTCACACTAGGAATGCAGAGCGTCTGTAGCGCCGGCGTCCCTGCCCTCTGCCAGGCAGGGACGCTGTTCCCCTGCGCCAGCGTCCTCTGCCAGGCAGGGACGTCGCCCCCCTTACCCACGCTCGGCATCCTCCTTCCACCCTGCTGGGGTCGCGCGCTCCTTCCCTGCTGCTGGACTTAGGGCGTGCCCGCGCGCTCCCCCGCTCTTAAAGGGGCCGCGCGCATCTTTCAAAAAAGGTCCCCGGCCAATGCAGGAGGACTCCACCCTATATAAAGTACTCCCTCCTTAATGGAGGTGCCCGAGCAATGTTTT
>JARQOD010000005.1:150695612-150760430 GCA_033576555.1 Oophaga sylvatica | reverse complement strand
AAAGGAGGTGTTTGCAAAATGATCAAAGACACCTGTTGCACCTACATCCCATACAACACTGGCCCAAATGGTAAAGTCACAATGGCAATACAGAAACTTGCTGAGTTATCAGAGGAACTGAAACAGAACTCAGGTGTCACTGACCCATGGGATCGATACTTTGGGTGGATGAGTGGGTGGCAGAAAATGTTGGCACAGGTTGGGACAGCCATTATGGGGGTTCTCATTTTTGCATTAATTACTGGTTGCTGTGTTATTCCTTGTATCCGCAGGATAATGGAAAAAACTGTTCAGGAGACAACCAATTTGATGCCACTCACCATCTTGGACCTCGCACCAGTCCGGATGGAACTGCCTGGCTTGACCAGATCTCCGAACTACCTCCAGACTGAGAATACACATCCTTGATGAAACATCCTATCAAATAAGGAGACTATGATTGCAAACACATAAACCCCCGACAGGGACAGTCCTCCTGACTGCCCATTTGCGAAAAGTCTATATTCGGTGGGGGAGACATGCGCTAGGGGTGTCTCAACTCACAGGCAGAACAAAAGAGTTGCAGCGCTTGGGCCAGGAGCAGGTTTTTTAGGGCAAGTGGTATCTAAGGGGGGACTGTCATGGAAATATATATGTATTCCATATATTCAAAGTATATTCACATATATGTATTCACAGTTCACAGTTAGATAGATCTCACTTGCTAAAAAACCCTGTGCTCACATATTTCTAGGCCAGCTATAATCAGTCGTTTTAAAGAAATCTGGCCTTCATAAGGCCTTCGTAAAGGAACAAATGCATGAAGTACAAAAAGTCCTATTAGATATCTGTTGTTTACATTATAGTTATGCAAGACAACTAGGTCACAAGAATATAAACAATAATTCTGCAACTTCAGCTCTTTTAATCATGATTATCATAATTATCATATTTACACTAGAACAGCCAATAACCTAGCAGCTTTTAATTGTATGTTAATTGACTAACCAGCCCCTTTTTGTAAATGTATAAAACCTTGAATGAATAATAAATGTATGTCTTTGACGAACTGTTATACTGACACTTGCGTTGTGGACAGTCCTCATTTCGTTTTGAGCGCTCAAAAAGACATTATATAGAGATTTGGACATGGCAAGCAGCAAACACAGAAGGATATTTTTATCCTAATTAAATTTCCATATCAAACAGACAGAACTCGCACTTGAATATCTGAAGTCTGAATGAGCTCTTAGGAAGTTCATCTGACTGTAAAGACTGTAAAGAATTAATTTTTTTTACTAAAATGGCATGTGCTCTACAGACTTAATAAATAGTGCATTAAGATGAGCTTCTAGACTGAAAAGAGTACATATACTGTTCTTGCACAAGGACCTTTTTCTGTCTGTGTCTGTGTCTGAGATCTCAGTGCTTAAAGGGAACCTGTCAACAGAAATAACGCTATTAACCTGCAGATATTGGGTTAACCTGCAGGTGAATAGTGTTACTAATTTGCCTGGTGCCTGCACGTAGACAAATGCAGCAAGGAGAAAAATGAACTTTATTCTCCCCGGCAGCATTCAGTTTCCGTCAAGGAGGCAGTGTCAGTGCTGGTTCAGTCACCCCTTTAAGAATAAAGAGCTGCAGATATAACCGAGCCCCCCACCCTAACTAACAGTGGCTCTGCAGTAAGTTAGGCTGTCAGTTAGGTCCTGAGGTGCAGTTACATATGCTGCTCTGTATACTTAGAGCTGTGAATGTATCTGTGCCGGCGCCGCCACCGTGACTGGAACCGAATGCTGCCAAGGAGAATAAAGTTTGCTTTCTCACCTCTGCATTCAGCTACGTGCAGGTGCAGGGCAGGTTAATAACACTATAAATCTGCAGATTATTAGCATTACTTCTAGTGACAGGTTCCCTTTAATAAGCAATTAGAACATTTGGAAGTGTTTCTGCACCTTTATATTTTCTGTAAATATGGGGATAGAATTGATAGGTCAGAGAAAAAACCTCAATCTTAGTAGTAATCAGCCATGCTTTTATCTATCTAATACCGCCTTAAAAATCAGAAGGTAGAAAAAAAAAATAATTTGTAGAATGCATTTATTGTAAATGACCATCATATTTTTATGCAAAGCATTTAAAGTGTTAAATGAAATTCAATAAATTTTATTATGCAAATACAGTACAATTGTCAGTAATGTGACATTTTGCACAATTATAATTTGGTCTAATCAGCTGAGTAGACTTCACACTATGTAGCCTTGTGAAATTGTCACATTGTGAATACTGAAGATACAGATAAAAACACTTGGGAAATTCATGAATAATAAACAAGGAAAACCTCCTTATCGCAGGAACCATCAGGGAGCATAAAACAATTATTATCATCATTAGATATGCAAAAGTAGCTTCAAATACAGATTTATGACTTTTCAGTCAATAAACAAAACATTCGGTGCTACAAAAACAATACAACAGTGTGAACTGACATATGTTACCATACATGCCAAGAATACAAATAGACCAACTCTGAGATAAACTTAATTTATTAAGTGAACCAATAAGTAAAAAAATGTAACCCTTGTACTAGTGTAGGTTTAGGTGCTATATGAAGATCATGCTAAAGAAACTAGATAAAAAATAGAAGACTGAACCAAATGAAGTGATAATCTTTATTTATGAATCTTAGATAGGCATGATTAAAATAATGCACTAGGTTAAAAAAGATAATGTGACATAAAAGTGGCAATCCAAACTAAAACATAATATGAAGCAAAAAAAAAAATGCGGTAGATCATATTAATATGGCATTATTTCACAAATATAGCCAAGAGAACACCACCAAAAACAGGCAGAGATGTTTACCTGTCTGAAAAGTCTTCAATACTGATGCACTGACAGAGTGCAACGGACCCAAGTAAAATGGCGACTACACAGGTGCATTAAACACAATTAAACAGCCAGCCTTCAATCAGGGATTGGCCGTGTGGTACACCAGTGCACAAAAGTACAATCTGTATATGGCAATGTTCACACTAGGAATGCAGAGCGTCTGTAGCGCCGGCGTCCCTGCCCTCTGCCAGGCAGGGACGCTGTTCCCCTGCGCCAGCGTCCTCTGCCAGGCAGGGACGTCGCCCCCCTTACCCACGCTCGGCATCCTCCTTCCACCCTGCTGGGGTCGCGCGCTCCTTCCCTGCTGCTGGACTTAGGGCGTGCCCGCGCGCTCCCCCGCTCTTAAAGGGGCCGCGCGCATCTTTCAAAAAAGGTCCCCGGCCAATGCAGGAGGACTCCACCCTATATAAAGTACTCCCTCCTTAATGGAGGTGCCCGAGCAATGTTGTTGCACTGTTTACTCTGCTTCAGCCCTCAGGTTCCGTTACCAGTTACCTGCCTGTCTCCTGCCAGTTTGCTGTCTGCTACCTGTCCACAAGCCTCCCTGGAGGTTCGGCCGTCACCGGTGGTGACCATCGGCTATTCCAGAGAATCTCGCCTGCTCACTTGGGGCGCTCATCTGCCATCTGCCTGCAGACCTACCCGGAGGTTCGGACATCACATGCGGTGACCATCGTCTATTCCAGAGACTCTCGCCTGCTCACTTGGGGGCGTTCATCTGTCATCTGCCTGCTAGCCTACCGGGAGGCTCCACCATCTCAGGTCGTATATACCTGTCCTTCCAGAGACTGCCCCGGTCACTTGCCGTGACTACCTGCCTGTCCTTCCAGAGACTGCCCCGGTCACTTGCCGTGACTACCTGCCTGTCCTTCCAGAGACTGCCCCGGTCACTTGCCGTGACTACCTGTCTGTCCTTCCAGAGACTGCCCCGGTCACTTGCCGTGACTACCTGTCTGTCCTTCCAGAGACTGCCCCGGTCACTTGCCATGACTACCTGCCTGTCCTTCCAGAGACTGCCCGGTCACTTGCCGTGACTACCTGCCTGTCCCTCCAGAGACTGCCCCGGTCACTTGCCGTGACTACCTGCCCATCTATCCAGAGACTGTCCCTGTCACTTGCCGTGACTTCCTGTCCGTCTCCCCGGGCGCCACCCGCTCCTTTACAAGGAAAGCTTCCTTGTATAATAAAGCTCAGAGGTTCCGCCTCCCAGACCCGTTACAGTTTGCTCGGGCCATGGAACCCAGTGGCACCCAAACCCCTTCACTCTCTGACCTGTGTCATGAACTGTCTCGTCAGAGGTCTCAACAGGAGTCCATCCTGGGTCATCTGCGGAATGTTAATTCCCGCCTGGACACCCTGACTACTTCACCAGCAACCACCACTGGCGCCATGACTCGCAATCCGGCAGTTCCGTTGCTTACCAATTCCGTGGTTTCCGTTCCTGGACCTTGACTTTCTGCTCCTCCACGGTTTGGAGGCGATCCTACTCTGGCTCGGGGTTTCATTAACCAGTGTACCCTGCATTTCGAACTCCTGGCTCACCAGTTTAACTCCGACCGGGCCAAAATTGCCTTCATTATGTCCCATCTCACCGGAGAGGCTCTGGCCTGGCTCAATCCTCTCTGGGAGAGAGAAGATCCTCTGGTGTCTGACCTGCCTGCTTTTCTCTCGGCCTTCCGGAAGGTATTCGACGAACCCGGACGGAAGACCTCCTCTGCATCATCTCTGTTGCGTCTCCGTCAGGGAAGTCTCACCGTGGGCAATATGCCATACGGTTCCGTACCCTTGCCTCGGAGCTGGCCTGGGATAATGATGCTCTGATATCTGTCTTCTGGGAGGGTCTGTCCGGCCGTATTAAAGATGAACTTGCCGGTCGAGACATTCCAACCTCTCTCGATGACCTAATAACTCTGGCTAATCGAATTGATCTACGGTTCCAGGAACGCGCCAAAGAGGTCACCCGTGAGAGAAGGTTTCCTCGTCTAGCTCCTTCTTTTCAGAGACCTGTAACTCCTTCCGCTTCTCCCCAGGTACACACTTCTGAGCCTATGCAGGTCGACCAGACCAAGATGGTCAAAGCCCGTCAGGACTTACGCCGTGCTGAGGGGAGTTGCTTCTACTGTGGCAGTAAGGAGCACCGGATCCGTACCTGTCCGGAGAGGTCGGGAAACGCCTGTGTCTAGGTTCGCTCGGAGAGGTCAACCTAGACAAGAATAAATCCTCTTCATCTCTGCTGCTGTCAGTCTCAATTCTCCTCGGTGAGAACCATTATTTCGAACAAGCCCAACTTGATTCTGGAGCAGCCGGGAATCTTGTTTCACAGGCTCTAGTAGAGAAATATCGCATTCCTACCAAACATCTGGTTGAACCAGTATCTGTTGCTGCTGTGGACGGGGGTCTCCTACCACGTCCCATCCAACTTATCACTGAAGCCATAACCCTGCAGGTGGGAATGTTGCATTCTGAGAGCATCTCGTTTCATGTCCTGCCTGGACTCTCTCATGCTTTCTTATTAGGTCTACCTTGGCTCCAAAAGCATGCACCCGTGCTCGACTGGCAGACTGGAGAGATCCTTCGCTGGGGACAGGACTGTCATAAAACGTGTTTGGTTCCTGTTCATCCCGTCAGTCCTTCTCCTACACCAACTAATCTACCAGGGCTCCCGATTCCATATTGGTCGTTCGCTGATGTCTTTAATAAAAAGGAGGCAGAGACATTACCCCCTCACAGACCTTATGATTGCCCGATCGACCTGCTACCCGGTACTACGCCTCCCCGTGGGCGTATTTACCCATTGTCGGCTGCTGAGACCAGGTCGATGTCCGAATATATCGAGGAGAATTTGGCCAAGGGATTCATCCGGAAATCTACCTCCCCAGCGGGAGCAGGTTTCTTCTTCGTAAAAAAGAAAGACGGCTCTCTCCGTCCCTGTATTGACTACAGAGGCCTAAACCTGATCACGGTGAAGAATAAATACCCTCTTCAGCTCATTCCCGAATTGTTTGATCGTCTGAGGGGGGCTAGAATCTTCACCAAACTGGATCTTCGTGGAGCATATAACCTGGTCCGTATCCGTCGGGGAGATGAATGGAAGACGGCATTCAACACCCGGGACGGCCACTATGAGTATTTGGTGATGCCCTTTGGTCTCTGTAATGCTCCTGCAGTCTTTCAGGAGTTGGTCAATGACATCTTCCGGGACCTGCTCTACTCCTGCGTTGTGGTGTACCTAGACGACATCTTGGTCTTCTCTCCGGATCTCCAGTCTCACCAGAGGGATGTTCGTCAGGTTCTGCTCAGGCTTAGGCAGAATCACCTTTTCGCCAAATATGAGAAGTGTCTCTTTGAGCAGACCTCGCTTCTGTTTTTGGGTTACATCATTTCTCAGACAGGCCTAAGAATGGATCCGGAGAAGCTATCTGCCATCGAGAAATGGCCCCGACCGGAGGGATTGAAGGCCATTCAGCGGTTCCTGGGATTCGCCAATTATTACCGCCTCTTCATACCGCACTTCTCTTCCCGGACTGCTCCAATCTCCGCGCTCACCCGCAAGAATTCTAACCCCAAACAGTGGACGCCCGAAGCAGAGGAGGCCTTTCTTTCCTTAAAACAGGCCTTCTCTTCCGCTCCAGTGCTGCATCGCCCGGACGGCAACAAGCAGTTCTTCCTGGAGGTGGACGCTTCCTCTTCTGGAGCCAGAGCGGTACTGACTCAAAAGACTTCTTCCGGGAGAATGGTATCTTGCGGCTTCTTCTCAAAACTCTTCTCCTCTTCTGAGCGCAATTATTCCATAGGAGACCGAGAGTTATTGGCCATCAAGCTGGCATTGGAGGAGTGGCGTTACCTACTCGAGGGGGCTCTTCATCCAGTAATCATTTACACTGACCACAAGAATCTGGCTTACCTCCAGCATGCCCAGAGACTTAACCCTCGCCAAGCCCGGTGGTCCTTGTTTTTTGCCCGCTTCGACTTTCTTTTTCACTTTCGCCCAGCCGACAAGAACATCAAGGCGGATGCCTTGTCCCGGTCTTTCCTGGTGTCGGATCTCGAGGAGGAACCTAAACATATCATCGATCCCGCCAGAGTGATGCAGGTGGCTCCCGTGAGTCTAAATCGTCTCCCTCCTGGTAAGACGTTCGTATCGGTACCTGATCGGGAGAGGATCCTCCACTGGGGTCATTCGTCTAAACTAGCTGGCTACGCTGGTCAGAGAAAGACCCTCCAGCTCATTACCCGGCATTACTGGTGGCCTACCCTGCACAAGGATGTAATAGACTTTGTTTCTGCCTGTGCCTCCTGTGCCCGCAACAAAGTTCCGAGACACCTGCCTGCCGGCCGTCTTCTCCCGCTTCCTGTACCCGCTGCCCCCTGGCAACATATAGCCATGGACTTCATAACGGATCTTCCCGTCTCTGCTGGTTGTACGGTCATTTGGGTGGTCGTTGACCGATTTTCCAAGATGGCTCACTTCATTCCCCTGCCAGGGCTTCCGTCTGCACCCGAGTTGGCTAAAGACTTTATCCGCCACATCTTCCGTCTTCATGGTCTGCCTCGTCACATTGTGTCGGATCGTGGGGTGCAGTTCACCTCACGTTTCTGGAGAGCCACTTGTAAGTTGCTAGACGTCACCCTGGATTTCTCCTCCGCTTACCACCCACAGTCCAATGGTCAAGTCGAGCGAATCAATCAGATTCTGACCAGTTATCTCCGGCACTTCGTTAATGCCCACCATTCTGACTGGGTGGATCTCCTGCCTTGGGCCGAATTTTCGTACAACAATCACGAGAGCGAATCTTCCTCCAAATCTCCTTTTCTTGTAGTCTTCGGTCAACATCCTCGGATCCCTGTACCTATTTCCATCTCTGTGGACAATCCAGCTGCGGAATCCCTGGTTAACGAATTCTCCTCCATATGGGAGAGTACCCGGTCCGCACTCATTCTGTCATCCGAGCGCATGAAGAGACATGCTGACAAGAAACGTCTGGATCCCCCTCAATTCCGTCCTGGGGATAAGGTCTGGCTCTCGTCCAAGTATGTTCGGCTCAAGATTCCTTCCTACAAGTTAGGTCCTCGGTTCATCGGTCCTCTGGAGATCATCAGTCAGATCAACCCAGTGTCCTATAAATTGAAACTCCCGGCCAATTTGCGGATTCCTAACTCCTTCCATGTATCTCTCCTCAAACCGGTGGTACTTAACTCTTTTGTCAAGTCTACAGCTACACCTCCTGCTCCACTGTCTGCTGAGAACGAATTTGAGGTAGAGAACATTTTGGCCACAAAAAGGGTAGGAAGAAAGACCTATTTTCTGGTGGATTGGAAGGGGTTTGGTCCTGAGGAGGGAACGTGGGAGCCTCGGGAGAACATCCATGCCCCTTCATCCTAGCTAAATTTCTTTCTGGCCTAAAAAAGGGGGGGCCTAAAGAGGGGGTACTGTAGTGCCGGCGTCCCTGCCCTCTGCCAGGCAGGGACACTGTTCCCCTGCGCCAGCGTCCTCTACCAGGCAGGGACGTCGCCCCCCTTACCCACGCTCGCTGTCCTCCTTCCGCCCTGCTGGGGTCGCGCGCTCCTTCCCTGCTGCTGGACTTAGGGCGCGCGCCCGCGCGCTCCCCCGCTCTTAAAGGGGCCACGCGCATCTTTCAAAAAAGGTCCCCGGCCAATGCCGGAGGACTCCACCCTATATAAAGTACTCCCTCCTTAATGGAGGTGCCCGAGCAATGTTGTTGCACTGTTTACTCTGCTTCAGCCCTCAGGTTCAGTTACCAGTTACCTGCCTGTCTCCTGCCAGTTTGCTGTCTGCTACCTGTCCGCAAGCCTCCCTGGAGGTTCGGCCGTCACCGGTGGTGACCATCGGCTATTCCAGAGAATCTCGCCTGCTCACTTGGGGGCGTCATCTGCCATCTGCCTGCAGACCTACCCGGAGGTTCGGACATCATATGCGGTGACCATCGTCTATTCCAGAGACTCTCGCCTGCTCACTTGGGGGCGTTCATCTGCCATCTGCCTGCAGACCTACCCGGAGGTTCGGACGTCACATGCGGTGACCATCGTCTATTCCAGAGATTCTCGCCTGCTCACTTGGGGGCGTTCATCTGTCATCTGCCTGCTAGCCTACCGGGAGGCTCCACCATCTCAGGTCGTATATACCTGTCCTTCCAGAGACTGCCCCGGTCACTTGCCGTGACTACCTGCCTGTCCTTCCAGAGACTGCCCCGGTCACTTGCCGTGACTACCTGCCTGTCCTTCCAGAGACTGCCCGGTCACTTGCCGTGACTACCTGTCTGTCCTTCCAGAGACTGCCCCGGTCACTTGCCGTGACTACCTGTCTGTCCTTCCAGAGACTGCCCCGGTCACTTGCCGTGACTACCTGCCTGTCCTTCCAGAGACTGCCCCGGTCACTTGCCGTGACTACCTGCCTGTCCCTCCAGAGACTGCCCCGGTCACTTGCCGTGACTACCTGCCCGTCTATCCAGAGACTGTCCCTGTCACTTGCTGTGACTTCCTGTCCGTCTCCCCGGACGCCACCCGCTCCTTTACAAGGAAAGCCTCCTTGTATAATAAAGCTCAGAGGTTCCGCCTCCCAGACCCGTTACAGCGTCTAGTTCGCAACCTATTAATGACGCCTTATGCGGGCTGCCCAGTGTTAACTATAATGCATCCAGTGTGAACAGAGGCCACAGTGTACAGAACCATTTGGGCCCAACTGCACTCTGCAAAAATATAAAGTGCAAAAAGACATATAAATATATGTAAGGTATTAGTTGATATTCTGGCCAAAATATGTAAGCTGGCAACCCAAGTCACGGATCCTTACACTTGCCAGTACCTACTCTAACATCTCCTACTCAAAGATCAAAACCACAAAAAGCGGATAAAAAAAATCCAAAATTCAAGAAAAAACCACCAAAAATAGGCAGAGATGCTTACCTGTCTGAAAAGGCCTCAATACTGATGCACTGAC
The DNA here is from genome assembly GCA_033576555.1 of Oophaga sylvatica. Lineage (NCBI taxonomy): Eukaryota > Metazoa > Chordata > Amphibia > Anura > Dendrobatidae > Oophaga > Oophaga sylvatica. The sequence continues at coordinate 150,750,601 of JARQOD010000005.1, read as the reverse complement.
AGAGTGCAGCGGACCCAAGTAAAATGGCGACTACACAGGTGCATTAATATCAAATTAATCCATGACGTGGGTTGCCAGTTTACATATTTTGGCCAGAATATCAACTAATACCTTACATATATTTATATGTCTTTTTGCACGTTAGATTTTTGCAGAGTGCAGTTTGGCCCAAATGGTTCTGTACACTGTGGCCTCTGTTCACAATGGATGCATTATAGTTAGCACTGGGCAGCCCGAATAAGGCGTCATTAATAGGCTGCGAACCAGATGCTCTGCATTCCTAGTGTGAACATTGCCATATACAGATTGTACTTTTGTGCACTGGTGTACCACACGGCCAATCCCTGATTAAAGGCAGGCTGTTTAATTTGGTATTAATGCACCTGTGTAGTCGCCATTTTACTTGAGTCCGCTGCACTCTGTCAGTGCATCAGTATTGAGGCCTTTTCAGACAGGTAAGCATCTCTGCCTGTTTTTGGTGGTGTTTTCTTGAATTTTGGATTTTTTTATCCACTTTTTGTGGTTTTGATCTTTGAGTAGGAGATGTTAGATTAGGTGCTGGCAAGTGTAAGGATCCATTATGTGGTTTGCCAGCTTACATATTTTGGTCAGAATATCAACTAATACCTTACATATATTTACCGTATATACTCATGTATAAGCCGACCCGTGTATTAGCCGACCCCCCTAATTTTGCCACAAAAAACTGGGAAAACGTATTGACTCGCGTATAAGCCTAGGATGAAAATTGATTATGCCCCCATATGCTCCATAGATTAGGCCCCTATAAACTGCACAGATTATGCCCTGCATGATCCACAGATTATGCCCCCATATGCTCCACAGATTATGCCCCCATATGCTGCACAGATTATGCCCCCATCTGATCCCCTGATTATGCCCCCATATGCTGCACAGATTATGCCCCATATGCTGCACAGATTATGCCCCCATGTGCTCCACAGATTATGCCCCATATGCTGCACAGATTATGCCCCCATATGCTCCCTGATTATGCCCCCAAATGCTCCACAGATTATGCCTCCATATGCTCCAGATTATGCCCCATATGTTCTCCAGATTATGCCGCCATATGCTCCAGATTATGCCCCCATATGCTGCACAGATTATGCCCCATATGCTGCACAGATTATGCTCTATATGATCCACATCTTATGCCCCCATATGCTCCAGATTAGGCCGCCATATGCTGCACAGATTATGCCCCGTATGATCCACAGATTATGCCCTGTATGATCCACAGATTATGCCCCCATATACTCCAAATTAGGCCCCATGTGCTGCACAGATTATGCCCCCATATGATCCACAGATTATGCCCCCATATGATCCACAGATTATGCCCCATATGCTCCAGATTAGGCCCCCATATGCTGCACAGATTATGCCCCGTATGATCCACAGATTATGCCCCCATATGCTCCACAGATTATGCCCCCATATGCTCCAGATTATGCCCCATATGTTCCACAGATTATGCCCCATAGTATACGTGCCTTATGCTGCTGCGCTGCTGCAAAAAAATTACATACCTCTGGTCGCTGGGGGCCAGGTGCCGGTGTCCTGAGCAGGCGGTGACAACGGTGCGCTATGGGGGACAGGTGCCGGTGTCACCGCTCGCTCAAGATCCCGGCTCATGAGATATTTACCTGTCACCGGACCGGTCCACCGCTGCGCACTGCTCCCTCTTCTGGGTCCTCGGCAGTGAATGATCAGGCAGAGGGCGCGCCCTCTGCCTGATCATTCACAGCCAGAGGAGTCAGATGAGGGAGCAGCGCGCAGCGGTGGAATGGGACAGGTAAATATCGCTATACTCACCCCTCCGCCGGCACGTCACTCTCTGCAGCGTCTCCTCTTCTCCCGGCGGTCTCCGCAGTGCTTCCGTCCTACAGCGGTCACGTGGTACCGCTCATTAAAGTCATGAATATGTGTATATTCATGACTTTAATGAGCGGTACCATGTGACCGCTGCAGAAAGGAGCCAGAGATCGTGGGAGAAGCAGGGGGGCTGCAGAGAACACGCCGGCGGAGGGATGAGTATGATCCAACACCCCGGCTCCCCCTCCCCCGCCGACCCCCGTATATGACCGGCGTGTAAGCCGAGAGGAGGACTTTCAGCCCTAAAAAACGGGCTGAAAATCTCGGCTTATACACGAGTATATATGGTATATGTCTTTTTGCATGTTATATTTTTGCAGAGTGAAGTTGGGCCCAAATGGTTCTGTACACTGTGGCCTCTGTTCACACTGGATGCATTATAGTTAGCACTGGGCAGAACGCATAAGGCGTCATTAATAGGCTTTGAACCAGACGCTCTGCATTCCTAGTGTGAACATTGCAATATACAGATTGTACTTTTGTGCACTGGTGTGCCACACGGCCAATCCCTGATTGAAGGCTGGCTGTTTCATTTGGTATTAATGCACCTGTTTAGTCGCCATTTTACTTGGGTCCGCTGCACTCTGTCAGTGCATAAGTATTGAGGCCTTTTCAAACAGGTAAGCATCTCTGCCTGTTTTTGGTGGTGTTTTCTTGAATTTTGGATTTTTTTATCCGCTTTTTGTGGTTTTGAAATATAGCCAAGAGGCCAAATAATAAAGAAAGGCACAAAGACATAAATACATTAAATTTGTACGAACCTCAATAAAACTTCCATAATTAACAAAGTGAATGTGATCAGACAATTTTAAAATGTTCGGACAACTTCATTCTTCAGGTTATTTAAATTGCAAAATGCTAGCTTTATAAAGGCTTTTTGTACGTTCCTACATTTGCACAATAAAATGCTTTTTTAACCCCTTTACCCTCAAGGGTGGTTTGCACGTTAATGACCGGGCCAAATTTTGCAATTCAGAACACTGTCCCTTTACGAGGTAATAACTCTGGAACGCTTCCATGGATCCTGGATATTCTGACACTGTTTTCTCATGACATATCATACTTCATGATAGTGGTAAAATTTCTTTGATATGACTTGCGTTTATTTGTGAAAAAATTGGAAATTTGGAAAAAATTTGGAAAATTTCGCAATTTTCCAAATTAGAATTTTAATGCCCTTAAATCACACAGATATGTCACACAAAATACTTATTAAGTAACATTTCCCACATGTTTACTTGACATCAGCACAATTTTGGAACCAAAACTTTTTTGTTAGGAAGTTACAAGGGTTAAAAGTTGACCAGCGATTTCTCATTTTTACAACACCATTTTTTTTAGGGACCACATCACATTTGAAGTCACTTTGAGGGGTCTATATGACAGAAAATACCCACAAGTGACACAATTCTAAAAACTTCATCCCTCAAGGTGCTCAAAGCCACATTCAAGAAGTTTAATAACCCTTCAGGTGCTTCACAGGAACTTTTGAAACGTTTTAAACAAAATTAACATTTAACTTTTTTTCACAAAAAAATTACTTCAGGTTCAATTTTTTCTATTTTCCCAAGGGAAACAGGAGAAATTGGACCCCAAAAGTTATTGCGCAATTTGTCCTGAGTATACTGATACCACATATGTGGGGGGAACCACTGTTTCCATGCATTGGAGAGCACGGAAGCGAAGCAGCGCCGTTTGACTATTTCAATACAAAATTGGCTGGAATTGAGATCGGATGCCATGTCTCGTTTGGAGAGCCCCTGATGTGCCTAAACAGTTGAAGCCCCCCAAAAGTGACCCCATTTTGGAAACTAGACCACCCAAGGAACTTATCTAGATGTGTGGTGAGAACTTTGAACCCCAAAGGCTTCAAATATGTTTATAACGTAGAGCTGTAAATTTAAAAAATCATATTTTTTCCACAAAAATTATCTTTTCACCCCCAATTTTTATTTTCCCAAGGGTAACAGGACCCCAAAAGTTATTTTGCAATTTGTTCTGAGTACGATGATACCCCATATGTAGTGGTAAACCACTGTTTGGGTGCATAGCAGAGCTCAAAAGGGAAGGTGCGCAGTTTGAGTTTTTCAACGCAGAATTGGCTGGACACCATGTCGCATTTGGAGAGCCCTGACGTGTCTAAATAGTGGAAACCCCCACAAATGACTACATTTTGGAAACTAGACCCCTCAAGGAGCTTATCTAGATATTTGGGGAGAACTTTGAACCCCCAAGTGCTTCACAGAAGTTTATAACGTAGAGCCATAAAAGTAAAAAATCATATTTTTTCCACAAAAATGATATTTTCACCACCAATTTTTTATTTTCCCAAGGGTAACAGAAGAAATTGAACCCCAGAGTTATTGTGCAATTTGTTCTGAGTGTGCTGATACCCCATATGTGGGGGTAAACCACTGTTTGGACGAATGGCAGAGCTTGGAAGAGATGGAGCACTGTTTGACTTTTTCAATGCAGAATTGGCTGGAATTGAGATCAAATGCCATGTCACGCTTGAAGAGCATCTGATGTGCCTGAGCAGTGGAAAACTCCCAATTCTAACTCCAGACATAACCCAAACACACCCCTAACCCTAATCCCAACCCTAACCATTACCCTGACCATAAACCTAACCCTAACACACCCCTAACCCTAATCCCAACCCTAACACTAACCCTAATGGGAAAATGGAAATAAATATGTATTTTTATTTGATTATTTTTCCATAACGAAGGGTGTGATAAAGGGGGTTTGATTTACTATTTGTAGCGGGTTTTTATGTTTGTCAGCTGTCACATGCTAAGACACTTTTTATTGCAAAAAATAGTTTTTGCATCACCACATTTTGAGAACTATAATTTTTCCATATTTTGGCCCACAGAGTCATGTGAGGTTTTAATTTTTGCAGGACGAGTTGACGTTTTTACTAATACCATTTTTGGGCACATGACATTTTTTGATCTCTTTTTATTACGATTTTTGGGAGGCAGAATAAACAAAAACCAGCAATTCATGAATTTCTTTGGGGGGTTGGTAAAATTGATAAATCAGTTTTATTCTTTGGGTTAGTACATTTACAGCGATACCTCATTTATATCATTTTTTTATGTTTTGGTGCTTTTATACAGTAAAAACAATTTTTATATAAAAAAATATTTATTTTTGCATCGCTTTATTCTGCAAGTTATAACTTTTTTATTTTTTCGCTAATGACACTGTATTGCAGCTCGTTTTTTGCCGGACAAGATGACATTTTCAGCGGTATCAAGTTTATTTATGTCCGTCTTTTTGTTCGTGTGTTATTCCACTCTTTGGTGGTATGATGATAAGGAATTTTTTTTTGCCTTGTTTTTTTTTTCTTTTTAAGGGTTTCATTAAAAGGGTTAACTAGTGGTATAGTTTTATATAGCGGGTTGTTACTGACACGGCGATACTAAATATGTGTACTTTTATTGTTTTTTATTTACATAATAATATTGTGTTTATTAAGAAAATATTTTTTATTTATTTAGGGATTTTTTTTAAATCTTTTTTCCCAGTATAATTTTTTTTTTTACATTTTTACATTGTCCTAGTGTGGGACATTACTATATAATGTCAGATCGCTGATCTGACACTTTGCAGAGCACTGTGTCAGATCAGTGATCCGACAGGCAGTGCAGGATGCTTGCCGGTGCCTGCTGATAGCAGGCACTGACAAGCCACCTCCATGCAGGACTCGGAAGGACCCCGCTGCCATCTTGGATCTGGGGGCCTGCAGGAAGGAGGCCCTCGAACAACGCAATCATATTGCGTTGTTCTGAGGGTCTCAGAGCCCTCTCCCTGCGCAATACTTCCCTATGCCACAGGAATGCTGCTATCATGTTTGATTGCAGTGTGCCGGTGGTTAGAGTGACGGGAGTAGTCCGTGATCGGAACGCAGAGTACCAAGCTCAGTTACATCACACAGAGGTACTGCCCTAAGAATGCTAAGTACTATACCCTGTTAACGTCACAGGGCTGTTAGCACGTAGATTGAGCTTGCTCTGCGACTAAACTGTGCTAACCGCACATATGAATGGAGCAGATACTGTGCCAAGAGAAAGAACTCATATGACGTTAGATACTATACCCTGTTGCCTTCACTGAGAAGAAGCATAAAGCTTGAGCTTGCTCTGTAACTGAATTGTGCTAACTAGAGTTGAGCGAAACAGGTCGGTCAGATTAAAAAATCGCCGACTTTCGCCAAAGTCTGGTATCACCGAGCGAAACCCGACCGTAGCGTGAAGTCGGCATGCGTTCATCGACCTGAGCGCTAAAGTCGATTTTTCCATAATGTTTGCAGGCGCCTTTTCTCAGCCAATGAGCAAGGACGCACACTGTGGGCAACGAGATGACATGGACAATGGCCACCACCATCTTAGAGAAGGGCATTGCAGTGATTGGCTTGCTTTGTGTGGTGTCACAATGGCTATAAAAGCCCTGACCGCCGACTGCCATTTTACTTCTGCCAATCTTAGCATAGAAAGAGGTTGCTGCCGCTGTTTCTCAGAAGGGAGAGAGTTAGGCAGGAAAGAAAAGTGATTCTGTGCTTGTGCTGATAGCAATTGTGCTGTACAGTTAGTGTGCTGTGACGGGGAGGATTTTGTTGTGTGCAGCAGCGCTGGTTATTAGGCTGCCTGCCAGTGACAGGGGAGGATTTTCTTGTATGCAGCAGTAGAGCTGGTTATTAGGCAGCCTGCAAGCTTTATTGCTGTGTGTACACTGCTGTGCAGACTGCTTTTTACACAGCACTAATACTTTTATTCTTTTTTTCTTCACAGTTACCGAGCGTTCATTTTTTCCCACACTGTAAAGAGCTGTATGCTCCTCACACACTACCGTGTACCGGCTGGTATCATGGACAAATACATGCTGACTATCTGTGTGTGACTCTCGAAATATATACGGAGAATTACAATTACCCCTAGACTGTATACAGCTCTACGCTTTTGATACAGTACCCTTTTTCTGCTTTTTGTATTCTGGTCAAATCCATACTGAGTGAGAATCTGTGTGTTACTCCAGAAATATATACGGAGATTTAAAATTACCCCAACAGTGTATACAGCTGTACGCTTGTCATACAGTACCCTTTTTCTGCTTTTTATATTCTGGTCTAATCCATACTGAGCCTGTGAGCGTCTGTGTGTTACTCCGGAAATATATGCGGAGATTTACAATTTACCCCTATACTATATACACCTGGTAACTTCAGATACAGTGCCCTTTATCTGCTTTCTATATTCTGGTCTAATCCATACTGAGTGAGCGTCTGTGTGTTACTCACAAAATATATACGGAGATTTAAAATTACCCCAAAACTGTATACAGCTGTACGCTTCTCATACAGTACCCTTTTCAGCTTTTTATATTTTGGTGTAATCCATACTGAGCCTGATGGCGTCTGTGTGTGACTCCTGAAATATATACAGAGATTTACAATTTTTTCACTATACTATACACACCTGGTATCTGGTGATACAGTACCCTTTTCTGCTTTTTATATTCTGGTCTAATCCATACTGAGCCTGTGAGCGTCTGTGTGTTACTCCAGAAATATATGCGGAGATTTACAATTTACCCCTGTACTATATACACCTGGTAACTTCAGATACAGTGCCCTTTATCTGCTTTCTATATTCTGGTCTAATCCATACTGAGTGAGCATCTGTGTGTTACTCATGAAATATATACGGAGATTTAAAATTACCCCAACACTGTATAAAGCTGTACGCTTCTCATGCAGTACCCTTTTTCTGCTTTTTATATTTTGGTGTAATCCATACTGAGCCTGATGGCGTCTGTGTGTGACTCCAGAAGTATATACGGAGATTTACAATTTTTTCACTATACTATATACACCTGGTATCTGGTGATACAGTACCCTTTTTCTGCTTTTTATATTCTGGTCTAATCCATACTGAGCCTGTGAGCGTCTGTGTGTTACTCCGGAAATATATAAGGATATTTACAATTACTCCTAGACTGTATACAGCTGTACGCTTGTGATACAGTTCCTTTTTTCTGCTTTTTGTATTCTGGTCTAATCGATACTGAGTGAGCGTCTGTGTGTTACTCTGGAAATATATACGGAGATTTAAAATTACCCCAACACTGTATACAGCTGTACGCTTGTCATACAGTACCCTTTTTCTGCTTTTTATATTCTGGCCTAATCCATACTGAGCCTGTGAGCGTCTGTGTGTTACTCTGGAAATATATAGGAAGATATAAAATTTACTCCTATACTATATACACCTGTTATCTTCAGACACAGTACCCTTTTTCTGCTTTTTATATTCTGGACTAATACATACTTAGTGAGCGTCTGTGTGTTGCTCTGGCAATATATATGGAGATTTACAATTACCCCTAGACTCTATACAGCTGTACGCTTGTGATACAGTACCCTTTTTTTCTGCTTTTTGTATTCTGGTCAAATCCATACTGAGTGAGCATCTGTGTGTTACTCTGGAAAAATATACAGAGATTTACAATTACCCCTAGATTGTATACAGCTGTATGCTTGTGATACAGTACCCTTTTCAGCTTTTTATATTCTTGTCTAATCCACACTGAGCCTGAGAGCGTCTGTGTGTGACTCCTGAAATATATAAGGAGATTTACAATTTACCCCTATACTATATACACCTGGTATCTTCAGATACAGTGCCCTTTTTCTGCTTTATATATTCTGGTCTTATCCATACTGAGTAAGCATCTGTGTGTTACTCTGGAAATGTATACGGAGATTTACAATTACCCCTAGACAGTATACAGCTGTACGCTTATGATACAGTACCCTTTTTCAGCTTTTTATATTCTTGTCTAATCCATACTGAGCCTGAGAGCGTTTGTGTGTGACTCCTGAAATATATGAGGAGATTTACAATTTTTTCACTATACTATATACACCTGGTAACTGGTGATACAGTACCCTTCTTCTGCTTTTTATATTCTGGTCTAATCTATACTGAGCCTGTGAGCATCTGTGTGTTACTCTGGAAATATATACGGAGATTTAAAATTACCCCAACACTGTATACATACAGTACACTTTTTCTTCCTTTAATATTCTGGTCTAATCCATACTGAGTGTGCGTCTGAGTGTTACTCTCGAAATATATATGGAGATTGAAATTTTCCCCTTCACTGTACACAGCTGTACGCTTCTCATACATTATCATATATCTGCTGGTATTTTTGGTACATTTTCCCAAGCATGAGGAAGTATGGTGGAAGAGTCTCTAGACATGGGCTGGGGGGCCAGCTGGTACTGATGATAGTGGTGGTGCTGTCACGCGGTCTTATGATATGTGTACGATGTCAGTAAACTATTCTTAAAAGAACAACACTCTATACAACATATAGATTAGCAACATCAGCATGTAAATATAGAATAGATTTACCTGACACGATATCCGTTGAACTCAGGGTTAATCTTGAGTACTTGATACACTGTCACAGGAAAGAGGAGGACCGGGGGTCTAACCTGACCCTAAACTGGGGTCCTAACTAATCCCTCACCTTGGAGGTACTGATAATGGTTCAGAGGTCCAAGTCTCCAGCCTAACCCTGTCTCCTATCAGTCCCTGAACCCTGTAATCAGTCCTAAGAAGGATACTGATTACCACCAAAGGGATATGGGCTGATCTCTGCTAAATACACAGATTAGACATATAAGACAGACTGGAGAAAACACAGACTTGCATACACACTCAAACACAGAAGGAACATAAATGATCTGGGATATTAAACTCTAAGCAAGGTGAGCTTAAAACAACTAAGGAGCTCTTTAACTTAAGTCTATACAGATACAATCCTATCTGTGGTCTGCATGAAGAATTTCACTGGCAACTCCCAACACAGACAACCAGAGATTTAAAGGAAACCAATCAACAAATAATTAATTGCAGCCGGGAGAAACTGCACCCAGTCCCAGAACTGAGCACAGACAGAATTAACTCCCTAACTGCCAAACACAAAGAAACAGCAACTCAGCTGTGAGAAGTCAGAATGTGCAACCGCGACGATCTTCGTGGCGATGCACACATGACAGTACCCCCCCTTCTACGAGGGGCCTCCGGACCCTCAGGGCCAGGTTTGCCCGGGTGAGTTCTGTGGAAGGTCCGCACCAAACGATCTGCGTTAATGTCAGACGCAGGAACCCACGTCCTCTCCTCTAGACCATACCCCTTCCAATGCACCAAGTACTGAAGGGACCGGCGATTCAGACGTGAGTCAATGATCTTTGACACTTGAAACTCCAAGTTACCATTGACCACCACTGGAGGAGGAGGTAGAGGTGATGGTATGACTGGTGCCACGTACCTCTTAAGTAATGACTTGTGGAACACATTGTGGATTTTAAACGTAGGAGGGAGGTCCAGACGAAATGCCACAGGATTAATTATGGAACTGATCCTGTACGGCCCGATGAATCTGGGGCCCAGCTTCCAGGAGGGAACTTTAAGTTTTATATTCCTGGTAGACAACCATACCAGATCGTTCACATTAAGATCTGGACCAGAAACTCTCCTCCTATCAGCCATACGTTTATAACGGTTCCCCATAGCACTCAGATTATTCAATACACCTCTCCACACTGAAGCAAGTGACGACAGAAACGCTCCTCCTCAGGAACCCCAGAAGGGCCCCCCCCATTGAATGTACAAAACTGGGGATGAAAACCATATGCCCCAAAAAACGGGGACTTACCAGTGGACTCGCTCCGCCTGTTGTTAAGAGCGAACTCTGCCAGAGGCAAGAAAGAAGACCAGTCCTCCTGGTTCTCTAAGACAAAACACCGAAGATAAGTCTCTAGGCTTTGATTCAGACGCTCTGTCTGACCATTGGTCTGCGGATGAAAAGCCGAGGAAAATGACAATTGCATCCCCCAATGTAAACAAAATGCCCTCCAAAACTTGGACACAAACTGAGACCCCCTATCTGACACCACATCAGAAGGCAACCCATGAAGTCTCACAATCTCCCCAATGAACACCTGCGCCAGAGTTTTAGCATTAGGGAGGGCAGGAAGAGCAATGAAATGTGCCATCTTACTGAACCTGTCAACAACCACCAGTATGACAGTCTTCCCTGACGACTGAGGAAGGTCTGTGATGAAGTCCATAGACAAATGAGTCCATGGACGCTCCGGAAGTTTCAAGGGTAAGAGGGTCCCAGACGGACGGGTATGAGGGGTCTTAGAGCGAGCACAAACCCCACAGGACGCGACAAAAGTTAAAACATCTTTATTAACGTTAGGCCACCAAAACCGGCGAGAAAGGAGATCTAAAGTAGCCTTACTCCCTGGATGTCCTGCTAAAGCAGAATTATGATGTGCCTCAATAACCTTTTGTCTCAACTGATTTGGGACAAACAGTCTCCCTGGAGGTCCTGCAGGGGCGTCCCCCTGAGCCTCTAACACCTCCTCCTCAAGCTCAGAACATACAGCCGACACTACCACCCCCTCCTGAAGGATAGGAATCGGGTCATCCATTTTCCCGGCCCCTGGGAAACTGCGAGACAAGGCATCCGCCTTAACATTCTAAGATCCAGGGCGATAAGTGACAACAAAATTAAACCTGGTAAAAAACAACGACCATCGAGCTTGTCTGGAATTCAGACGCTTAGCAGATTCCAAATACAGCAGGTTCTTGTGATCAGTAATGACGGTGACCGGGTGGACTGCCCCCTCCAAAAAGTGACGCCATTCTTCAAAAGCCAACTTAATGGCCAAAAGTTCCCTATTGCCGATATCATAATTCCTTTCGGCGGACGACAATTTTTTAGAAAAGAAAGCGCACGGATGCCATTTACCAGGGGACGGACACTGGGACAATATTGCACCCACCCCTACGTCAGACGCGTCCACCTCCACAACGAACGGCTGTGATGCATCTGGTTGGATGAGAACGGGTGCCGAAGCAAAACATTTTTTCAAAGAGGAAAAAGCTTGGCAAGCTTTGTCCGACCATTTAGAAAAATCCGTCCCTTTTCTTGTCATGTCAGTGAGAGGTTTGACAACAGATGAGAAATTACAAATAAATTTCCGGTAGTAGTTAGCAAACCCCAGAAAACGCTGCAGAGCCTTAAGATCCTCTGGCTGATCCCATTCAAGCACTGCTCTCACCTTTTCAGGGTCCATACGGAAACCGGAGGCTGACACCAAGAAACCCAAAAACTGAAGTTCCTGTACGGCGAATACACACTTTTCCAGTTTGGCGTATAGTTTATTGTCTCGCAAGATCTGCAACACCTGTCTCACATGCTCCTGGTGAGACACAAGATCTGGTGAGTAAATTAAAATGTCATCCAAATATACGACCACAAACAGCCCCACCAGATGACGAAAAATGTCATTAACAAAATGTTGGAATACTGCTGGTGCAGTAGTCAGACCAAAAGGCATGACAAGGTTCTCATAATGTCCCTCCGGTGTGTTAAACGCTGTTTTCCACTCATCCCCCTCTTTTATCCTAATCAGATTATACGCCCCCCTGAGATCCAATTTAGAGAACCATTTGCGCCAACAATTTGATTGAAGAGATCAGGAATCAGAGGGAGTGGATACGGATCTCGAACAGTAATCCGATTAAGTTCGCGGAAATCCAAGCAAGGGCGTAGGCCTCCATCTTTTTTCTTCACAAAGAAGAACCCCACGGCCACTGGGGAAGATGAAGGTCTAATATGCCCTTTGGCCAGACTTTCAGAAATATAATCTTTCATAGCCTGCCTCTCAGGACCAGAAAGGTTATATAACCTAGCTTTAGGTAACTTAGCATCAGGAAGTAAATTAATAGAGCAGTCATACACGCGATGAGGAGGCAACTCCTGACACCCCTCCTCAGAGAACACATCCCCAAAGTCCTCCAAAAAAGGAGGCAAAGTACTAGGCACGACCGCACTGATGACTGTGTTCATGCAGTTACTTTTGCAAAACTCACCCCATTGGCTTATATCTCTGGACTGCCAATTAATCACAGGGTTATGTTTAACCAACCAAGAAAGTCCCAACACAATAGGAGTAGGTAGACCCTCCAACACATAACAAGATAATAGTTCCCTATGTATTGCCCCTACCCGAAGGTCAATGTTATGAACCTCATGAACAAAGCTACCTTGGCCGAGAGGCCTGGCGTCAATGGAGAATATAGGGATCGGTTTGACCAATACACTCAGATGCATACCTTGAGCCTGAGCAAACTGAGCGTCAACCAGATTAGCCCCGGACCCACTATCAAGAAGAACAGAAAATCTCTCCACTCTCGTACCAACCACCACCTCCACTGGTACAAGGAACTGAGAAGAACTAGCGGACGAAATACATACTCCCAGGTTGTCGTCCACCACACAACCTGGGATTAACAGTTTTCCGGCGACTTTTTGCTCAACAAGGCACGGGATGGACATCCCCCAACAAAATGTCCCTCTTTCCCGCAGAAGAAACACCTTCTAGTCCTGCGGCGTACCGCCAATCCCCTCCTACGAAATGATGTCCCTCCCAACTGCATAGGCTCCTCCGAACAGACAAGGGGAACCTCAACATAAGGGACTTTAGTAGGAGGTGGAGTAACAACAGGGGGCGGAGTTACCTCACACCTCTCCCGGAGCCGTCTATCAGTACGGATAGCTAGGGCCATAGCAGCCTCCAGTGATGGAGGAGAATCATACTGAGCCAAAACGTCCTTTAATTTGTCAGAAAGCCCATGACAAAACTGGCTTCTAAGAGCTGGGTCATTCCACTGAGTATCTGTGGCCCATCTACGGAACTCAGAAGCAAATTTCTCCGCCGGACGATCTCCCTGCTGTATCTTACGTAATTTTGTCTCAGCAAGAGAGACCCGATCTGGGTCATCATATACCAAACCCAGGGCAGTAAAAAATCGATCTACTGACTGTAGAGCCGGGATCCCGGAGGAAGGGAGAAGGCCCAGGATTGAGGGTCCCCTTGTAGGAGCGAGATAACAATTCCCACTCTCTGCTCTTCACTCCCTGATGATCGAGGCCGAAGCCGAAAATACAATTTACATGCTTACCTGAAGGTAAAAAATTTGTCTCGCCCACCAGTGAACCTGTCCGGGAGAGCTACTTTAGGTTCAAATCTGGTTTGCTCCGAGGGAGACAAAACTTTGGACTTAATGTCCGTCAGCTCCATGGATAATCCCTGCAACTGCAGAGCCAGCTGGGCTACTGGATCCATGGCAACTGGGAATAATTTTATGGGCCAGTGAAAATGTCACGCGGTCTTATGATATGTGTACGATGTCAGTAAACTATTCTTAAAAGAACAACACTCTATACAACATATAGATTAGCAACATCAGCATGTAAATATAGAATAGATTTACCTGACACGATATCCGTTGAACTCAGGGTTAATCTTGAGTACTTGATACACTGTCACAGGAAAGAGGAGGACCGGGGGTCTAACCTGACCCTAAACTGGGGTCCTAACTAATCCCTCACCTTGGAGGTACTGATAATGGTTCAGAGGTCCAAGTCTCCAGCCTAACCCTGTCTCCTATCAGTCCCTGAACCCTGTAATCAGTCCTAAGAAGGATACTGATTACCACCAAAGGGATATGGGCTGATCTCTGCTAAATACACAGATTAGACATATAAGACAGACTGGAGAAAACACAGACTTGCATACACACTCAAACACAGAAGGAACATAAATGATCTGGGATATTAAACTCTAAGCAAGGTGAGCTTAAAACAACTAAGGAGCTCTTTAACTTAAGTCTATACAGATACAATCCTATCTGTGGTCTGCATGAAGAATTTCACTGGCAACTCCCAACACAGACAACCAGAGATTTAAAGGAAACCAATCAACAAATAATTAATTGCAGCCGGGAGAAACTGCACCCAGTCCCAGAACTGAGCACAGACAGAATTAACTCCCTAACTGCCAAACACAAAGAAACAGCAACTCAGCTGTGAGAAGTCAGAATGTGCAACCGCGACGATCTTCGTGGCGATGCACACATGACAGGTGCATCTGCTGGTAGTGCCAAAAGCACAATAGCACCTAAGGCAGGAGGTGTTGAGCCTGCGTCATCGTCTGGCTCAAGAAGGCCTGGAAGGCTCCCTTTTCTGGGAGTAGGTAAACCGCTTTTAAAGCCGGAGCATCAGGAACAGGTTTTGGCTTACATTGCCAAAACAGCCTCCAGCTCTATCGCCTCCTCTTCTGAAGTTTCAAAAAATGCAAGCACTGAGTCGATAGTGCAGGCTCCTGGTCAGGAACAACACCTTTCCTTGTGTCCTTCACCCTCACCAAGAGTGAAGGATGCAGCAGGCCACACTTCAGATTACTCCATGGAGCTCTTTTCACATACCATGCCTGGGTTATCAAGTCAAATCCCGAATTCCCCAGTCCAAGATGAATCTAACATGGAGTGCACTGATGCACAGCCACTGCTAGATGATTCTGCTGGTACATTGACCCAGAGAACTACATTGCCCTCGCAGTCTACTGAGCCAGAATCTGACCCTGATGAAATTCAGATGCCCCTTCCTGCATACTATACCACCTTACACGGTGACACAGAGGAAGGTGCAGATGAAATTGAAAAGGAGGTGATGAATGACCCAGTTGTTGACCTGGATTGGCATCCATTGGGGAAGAGGGTGCCGCTGGCAACAGCTCAGAAGAGGAGAAGGATCCGCAGCAGGCATCGACACCGCAGCAGCGGTTAACTGGCAGGCCCGTAGCTGCCCATAAACATGTTAAAAAAATTAAAAGAGTTGCAGGACAGCTTGGCCAGATGGTCAAATTAGCACAGCGTGCAAGCCCTGAAAAATTATACCATAATAGGAAGAGTGCAGTGTGGCACTTTTTTGACCAAAATCCTATTGATGAGGCAAAGGTTAGCTGTAAGAAGTGCGTAATGACCTTTAGCAGATGGAAAAATCTCAGAAAATTGAATACAGTTGCATTCTTAGACATTTATTCACCATGCACTTGCAAGCGTGGATGGACTACAAAACCTCAGGCAGAACATGTGCACCTGCTTCGACTGAAGGTAGCCAGCAACACTCCATTGCTTCCCCCACTGTAAGCCCACCAGTTAACACACCACCAGCAAGAAATGTTTAGGTGTCATCGCAAGGCCAAAGCAGTCAGGGAATCACAATGTTTTTGCAACGAAAGACTGAATCTAGGCCATCACCACCACCACCACCATCATCACCATCACCAACCCCCTCTCAGTCCGTCATGTCCACAGCTAGTTCCCCCATATGCAGCTCTCAAGTTCAGCTCACCCTAGCAGACACACTGAGTAGGACAAGAAAGTACTCATCCTCTCATCCGTGTACACTGGCTTTGAACGCCTACATTGCCAAACTGATCTCATTAGAGATGATGCCCTTCCGTTTGTTTGAAAGCGCAGCGTTTCGGGAGCTCATGGCCAACACTGTCCCACGCTATGACCTACCCAGTCAGCACTTCTTTTCTAGAAAAGCCATCCCTGTCCTCCACCTGCATGTGAAAGACCGCATTGTCCATGCACTCAATCAGTGAGTGGAAAGGGGCACCTCACAACAGATACATGGGCCAGTAGGCATGGCCAGGGCCGTTACGTGTCCATCACTGTGCACTGGGTTAATGTGGTGAATGCAGGCTCCACAGGGGACAGCAGCTGTGGGACAGTACTGCCTAACCCACGGTATAGGCAACAGTTGGCTGTAGGAGTTCGACCCTCCTCCTCCAGAAGCGAAAGCTCGTCGACAGAGCGCAGTCTCACGAGCACTCCATCCGCAGTTGCCAGTGTTGCACACGAGGTGTCCCACTATTGAACAGCTAGTGGTAAGCGTCAGTAGACAGTTTTAAAGATGATGTCTTTGGGCGACAACAGACACACCGCAAAGGTACTGGCCGACTACTTGCAGCGAGAGTCATGGCTGGGCAATCTACATCTTGAGCAAGGCAAGGTAGTCAGTGATAACGGAGTAATTTTGTGGCGGCCATAGCCCTGGCAAAACTCAGACACATACCTTGCCTGGCTCACACCTTCAACCTAGTGGTGCAGTGCTTCATAAATAATTATCCAGAGTTAACAGCCCTGCTTCATAAGGTGCGAAGACTGTGCTCGCACATCCGTCGCTCGCCCGTAGACTCCAGTCATATTCAGAGGCTGCAGCGATCGCTCGACCTACCCAAGCACCGCCTAATCATAGACATTGCAACAAGGTGGAACTCCTGAATGCACATGGTTGAGAGGCTGTGAGAACAGAGGCAGGCTGTAATGCATTTGTGAGAGGATACACGGGCAGGCAGTTTAAGGGCAGACATGGAGTTGTCGGGTGTGCAGTGGTCAAAGCTGAAAGACCTCTGTAAAGTCCTTCAGTGTTTTGAGGAATGCACACTGCTGGTAAGTGCAGACAATGCCTTCATAAGCATGAGCATCCCACTTATGCGTCTGCTCATGCAAACTTTGATGCACATTAAGGATCAGGCGTCTGCAGCTGAGGAGAAAGAGGAGGAGGAGGAGGGAAGCCTTGATGACAGTCAGCCATTGCTTGCTCAGGGAACTGTCCTGGACGAGGTGGATGTAGAAGAGGAAGAGGAGGAGGATGAGAGGGATGATTATTTTGGGAAGGAGGATGCTTCTCAGGGAGCAAGAGAATTTGTTGGCTTGCCAAGGTCAGGTACAGGGTTTGTGCGTGACTGGAGGGATGTGAATTTGGCAGAAAGTGCTCCTCCACCCATCACTGTCAGTGCATCATTGACACTTGGAACACTGGCCTACATGTGTGATTATGTCTTGCGGATCCTAAAAAGGGACCCCCGCATTGCCAAAATGATGAAGCATGACGACTACTGGTTGGCCAGCATTCTCAATCCACGCTATAAAGGCAAATTACAGAACATCATGCCACAGGAGAACCTAGAGCTAATATTGGCCAACAAACAAGCAACTCTGTTAAACCATTTGTTAGAGGCATTCCCAGCACACAGCAGCGGTGCAGGTTCTACCACGAGCCGTACTGGGCCAAATGGAATAGGTGTTCGTGGTGCACATAGCCGAAGTGGCGTTGGAGACAGGGTTTCATGACCATGTTGTGGACTGATTTCTCGAGTACCGCTCACACGACTGTTTATACTGAATCGATTGCAACAGACAGTAGACAGCAGTTGTCAACTATGGTTCAAAATTACCTCTCCTCCTCTATCGATGTTCTCCCTCACAGTTAATTCCCCTTTGACTACTGGGCCTGTAAACTGGACACCTGGCCTGAATTTGCACAATATGCCTTAAAGGAGCTCGCTTGCACTGCTGGTAGTGTGCTATCAGAAAGAGTCTTCAGTGCTGCTGAATCATTCCTGACAGAAAGAAAGACCCGGCTGTCCACCCAAAATGTTGATCTCACCTTCATTAAAATAAACCATGCATGGGTTTCAAAGGATTTTGTACCACCTTCCCCTGATGACACATAGGTTGCCAGCAAAATGGCTCTCTTTGGCCTCCTCTTCCTCCGACTTCTCCAATTCCTCCATTCGCAGCTGCTGAACGTCCAGCCTACACCTCAACGTATGCCAGTTTTTCCACCTCCCTAACTGGGCTGTACCTCCCCCAGGGCCAGTGTCAGCACCTGGCGAAGCGGGTAAGTGGCGGTGCCCTGAGCAGGTTGGGGCCCACTCGTGGGCAACGGCACTGGCACAGGGCCCCTCATAGTACGCTGGTGTCTCTGATGGTGGGGGGCCCACTCGCCGTCAGAGACACCGTCGTACTATGAGGGGCCCTGTGCCAGAGCAGTCGCCCACGAGTGGGCCCCCTGCTTACTCAGGGCCCCAGCACTTGTAATACTTACCTCTCCCTGCTCCACCGCTATGACCTCTTCCGCGTTTCCTGACAGAGACATTCAGGTCAGAGAGAGCGATGACGTCACGTCTGTACACCCTCTGCCTGAACAGTCCAATTGCAGAGAGCTGGAAGATGGTGACGCTGAGGAGTCTGGAGTAGAACAGTGCCCAGCGAGGAGAGGTATTTCATTTTTTTTAATGTTTGGAGCAATATATGGGGAGCATTATACACTGGAGAATTATATATGGGGCCCATCATACATTTGAGTATCATAGATAGGGCCCATTATACACTGGAGCATCATATGGGGCCCATTATTTATAGAGCATTATATTGGCCCATCATATACCGGAGCAATATAAATGGGGCCCATCATACACTGGAGCATCATACATGGGGCCCATCATACACTGGAGCATCATATACAGGTCCCATTATACACTGGACCATTATAAATGAGGCCCATTATATATGGAGCATTATATAGGCCCATCATACACTGGAGCATCATCCATGGGGCCCATCATATACTGAAGCATCATATGGGGCCCATTATATATCGATCATTATATAGGTCCATCATACACTGGAGCATCATCCATGGGGCCCATCATATACTGGAGCATCATATGGGGCCCATTATATATGGAGCAATATATAGGCCCATCATATACTGGAGCATCTTCCATGGGGCCCATCATACACTGGAGCATATATACGGGACCATTATACACTGGAGCATTATTAATGGGGCCCATTATATATGGAGCATTATACACTGTTTGCATAATTATTAGGATGTTGTATTTGAGAGGATTCTTTTTATTATTGAACAACAACTATGTTCTCAATCAACCCAAAATACTCATAAATATCAAAGCTTAATATTTTTGGAAGTTGGAGTGGTTTTTTTTAGATTTGGCTATCTTAGGAGGATATCTGTTTTTGCAAAATATCAAAGCTTAATATTTTTGGAAGTTGGAGTGTTTTTTTTTAGATTTAGCTATCTTAGGAGGATATCTGTTTTTGCAAGTAACTATTACTGTGCAGAATTATTAGGCAACTTAATAAAAACCAAATATATACCCATCTCACTTGTTTATTTTCACCAGGTAAACCAATATAACAACACAAAACTTAGAAATATACATTTATGACTTTCAAAAACATCCAAAAAATAAACTAGTGACCAACATAGCCACCTTTCTTTACGATGACACTCAAAAGCCTTCCATCCATAGATTCTGTCAGTTGCTTAATCTGTTTACGATCAACATTGCATGCAGCAGCCACCACAGCCTCCCAGACACTGTTCCGAGAGGTGTAATGTTTTCCCTCCCTGTAGATCTCACATTTTATGAGGGACCACAGGTTCTCTATGAGGTTCAGATCAGGTGAACAAGAGTGCCATGTCATTATTTTTTCTTCTTTTAGACCTTTACTGGCAGCCACGCTGTGGAGTATTTGGATGCATGTGATGGATCATTTTCCTGCATGAAAATCATGCTTTTCTTGAAATATACCGACTTCTTCCTGTGCCACTGCTTGAAGAAGATGTCTTCCAGAAACTGGCAGTAGGTCTGGGAGTTGAGCTACACTCCATCCTCAACCCAAAAAGGTCCCACAAGTTCATCTTTGATGATACAGCCCATACCAATACTCCACCTCCACCTTGCTGGCATCTGAGCCGGAGTGGAGCTCTCTGCCCTTTACTGATCCAGCCTCAGGCCCATCCATCTGGCCCATCAAGAGTCACTCTCATTTCCTCAGTCCTTAAAACCTTACAAAAATCAGTCTTAACATATTTTTCTTGGCCCAGTCTTGACGTTTTATCTTATGTTTCTTGTTCAAAGGTGGTCGTTTTTCAGCTTTCCTTACCTTGGCCATGTCCCTGAGTATGGCACACCTTGTGCTTTTTGATACTCCAATAACGTTGCAGCTCTGAAATATGGCAAAACTGGTGGCAAATGGCATCTTGGCAGCTTCTCTCTTGATTTTCCTCAATTCATGGGCAGTTATTTTGAGACTTTTTTTATCAACATGCTTCTTGCAACCCAGTTGGCTATTTGCAATGAAATGCTTGATTGTTCAGTGATCACGCTTCAAAAGTTTGACAATTACAAGACTACTGCATCCCTCTGCAAGACATCTCACAATTTTTGACTTTTCAGAGTCCATCAAATCTCTCTTCTGACCCATTTGGCCAAAGGAAAGGAAGTTTCCTAATAATTAAGCACACCTTATATAGAATGTTGATGACATTAGACCACACCCCTCCTCATTACAGAGATGCAAATCACCTGATTTACATAATTGTCAGTTGGTTTTCAAACCTATACAGCTTGGAGTAGGACAACATGTCTAAAAAGGATGATGTGATCAAAATACTAATTTGCCTTATAATTCTGCACACAGTGTATAGGCCCATCATACACAGGAGCATCATCCATGGGGCCCATCATATACTGCAGCATCATATAGGGCCCATTATATATGGAGCATTATATAGGCCCATCATACAATGGGCATCATCCATGGGGCCCATCATATACTGGAGCATCATATGGGGTTCATTATTTATGGGGCATCATATAGGCTATAGAGCATCATAAGGAGCACATATGGACATATTCTGTATGGAGCATTATATGGAGCCCACTCTGTATGGATCAATATATGGGCCCATCAATACTGTATGGAGCTTTATATGCGACTCATACTGTATGGAGCAATATGTGGGGTACATTCTACTCTATGGGGACCTTCCTATACTGTATTGCACATTATATGTGGACCATCATATACTGTAGCATTATGTGGAGCTCATCATATACTGTATGGAACATTATATGGGACCAATTATTCTGTATGGAGCAACATATGGGGCTCATTATTTTTAATGGCGAGAAAATGGCAGGCGCATGCGTAATGCGCCCGCTGAGATGTGCCAGGGGGATTGGGAAATTTTCTACGGGGTCTCGGCTGCCGGGGGGTTTAGGCACATCAGGGGCTCTCTAAACACGACATGGCATCCAGCCAATTCTGTGTTGAAAAAGTCAAACGGCGCTCCTTCCCTTCCAAGCTCTGCCATGCACCCAAACAGTGGTTTACCCCCACATATGGGGCATCAGCATGCTCAGGACAAATTGCACAAAAACTTTTGAGGTCTTGTTACCCTTGGGAAAATAAAAATTGGGGTGAAAAGATCGTTTTTGTTGAAAAAATATGACTTTTTATTTTCACGGCTCTACGTTATAAACTTCAGTGAAGCACTTGGAGGTTCAAAGTGCTCTCTACACATCTAGATAAGTTCCTTAAGGGGTCTAGTTTCCAAAATGGGGTCACTTGTTGGGGTTTCCACTGTTTAGGCACATCAGGGGCTCTCTAAACACAACATGGCATCCAGCAATTCTGCGTTGAAAAAGTCAAACTGCGCTCCTTCCCTTGCGACCTCTGCCGTGCGCGCAAAAAGTTATTTACCCCCACATATGGGGTATCGGCGTATTCAGCAGAAATTGCACAACAAATTTTGTGGTTCATTTTTTCTTTTAACACTTGTGAAAATAAAAAAAATTGGTTCTGAATAAAGCTTTTGCAAAAAAAGTTAAATGTTAATTTTTTCCATCCACATTGCTTCAGTTCCTGTGAAGCACGTAATGGGTTAATAAACTTCTTGAATGTGGTTTTGAGCACCTTGAGGCGTGCAGTTTTTAGAATGGTGTCACTTTTGGGTATTTTCTATCATATAGACCCCTCAAAGTGACTTCAAATGTGATGTGGTCCCTAAAAAAAAAGGTGTTGTAAAAATGAGAAATCGCTGGTCAACTTTTAACCCTTATAACTTTGTAACAAAAAAAATGTTTTTTCCTAAAATTGTGCTGATGTAAAGTAGACATGTGGGAAATGTTATTTATTAAGAAATTTGTGTGACATATCTCTCTAATTTAAGGGCATAAAAATTTGAAAATTGCAAAATTTTCGCCATATTTCCGTTTTTTTCATAAATAAACGCAAGTCATATTAAAAAAATAATTACCACTAGCGTGAAGTACAATATGTCATGAAAAAACAATGTCAGAATCAGCAGGATCCGTTAAAGTGTTCCAGAGTTATAACCTCATAAAGTGACAGTGGTCAGAATTGTAAAAATTGGCCAGGTCATTAAGCTGCAAATTGGCTTTGTCACTAAGGGGTTAAGTAATAAGAATTGATGTCGTTGGCATTGAAATGGGCACTGTATGTGTGTTTACTGTACTCCATTCCCTGCTGACTTTGCTTCCCCATTGACTTGCATTTGGTTTTGTGTTTCAGTCGGACTTCCGACTTTTTCCGATAGTCGGCCGATTTCGTTCGACTCGACATTTGAGAAAGTCGGGTTTCACGAAACCCGACTAGACTCTAAAAAATTCAAAATCGCTCATCTCTAGTGCTAACCGCACACATGAACGAGACAGATGCTAAGCCAAGCGGCTTACCCCTATCCTGATTCTACTGAATTTGTACCTGATCGACACCCTAAGCATGTAGCAGACTAGAGACTCAGGCGTTGAGCAATGGGAAGGAAAACGCATAAGTGTGTTACCTGCCTGCCAACATGTACAGTCTTTGAGCATAGACAGACACACGAAAATGTGCAGACAGAGTGGTAGAGTAACCACCCACTAACACCAAAACATAAATTACACTAGTGCTCCACTGAGAGCTTTTATATCCTAGGCTCCACCCCAAACACTCATGCCCAGTCGGTCAAGACATCGCCCGTGGGCCAATCCGGATCTGCCACATCAACAGAGCAGCTAGAGTCTGACCACCCATAAGAAAACGCTACATCAGGGACATGCTCAGTAACTTGATCACTGGACTTAGACTCCAGAGCGCATGACTGCACCTGCATATGACTGATTAATATAGATTTGGCTGAAGAGTCAGCAGTAACCAAACATATAGCACGAGCCTGAGCAAGATGCTGGGACCAATGTCTGTGTTGAGCAGCAGTTGCAGCGGCCGGACCTAAATGGGAGACTGCAGTACCAGATAATGCTTGAGATCTATCCCGCGTAGTGGGAGAATCTTGACACCTAACAGACACCACCATGTGTTACTGTAGACATCATGCATTTTTACAAATTCATTGTGCAAGGTATAATAATCCGTAAGATGTCATAACATGATGCGAGAGCATTATGGGGAGGCAAACGCTGCCACCTAAATGGTGTTGGGCAATTTTTTTTATTTTCAAACCACAAATCGCATCTCAAAATGTTCAAATTCACATGAAACCGCAAAATTCAGGGATTTTAACTGAAACTCTGTCCTTCATGGATCAATCCATAATCTTTAACTCTAACAATTGTGAAATGCTAAACCAATGTAAAATCTGTCATATTACAATTTACAATTCCGTACTAGAAGTAAATGCTTCAAATCATGTACAAAGTATGAATATGAATATGTAGATTGTTATCAGGTGATTATTTATTATGTACTGTAAGGTCAAACCTTTAGTGCACACATTATCCTTAAGTAAGCCGTACACAGGGAAAGGCAATATCGGTAATGTTTCTTGGCACTACTCAAAGAAACCACAGCGATAATTTAGGTAACAGCTGACTGGCATCACCCTGCAAGTAAAAATCTTCTTCAAAAGAATTAACATCCAAAACTCAAGGACAAAGCAACAATTTGCATTTTAATAGCATATATTCTTGGTAAGTAGAAATGCAGTGTATGCTAAAATGGAGAATTAGATTTGTAAATCAATATACAGTATATACACATATATATAACTCATATATATATATATATATATATATAATATATATATATATATATATATATACACACAGTACAGACCAAAAGTTTGGACTAATTCTAATTCAATGATTTTTCTGTATTTTCATGACTATGAAAATTGTAGAATCACACTGAAGGCATCAAAACTATGAATTAACACATGTGGAATTATACATTACACTTTACAAAAAAGTGTGAAACAACTGAAAATATTTCTTATATTCTAGGTTCTTCAAAGTAGCCACCGTTTGCATTGATTACTGTTTGCATGCAGAAAAGGTGAACGGATGGACTCTACATGCCTGGTTCCCACCGTGAAGCATGGAGGAGGTGGTGTGATGGTGTGGGGGTGCTTTGCTGGTGACACTGTTGGGGATTATTCAAAATTGAAGGCATAGTGAACCAGCATGGCTACCACAGCATCTTGCAGCAGCATGCTATTCCATCCGGTTTGCGTTTAGTTGGATCATCATTTATTTTTCAACAGGACAATGACCACAAACACACCTCCAGACTGTGTAAGGGTTATTTGACCAAGAAGGAGAGTGTTGGGGTGCAACGCTAGATGACCTGGCCTCCACAGTCACCAGACCTGAACCCAATCGAGATGGTTTGGGGTGAGCTGAACCGCTCACCGCTTCAATTTTGAAAAAATCCCCAACAGTGTCACCAGCAAAGCACCCCCACACCATCACACCACCTCCTCCATGCTTCACGGTAGGAACCAGGCATGTAGAGGCCATCTGTTCACTTTTTCTGCGTGCAAAGCAGTGATCAAAGCAAAAGGTGGCTACTTTGAAGAACCTAGAATATAAGACATATTTTCAGTTGTTTCACACTTTTTGTAAAGTGTAATGTATAATTCCACATGTGTTAATTCATAGTTTTGATGCCTTCAGTGTGATTCTACAATTTTCATAGTCATGAAAATACAGAAAAATCTTTGAATGAGAAGGTGTGTCCAAACTTTTGGTCTGTACCGTATATACAGTTATATGAAAAAGTTTGGGCACCCCTATTAATCTTAAGCTTAATGTTTTATAAAAATTGGTGTTTTTGCAACAGCTATTTCTGTTAGTACAATAAACCTCATTTCAAGGCATAAACATTACTGTGTCCAATAGTTATTAGATATATCAAACTGAAATAGATGTTGCAAAAACACCAATTTTTATAAAACATTAAGCTTAAGATTAATAGGGGTGCCCAAACTTTTTCATATAACTGTATATACATATATATAGAGGTAAAAAAATAAAGGCAGCACTCCTTGTAACTTGTGTTTTAAAAAGTGAAAAATTTATTTCAGACCTCATGTCTGGGCGACGTTTCGGCTCCAACTGAGCATTTCTCAAGTTGGAGCCAAAACGTCGACCAGACATGTGGGTCTGAAATAAATTTTTCACTTTTTCAACACAAGTTACAAGGAGTGCTGCCTTCATTTTTTTACCTCTATTTGATGTTGGAGCAAGTATTGGATTTCTTGCCAGGGGCTGTGCACCCGATGATAAGTAATTAGTGCTGTTCCGTTTTTTTGAATTTATACATATATGTGTATATATATATATATATATATATATATATATATACATGTATATATATACATTAGAATCACAATATTTGCCCACTAGGTAGAAATTATTCCTAAGGCTTTATACCACATAATCTAACAATATCACTTTAGCGGCAATCTCCAATCAGTAGACCCCACAAAATGGTATAAAATTACAAAATTCTTTATTAATAATTAATTGTACATAGAAAATACATAAAAACATATGGAAGGCACAAGAACACAACAAAAAGAGGGACAATGGTCCATAGGAAAAATTCACAACAGCAGCTATAGAGCTATATAATTATTTAGCTGCCCATAAAGTCCAAAACTATATAGTACGTATCATAAGTTCACATACAAAACCAGGGATGCGTATTTTTAATCTAATTTATAACTCTGCCAAGGAATACCCTTACTACTGCAAAACTTGCAATCCCACTGCTGTGTATATCTGAATTCGTAACATGCACTGCTGGAAATAAGGTATACCGAAGTATCACCCTAATAAATATACAATAGATGGCAAAAGGGGCAAACAAAAAACAATATCATATATTATTGTGGTCAAAATAGACCTACCACTTCGGTATACCTTATTTCCAGCAGTGCATGTTACGAATTCAGATAATCACAGCAGTGGGATTGCAAGTTTTGCAGTAGTAAGGGTATTCCTTGGCAGAGTTATAAATTAGATTAAAAATCTGCAAGGGTAACAGGAGAAATTGGACTCTAAGAGTTATTGTGCAATTTGTCCTGAGTACGCTGATTCCCCATATGTGGGGGTAAACTACTGTTTGGGCGCATGGCATATCTCAGAAGTGAAGGAGTACCGTTTGACTTTTTCAATGCAGAATTGGCTGGAAATGAGATCAGATGCCATGTCACATTTGGAGAGCCCCTGATGTGCCTAAACAGCAGAAACCCCCCAATTCTAACTCCAATCCTAACCCCAACACACCCTTCACCCTGGTTCCAACCCTAACCATAACCCTAACCACAAACTTAACCCTAACACACCACTAACCCTAATCCCAACCCTGACCCTAACTTTAGCCCCAACCCTAACCCTAACTTTAGCCGCAACCCTAACCATAAAGGGAAAAAGGAAATAAATACATTTTTTAAATTTTATTATCTTTCCCTAACTAAGGGGGTGATAAAGGGGGGTTTGATTTACTATTTATAGCGGGTTTTTATGATTGCCAGCTGTCACGCTAAAAGACGCTTTTTATTGCAAAAAATAGTTTTTGCATCACCACATTGAGAGAGCTATAAATTTTTCTTATTTTTGCCCACAGAGTCATGATAGGTCTTATTTTTTGCGGTACGAGTTGACGTTTTTATTGGTACCATTTTTGAGCACGTGACATTTTTTGATCGCTTTTTATTTTGATTTTTGGGAGGTTAGAATGAACAAAAATCAGCAATTCATGAATTTCTTTTGGGGGAGGCGTTAAAACTGTTCCGCCTGTGGTAAAATTGATAAAGCAGTTTTATTCTTAGAGTTAGTACGATTACAATGATACCTCATTTTTATCATTTTTTTATGTTTTGTGCTTTTATGCAACACAAAAACAATTTTATATAAAACTTTATTCTGCGAGCTATAACTTTGTTATTTTTTCACTGACGATGCTGTATGGCAGCTCGTTTTTTGCGGGACAAGATGACGTTTTCAGTGGTATCATGTTTATTTATGTCGGTCTTTTTGATTGCATGTTATTCCACTTTTTGTTCTGCGTATGATGATAAAGCATTGATTTTTTGCTGTGTTTTTTCTTTTAAGAGGTTCACTAAAGGGGTTAACTAGTGGGACAGTTCTATAGGGCGGGTCATTACGGATGCGGCGATACCAAATATGTGTACTTTTATTGTTTTTTTTTTTATTTACATGAAGAAATGAATTTATTGGGGAATATTTTTTTTTCTTTATTTAGAATTTTTTTACACTTGTTTATTTTTAGTTCTTTTTACATTTTTACTTTGTCCCAGGGTGGGGCATCACTATATAAAGTCAGATTGCTGGTCTGACAGTGTGCACAGCACTCTGTGAGACCAGTGATCTCACAGGCACTGCTGCAGGCTTTCTCAGGCACTGAGGAAGCCGCCTCCCTGCAGGACCCCGTGGCCATCTTGGATCCAGGGTCTTGCAGGGAGGAAGACCTTAAAACAGCGCGATCATATCGCCCTGTTCTGAGAGTCTCAGGAAGCACGCAGGGAGCCCCCTCTCTGCGCGATGTTTCCCTGTGCCCCCGGTACAACCGCGATCATGTTTGATCGCGATGTGCCAGGGGTTAATATGCTGGGAGCGGTCCGTGACCGCTCCTGGCACATAGTGCCGGGTGTCAGCTGTGATAATCAGCTGACACCCTGCTGCGATCAGCTGCACTCCTCCGGAAATGCAGCTGATCGCATGTGACGCACTATTCCGTCCATGTGAATTAGGTCCAGGGTCACATTGACGGAATAGTACGTCTGATGAGATAAAGGAGTTAAAAAAACAGTGCTTTCAGACCACAAATAATGCAAAGAAAACAAGTTCATAATCATTTAGAAACAACAATACTAATGTTTTAACTCAGGAAGAGTTCTGAAATCAATATTTTGTAGAATAACCGTGATTTTTAAAAGCACCTTTTACCCTTCGCCACAACAGCACCCACTTGAGAGAGGGATCCGCCCATAGGAACAGGAAACCTACAGAGATAAAAGAAGGCGGTCCGCCTCTCCTCCTCAGTTGGTTTCCTGTTCCTATGGGAAACCGCAGGATATCCCTACAGGGAAGAAATACCTGAGATTGCAGCTGCCTGTGCGGTGTCTTTGGGAACGGCAGGAGCTCCATTTCGGAAGCAGCGTCGGGGGAGTGCTGGAATCCGGCTCCCCCTCGTCTGACACGCATACAGGATCCAAAATGGTGGGTCCGGGTCAGGCCGACCGCGATTTTGAGAGGTGTACCATGTGTGGGGATCCAGGAAGCAGCCCAGCACATGGAGAAAGCGTAGCACAAACGGTGAGCTCACATGGAGGGATGGCGTCAGCGTTGGAGCCGACAGGAAGCGGTAAGGGGGAACTTCCGGGTCACTGGAAGTTCCCCAGCAATGACGCAGACGTTCAATGGGCTGAGGCAGAGACGCCGCCCCGCCCACTCGCCGCCCCCTCCACCCAGCTCCACCACTCCACCCAGTGTTGACGCTGAGGGCTGTGGAAGCAGAGGCGCCGCCCCGCCCACTCGCCCGCCCCCTCCACCCAGCTCCACCCACTCCCCACTTGAAAAAAAAAAAAAAAAAAGGGGAGATAATCAATTCGGTAATATATACTGCGGCTGCTGCACAAAGTTGCAAAACAGCCCAGTTCAGTATAAACATCATGTAGATGCATGATCAATGTGTATATTAATATATATATATATATATATATATATATATATAAATGGCATATAAAGAAAAAAAAAAAAAGAGGGTGAGGAGCGGGGGAGGAGGAGATACTAGAAGGCAACAGGAAGTGGCGCATAAAAAGCCCTGCTAACAGGTAGCAGTGTGCAAGCATGTCTTCCCCAGGACAAAGCACGCATCCCCCGGCAGAGGATACTGAAGCTCCATCCAGAGACCATAAATCCTCGGACGTAAGCCACAGAACCCACGCCACGAGACCTGTTTCACCGCCTTCCCAATCGGTACTGACAGCTTCACTGGGTGAGTTATCACTATCTGCCTATAAAAAGCTGACAGGTGTCCTCTCTCTCTCTCTCTCTCCCTCTTTGGATAATCATTCAGGCTAAGAAAAAAGGGAAAACAAAAAACAAAGAGTGTGGCCTCTGTAGGTGCCCACTAGCTCAGACATATACAAAAAGGTTATGTAAAACATGCATAAAGGATACAGTGCAACAAGCGTCCGTTTCGGAATCGGACATAAGGGCTATAATAAGAGCAGAGCTACAGGCCCTTAATCAACCCAAAAAAGCACCCATACGGGAGAAAAAGAAAAAAGCAGTAATTTCCAGTTCCGACTCAGATCCAGAGGAAGGGATAGCATCCGATACAGCAGAATCACTGCATCCTCTGCGTCTTCATCCTCCTCAAATATAGGAGGGCGTTCATGTTTTCCCTTAGAGGATATGGACAGTCTGGTGAAATCTGTCAGAAACACCATGGGCTGTCCAGATGTAAAGGGACCTCAAACCACTCAAGAAATCATGTTCGCAGGCCTAACAGATAGGAAAAGAAGAGCGTTCCCAGTGATTCCGGCCATGAAGGCCTTAATTAAAAAGGAGTGGGAAAAACAAGATCAGAGGGGTTATCTTCCCTCCGCCTCAAAAAGAAGGTACCCCTTCAGCGACGAGGAATTATCCAACTGGTCTAAAGTTCCAAAAGTTGATGCAGCGGTCGCCTCTTCCTCAAAACAGTCATCCTTACCGGTGGAAGATGCAGGATTATTAAAAGATCCCCTTGACCGCAGAGCCGAAGCCTCACTTAAAAGAGCGTGGGAAGCAGCTATTGGCACATTCAAACCTACGATAGCCAGTACTTGTACGGCCCATTCTATGCTGGTCTGGATTGATCAACTTGACCAACAAATAGAGAAGAAAATTTCCAGAGACAAGTTACGAGCTGCTATTCCCCTAATTCGAGGAGCGGCCGCCTTCATAGCCGACGCCTCGGCCGACTCACTACGCCTAGCGGCCAGAACAACAGGCCTATTAAATAATGCCAGACGAAGTCTATGGCTTAAGAGTTGGAGAGGAGACACACAATCCAAATCAAAACTCTGTACTATTCCATGTGATGGAGGGCGTTTAAGAGGAGACCATTTGGTAAAGGAAGAACTGAAAACCAAAACCGCTGGTCATCGAAGGAAGGAAAAAATAAAGGTGCTATGTTCAGAGGACATACCTTCCGTAGGGAAAGATGAAATGCACCAACCAGTTCCCCCAGTACGGGGAAGACTGAAATCATTCTTCCAGGAATGGGGAAAAATATCCACCAATATATGGGTCCTGGACATAGTTAAACATGGGTTAAAAATAAGATTTCATCAAATTCCCCAAAATACATTTATACTAACATCTTTAAGCTGCCCGGTACAACAACAGGCCCTTGAAAATGAGATAAGAAATCTCATAATTAAAAATGTATTGATCTCGGTGCCTGTAGAGCAAGAAGGGAAAGGGTTTTACTCCCCGCTCTTCCTAGTTTTAAAACCTGATGGCTCATTCAGAACAATCATCAATCTGAAAAGATTAAACTCGTTCATCAGGAATGAAAAATTTAAAATGGAATCCATTAGATCGGCAATTAAACTGCTTTTTCCCAACTGCATGATGGCAGGTTTAGATCTAAAAGACGCTTATTATCATCTTCCAATCCATTCCAGATACCAAAAATACCTCAGAGTGGCAGTTTCCTTAGACGGCATCATACATCATTTCCAGTTTGCAGCGATGCCATTTGGACTTTCGATTGCACCAAGAGTGTTTACAAAGGTGATGCTGGAAGTAATGGCCTTTCTACGACAAAAAAATACCCTAATAATACCGTATCTGGATGACTTTTTGATAGTGGGAAATTCAGTAGCACAATGTACCACACGGGTTAATGATGCAATCTTATCCCTACAGGCTCTAGGCTGGCTCATAAACAGCAAGAAATCCATGTTCGAGCCGCAGTCCGTCCAGTCCTTTCTAGGCCTCCAATTAGATTCAACAGTGAAGAAATGTCTTCTGCCACAGTAAAAATATCAGCGATAAAAACAAAAGTCAGTGCAGCAATAAGGAAACCTCGCATGACTCTGAGAGAAGCAATGTCCCTATTGGGGTCCCTCACTTCATGTATTCCGGCGGTTAAGTGGGCGCAATTTCATACCCGAGATCTACAGCACCAAATAATATCAGAAGAAGCCTATGCTAGAGGTCATCTAACATACAAAATCACCTTATCCCACGTAGTAATACATTCATTATACTGGTGGTTAGATGATAATAAATTATCAGAAGGAGTAGACTGGGTAATAACACCTTCTCGTATCATTACCACTGACGCCAGCCCTACAGGATGGGGAGCTCACATGGGAGAAATTTTTTCCCAGGGCCGGTGGGGAAGAAAACAAATAAACGATTCCTCAAATTTAAAAGAATTAAAAGCGGTGGGTCATGCCCTATATCATTTCCTTCCGCAGCTTCAAGGAGAACATGTAAGAATCCTCTCGGACAACACCACAGTAGTGGCATATATCAACAAACAAGGCGGAACACGGTCAGACAAATTAATGTCTTCCACAAAAGAAATATTTTCTTTAGCCGAGGAAAAACTTGTTTCTCTTCAGCTCTTCACATCAGAGGCATAGACAATTCAGAAGCGGACTTCCTAAGTCGCCACACCCTGCGACAAGGAGAGTGGTGCCTAAACAAAAAAATATTCAAAAACATTGTGTCACTATGGGGCCTTCCGCAGATAGACCTTTTTGCCACTCGTCAGAACAGACAACTACCAAGATTCGCCTCCCTGAGTATGGCAGATCAGCCAGAAATTCTGGATGCCCTTCAAAGTCTGTGGCAGTTCAGGCTAGCATATGCCTTTCCCCCAATCATATTGCTACCGCAAGTCATCAGGAAGATCAGGGCAGACAGGGCACGGATAATATTAATAGCCCCATTCCGGCCCAAGAGACCTTGGTTCTCATGCCTTCAAATGATGTCCTTGACAGACCCCTGGATACTTCCTTCAACTCCCAGGCTTCTCTCTCAAGGGCCTTTCTTCCATCCTCGAGTGGACAGTCTCCACTTGACTGCGTGGAACTTGAGGGGGAAATACTGAGAACAGGGGGGTTCTCTGAGGAATTAATCAACACCTTACTATATAGCAGAAAGCCAACCACTACTAAAATCTACACCAAGATATGGAGAAGATTTTTAGAGTTCCATCCAGATCTCAACTTTAAAGAGATTCCGATAAAATTTATCTTAGAATTCCTGCAAAAAGGGAAAGATCTAGGATTATCAGTAAACACACTTAGAGTCCAAGTATCTGCACTAGGAGCACTCTATAGTTATAATCTAGCTGGTAATAGATGGATAGCTAGATTCATCCAGGCTTGTGAACGAATTACACCAGTTCATGTATCTAGAATTGCTCCTTGGGATCTAAACCTGGTTCTAGACGCCCTAACAGGTCCACCCTTTGAACCGTTAGATTGCATACCCCTTAAGGTTATATCTCTTAAAATGGTACTCTTGGTAGCATTAACCTCAGCCAGAAGAGTCAGTGACATGCAGGCATTATCTATAGATCCTCCATTTCTGCTATCATTCCAGGATCAGTTAATCTTAAAACCTGACCCCTCATATTTACCAAAAGTGGCAGGGAAGTTCCATAGATCGCAGGAAATTCACCTACCCTCCTTTTTTAGTAACCCTTCTTCTCCGTCAGAAGAGAAATATCACATGTTAGATGTGAAAAGAATAGTGTTAAAATTTATTGAAAGATTGGCTAGCTGGAGGAAGAGTAGGGCTCTTTTTATATCCTTCCAGGGCCAAAGAAAGGGATACGGGGTCACGAAAGCCACCCTATCTCGGTGGATCAGAGAAGCAATCTGTCTGGCGTATACTTCAAAAAATGAAGATCCCCCAGAAGGCATAAAAGCACATTCCGCCAGGGCCATGGCATCCTCCTGGGCAGAAAGAGGAGACGTCCCAATCGAATCTATATGTAAGGCCGCAACTTGGTCGTCTCCTTCCACTTTTACAACCACTACAGCTTGATTTATCATCCTCCTCTGACCTATCCTTTGGTAGAGCAGTTCTCAGCACGGTGGTCCCTCCCAGGTGAAAGTCTCTGAAAGTCTCTCAAGTGGGTGCTGTCGTGGCGAAAGGTAAAAAGCCGGATTACGTACCGGTAATGCTCTTTTAATGAGTCCACGACAGCACCCACTCAGTTCCCTCCCTGAAAGTTAATAGACTGTGTATATACCTTCTTGAATGTAATTGAAAAATATAAATGCCTAATATTGGCAGTCCTCTGGGTACTCTGAAATCCAACTGAGGAGGAGAGGCGGACCGCCCTCTTTTATCCCTGTAGGTTTCCTGTTCCTATGGGCGGATCCCTCTCTCAAGTGGGTGCTGTCGTGGACTCATTAAAAGAGCATTACCGGTACGTAATCCGGCTTTTCATGCATCTTGGCATGCTTTCCACCAGTCTTTCACACTGCTCCTGGCACAAAAATTTAAGAAGTTCTTTGTTTGAAGCCTTGTGACTATCCATCTTCCTCTTGATTACATTACAGATGTTTTCAATAGGGTTCAGTTCTGGAGAATGCGCTGCCCATGACATGTTTTTGATGTGGTGGTCTCTTAATTTTTGACAGAGCTGTATATACAGTATAGACCAAAAGTTTGGACACACCTTCTCATTCAAAGATTTTTCTATACTTTCATGACTGAAAATTGTAGAATCACACTGAAGGCATCAAAACTATGGAATCTACATGCCTGGTTCCCACCGTGAAGCATGGAGGAGGTGGTGTGATGGTGTGGGGGTGCTTTGCTGGTGACACTGTTGAGGATTTATTCAAAATTGAAGTGTTGAGCGGTCCAGCTCACCCCAAACCATCTCGATTGGTTCAGGTCTGGTGACTGTGGAGGCCAGGTCATCTGGCGTAGCACCCCATCACTTTCCTTCTTGGTCAAAAAGCCCTTACACAGCCTGGAGGTGTGTTTGTGGTCATTGTCCTGTTGAAAAATAAATGATGGTCGAACTAAACGCAAACCGGATGGAGTAGCATGCTGCTGCAAGATGCTGTGGTAGCCATGCTGGTTCAGTATGCTTTCAATTTTGAAAAAATCCCCAACAGTTTAACCAGCAAAGCACCCCTACACCATCACACCTCCTCCTCCGTGCTTCACGGTGGGAACCAGGCATGTAGAGTCCATCCGTTCACCTTTTCTGTGTGCAAAGCAGTAATCAATGCAAAAGGTGGCTACTTTGAAGAACCTATAATATAAGACATATTTTCAGTTGTTCTCACTTTTTTGTAAAGTGTAATGTATAATTCCACATGTGTTAATTCATAGTTTTGATGCCTTCAGTGTGATTCTACAATTTTCATAATCTTGAAAATACAGAAAAATCATTGAATGAGAAGGTGTGTCCAAACTTTTGGTCTGTACTGTATATACATAATATATATATATATATATATATACATATATATAATATATATATATATATATATTCACCAATAAACTCTGTCACACACTTCCGGAGCTTGTGTCGCTTCCCTAATGCACTGCGACCGGAAGTACGCCGACCGCCATATTGGAACACCCAAGTTATGGGTATTCTGATATGGCGGCCAGGATTCATATCCCCTGCCAAACCGTGTGTGCACCGCTCATTATCTGAGCCGCCCGCAGGCTGAGCCGATGAGCGGTGCCGTGCGGGATTCAAATCCCCCGCCATAGCCGCCGCACGCTCATTGGCTGAGCCGCCCGCCGGCTCAGCCAATGAGGGCGTGGGAATCAAATCCCCCGCCAAGGTGTGCGGCACCGCTCATTGGCTGAGCCGTCTGCCGGCTCAGCTAATGAACGGCACGGGCTTCAAATCCCCTGCCCCGCCGGCTGCAGGGAAGTGTGTGTGGGTGGTGACTGTGTGCGTGTATGTGTGTACCAGCTCCCAGCGTGTACAACAGAAGCTGGGAGATGGTATCTAGGGTACACATCGGGTTACTAAATGCGGCGCAGCGCTTAGTTACCCGATGTGTACACTGGATACCAGCTCCCAGGGCGTACAGCAGAAGCTGGGAGCCGGTATCTAGGGTACATATCGGGTAACTAGGCACCGCACAGCACTTAGTTACCCGATGTGTACACTGGATACCAGCGTGCTCGCTGGTCCTGATCGCTGGTGAGTCTGCCCATGTGACAGTTAACCAGCGATCCCATCCACGTCGGATTGTTGGTGGGATCGCTGGGACATTGAAGAGTGTGACGGGGCCCTATGTGTATGCAGGCATCGTCCGATGGGACTACAAGTCCCATCGGGCTATGCCTGCTACTGTGATTTACACATTAGCCAATGATGGGACAGTAGTCTTCCCATCATCCGACTAATGTGTTGAATGTAAAAAAAACAAACACATGCATTACATATAATACATACAGAAGATTCATTACATACATTTAACATACAGAACATACATTACATATAACATACAGAACATACAACATATAACATACAGAACATACAACATATAACATACAGAACATACAACATATATAACATACAAATATATAACATACAACATACAACTAATAACATACAGAACATACAACACATAACATACAACATATAACATGCATAACATATAACATACAGAACATATAACATACAACATATAACATACAGAACATACAACATATAACATACAGAACATACAACATATAAAATACAACATATATAACATACAGAACATACAACATATAACATACAACATATAACATACAGAACATACAGCATATAACATACAGAGCATTCAACATATAACATACATAACATGCAACATAGAACATACAGAACATATAACATGCAACATATAACATACAACATATAGCATACAGAACATTCAACATATAACATACATAACATACAACATAGAACATACAGAACATGCAACATATAACATACAACATATAACATACAGAACATACAACATATAACATACAGGACATACAACATATAACATACAGAACATATAACATACAGCATATAACATACAACATTTAACATACAGAACATACAACATATAACATACAGAACATACAACATATAACACACAGAACATACATTACATATAACAAACAGAACATATATTACATATAACATACAGAACATACATTACATATAACACACAGAACATACACATAACATACAACACATAACATAGAGTATATACTCACCAATCACCTAATCCCCGAAGCCATCGTCTCCTGTAATAAAGATAAAAAAATTAGAGTTGAGCGAAACAGGTCGGTCAGATTCAAAAGTCACCGACTTTCGCCAAAGTCGGGTTTCGTTGGCCAAAAGCCGACCATAGCGTGAAGTCTGCCATGCGGTCGTCGACCAGAGCGCCCAAGTCGGTTTTCACATAATGCTTGCAGGCGCCTTTTTTCAGACAATGAGCAAGGACGTACACTGTGGGCAACGAGATGACATGGGCAGCGTCCACCACCATCTTAGAGAAGGGCATTGCAGTGATTGGCTTGCTTTGGGAGGGTGTCATAGTGTCTATAAAAGCCCTGACCGCCGACCTCCATTTTACTTCTGCCGATATTAACAGTAGGGAGAGGTTGCTGTGGTTATTTATCAGTAGAGAGAGAGTTAAGCAGGAAATAGAAGTTCTTATGTACTTGTGCTGATAGCAATTGTGCTGTACAGTTAGTGTGCAGTGACAGGGGAGGATTTTCTTGTGTGCAGCAGCGCTGGTTATTAGGCTGCCTGATAGCTGTATTGCTGTGTGTACACTGCTGTGCAGACTGCTTTTTACACAGCACTAACACTTTTATTCTTTTTTTCTGCACAATTACCGACCGTTCATTTTTTCCCACACCATATAGAGCTGTACGCTACTCACACACTACCGTGTACCAGCTGGTATCACAGACAAATACATGCTGACTATCTATGTGTGACTCCGGAAATATATACGGAGATTTAAATTTTCCCCAAAACCGTATACAGCTGTCCACTTCTGATACAGTACCGTATAGCTGCTCTTTGTATTACGATCAAATCCATACTGAGTGAGCGTATCTGTGCGTGACTCCAGAAATATATATGGAGATTGCAATTTTCCCCTACACCGTATACAGCTGTCCACTTCTGATACAGTACGGTATATCTGCTCTTTGTATTACGGTCAAATCCATACTGAGTGAGCGTCTGTGTGTGACTCCGGAAATATATACTGAGATTTAAATTTTCCCCTGTATACAGCTGTATGCTCCTCATACAGTACCACAGTACCATATATCTGCTGGTATTTTAGGTACATTTTACCAAACATGAGGAAGTATGGTGGAAGAGGCCGCGGATGTGATGATGTTGGTGGTGTTGCATCTGCTCTTAGTGCCAAAAGCTCAATAGCACCTAAGGCAGGAGGTGTTGAGCCTGCATCATCATCTGGCTCCAGAAGGCCTGGAAGGCTCCCTTTTCTGGGAGTAAGTAAACCGCTTTTAAAGCCGGAGCATCAGGAACAGGTTTTGGCTTACATTGCCGAACCAGCCTCCAGCTCTATCGTCTCTTCTTCTGAAGTTTCAAAAAATGCAAGCAATGAGTCGTCAGTGCAGGCTCCTGGTAAGGAACAACACCTTTCCTTGTGTCCTTCACCCCCACCAAAAGTGAAGGATGCGGCAGGCCACACTTCAGATTACTCCATGGAGCTCTTTTCAATACCATGCCTGGGTTTGCAAGTCGAATCCTGAATTCCCCAGTACAAGATGAATATGACATGGAGTGCACTGATGCGCAGCCACTGCTATCTGATTCTTCTGGTACATTCACCCAGAGCACTGCATTGCCCTTGCAGTCTACTGAGCCAGAATCTGACCCTGATGAATATCAGGTGCCCCTTCCCGCATACGATACCACCTTACACGGTGACACAGAGGAAGGTGCAGATCAAATTGAAAAGGAGGTGATGGATGACCCAGTTGTCGACTTGGATTGGCATCCGTTGGGGGAAGAGGGTGCCGCTGGCAAAATCTCAGAAGAGGAGGAGGATCCGCAGCAGGCATCAACATCACAGCTGGGGTTATCTGGCAAGCCCGTAGCAGTCCAAAAACGTGTTAAAAAAACAAAGAGTTGCTGGACAGCTTGGCCAGATGGTCAAATTAGCACAGCGTGCAAGCCCTGAAAATTTATCCTATAGTAGAAAGAGTGCAGTGTGGCACTGTTTTGACCAAAATCCTATTGATGAGGCAAAGGTTATCTGTAAGAAGTGTGGAAGGACCTTTAGCCGAGGGCAAAATCTCCTAAAATTGAATACCAGTTGCATGCTTAGACATTTAAACACCATGCACTTGCAAGCGGGGACGAACTACAAAACCTCACTGGCTTTGAATGCCTACATTGCCAAACTGATCTCATTAGAGATGATGCCCTTCCATTTGGTTGAAAGCGCAGCGTTCCGAGAGCTCATGGCCTACGCTGTCCCACACTATGACCTACCCAGTCGGCACTTCTTTTCTAGAAAAGCCATTCCTGCCCTCCACCTGCATGTGAAAGACCGCATTGTCCATGCACTCAAACAATCAGTGAGTGGGAAGATGCACCTCACAACAGATACATGGGCCCGTAGGCATGGCCAGGGCCGTTACGTGTCCATCACTGCGCACTGGGTTAATGTGGTGGATGCAGGCTCCACAGGGGACAGCGGTGGTGGGACAGTGCTGCCTAGCCCATGTTATAGGCAACAGTTGGCTGTAGGCATTCTACCTTCCTCCTCCAGAAGAAAAAGCTCGTCGACAGAGCGCAATCGCACAAGCACTCCATATGCAGCTGTAAGTGTTGCACACGAGGTGTCCCACTATCGACCAGCTAGTGGTAAGCGTCAGCAGGCTGTTTTAAAGATGATGTCTTTGGGCGACAACAGACACACCACGGAGGTACTGGCCGACTACTTGCAGTGAGAAACTGAGTCATGGCTGGGCAGTCTACATCTTGAGCCAGGCAAGGCAGTCAGCGATAACGGCCGTAATTTTGTGGTGGCCATAGCCCTGGCAAAACTCAGACACATACCTTGCCTGGCTCACACCTTGAACCTGGTGGTGCAGTGCTTCATAAATAATTATCCGGAGTTACCAGCCCTGCTCCATAAGGTGCGAAGACTATGCTCGCACATCCGTCGTTCGCCCGTAGACTCCAGTCGCATGCAGAGGCAGCAGTGATCGCTCCACTTCCCCAAGCACCGCCTAATCATAGACATTGCAACAAGGTGGAACTCCACCATGCACATGGTTGAGAGGCTGT
The DNA here is from genome assembly GCA_033576555.1 of Oophaga sylvatica. Classification (NCBI taxonomy): domain Eukaryota; kingdom Metazoa; phylum Chordata; class Amphibia; order Anura; family Dendrobatidae; genus Oophaga; species Oophaga sylvatica. Next base: position 150,710,501 of record JARQOD010000005.1, on the reverse strand, counting down.
GCGAACAGAGGCAGGCTGTAATGTATTTGTGGGAGGATACACGGGCAGGCAGTTTGAGGGCAGACATGGAGTTGTCGGGTGTGCAGTGGTCAAAGCTGAAAGACCTCTGAAAAGTCCTTCAGTGTTTTGAGGAATGCACATGGCTGGTAAGCGCAGACGACGCCATCATAAGTATGAGCATCCCACTTATGCGTCTGCTCATGCAAACTTTGATGCACATTAAGGATCAAGCATCTGCAGCGGAGGAGGGAAGCCTTCATGACAGCCAGGCATTGTCTGCTCAGGGAACTATCCTGGACGAGGTGGAGTAAGAGGAGGAGGATGAGGATGAGGGGGATGATTATTTTGGGGAGGATGATGCTTCTCAGGGATCAAGAGAAAATGTTGGCTTGCCAAGGTCAGGTACAGGGTTTGTGCATGACTGGAGGGATGTGGATTGGGCAGAAAGTGTTCCTCCACCCACCACTGGCAGTGCATCATTGACACCTGGAACATTGGCCCACATAGGTGGTTTTGTCTTGCGGATCCTAAAAAGGGACCCCCGCATTACCAAAATTAAGAAGGATGACGACTACTGGTTGGCCAGCATCCTCAATCCACACTATAAAGGCAAATTACAGCACATCATGCCACAAGAGAACCTAGAGCTAATATTGGCGAACAAACAAGCAACTCTGGTAAACCGTTTGTTAGAGGCATTTCCAGCACACAGCAGCGGTGCAGGTTCTACCATGAGCCATACTGGACCAAATGGAAGAGGTGTTCATGGTGCACACAGCCGAAGTGGCATTGGAGACAGGGGTTTTATGACCATGTTGTGGACTGATTTCTAGAGTAGCGCTCACACGACTGGTAATACTGAATCGATTGCAACAGAGAGGAGACAACCGTTGTCAACTATGGCTCAAAATTACCTCTCCTCCCTATCGATTTTCTCCCTCACAGTTCATTCCCCTTTGACTACTGGGTCTGTAAACTGGACACCTGGCCTGAATTGGCACAATATACCTTACAGAAGCTCGCTTGTGTTGCTGGTAGTGTGCTATCAGAAAGAGTCTTCAGTGCTGCTGGATCAATCCTGACAGAAAGAGGACTTGGCTGTCGACCCAAAATGTAGGTGATCTCACTTTCATTAAAATGAACCATGCCTGGGTTTCAAAGGATTTTGTACCACCTTCCCTGATAACACATAAGTTGCCAGCAAAATGGTTAACTTTGTCCTCCTCTTCCTACAACTTCTCCAATTCCTTCATTTGCAGCTGCTGAACGTCAAGCCTACACCTCAAAATATGACACTTTTTCCACCTTTCTTACTAGGCTGTCCCCCCCCACAGGGCCGGCATCAGCACGTGGCACACCCGGGCAAGTGCCAGGGCCCTGAGTAGGTGAGAAGGCCCACTCGCCATCAGAGACACTGGCGTAACATGAGGGGCCTTGTGCCAATTACCGGCGCCCATGAGTGTGCCCCCCTGCTTGCTCAGGGCCCCAGCACTTGCAATACTTACCTCTCCCTGCTCCACCGCTGTGAAGTCTTCCGCGTTTCCTGACAGAGACATTCAGGTCAGAGAGCGTGATGATGTCATTTCTATGCGCCCTCTGTCTGAACAGTCACAGTGCAGAGAGCTGGAAGATGGTGACGCTGAGGAGTCCAGAGTAGAGCAGTTCCCAGTGAGGAGAGGTTTTTCATTTTTTTAATGTTTGGAGCAATATATGGGGAGCATTATACACTGGAGAATTATATATGGGGCATATCATACACTTAAGCATCATATATAGGGCCCATTATACACTGGAGAATTATATATGGGGCCCATCATACACTTGAGCATCATAGATAGAGCCCATTATACACTGGAGTATCATCCATGGGGCACATCATATACTGAAGCATCATATGGGGCGCATTATATATGGAGCATAACATGGAGACCATTATATATGGAGCATTAAATATGGGGACCATTATATATGGAGCATTATATGGAGCTCATCATACACTGGAGCATCATATATGGGGCCCATCATATACTAGATCATCATATGGGGTTCATTATTTATGGGACATCATATAGGGCCCTTTATATATGGAGCATCATATGGAGCACATATGGTGCCTATTCTGTATGGAGCATTATATAGAGCCCATTCTGTATGGTGCAATATATGGGGCTCATTATTCTGTATAGAGCAACATATTGGGCTCATTATTCTGTATGGCGCACTATGTGGTGCCCATAATACTGTATGGAGGACTATTTTTGAGCTATTGTAGAATTTAAAATGGATATCACTCATGTAATGTAAGAAGTGAAGTATTTGTCATTGTACTATACCTATATTTCTGTGCCGTATTGGAGCATCATGAATTATGGTACATGTTAAAGGGGCCCACTGACACTCTTTCGCCCGGGGCACATGAAAACCTGGAGCCAGCCCTGCCCCCCCACAACTTTAGCCAAATAACCCCCAGTTTTCAATACGTTACTATTATTATAAAGTTAATTAAGGTTGACAAGCTTAAGTAATAAGATAAATAATAATAAATTACTGGGGGACCCCACGTCATTTTGTTGGAGGGTCCCCCTATTTTAATAGCGAGTAACGGCTAGCTGCGTGCTGATATTCATAGCCTGGGAAGCTCCATGGGTATTAACCCCTTCCCAGGCTGAAAAAATTGGCCCGAGCCATCGGCTTTGCCCGTCTGGCGCAGAAAATTGCGCGGCAGCCCACAACATTTTTTTTCCCATTTTTGTTAAATTAATAATATTACATGATGATTTTGTGTGTGTCTTTAACTATTTATGTACCATTCTATCTATTATCTATGTAATATCTATCTATCTAATATCTATCTATATATTTGTCTATCATCTATCTGTCTATCTATTATCTATATATCTTTTTTATCTATCTATCTATCTATCTATCTATCTATCTATCTATCTATCTATCATTATCTATCTATATCTATTATCTATTAATCTATCTATCTATATATTTATTACCTATCTATATATCTATTACCTATCTATATATCTATTTCTCTCTATCTATCTATCTATCATCTATATATCAATTATCTATCCAACTACCTATCTATTTTTTAACTCTCAATTATTTATATATCTCTTATCTATCTATATATTATCTATCTATCTACTTTCTATATATCTATTATCTATCTATTATCTATCTATCTATCTACTATCTATCTATCTATTTATTATCTATCTATCTATCTATCTATCTATCTATCTATCTATCTATCTATTATCTATATATCTATTATCTATCTATCTACCTACCTATCTATCTATTATCTATATATCTGTCTATCTATATATCTATTATCTATCTATCCATCTATGTATCTATTATCTATTATCTATCTACTACCTATCTTATCTATCTATCTATCTATCTATCTATCTTATCTATCTATCTATCTATCTATCTATCTATCTATTATCTTATCTATATCTATTTATCTATCGATCTAACCACCTACATAACTATCTATCTATTATCTATCTATCTATCTATCTATCTATCTATCATCATCTATCTATCTATTATCTATCTACCTATCTATTATCTTTCTATCTATTATCTATAAATCTATTATCTGTCTGTCTATCTACCTATCTATTATCTATATATTTATTACCTATCTCTCTATTATCTATATGTCTATTATCTATCTAATATCTATATATCTATCTATCTATCTATCTATCAATCTATCTATCTATCTATCTATCTATCTATCTATCTATCTATCTATCTATCTATCTATCTATCTATCTATCTATCTATCATCTATCTACCTATCCTCTATCCTATCTATCTATCTATCTATCTACCTATCTTCTATTATCTATCTATCTCTTTATCTATCTATCTATATCTATCTATCTATCTATCATCCATCTATCTATCTATTATCTATCTACCTATCTATTATCTTTCTATCTATTATCTATAAATCTATTATCTGTCTGTCTATCTACCTATCTATTATCTATATATTTATTACCTATCTCTCTATTATCTATATGTCTATTATCTATCTAATATCTATATATCTATTATCTATCTATCTATCTATCTATCTATCTATCTATCTATCTATCAATCTATCTATCTATCTATCTATCTATCATCTATCTACCTACCCTCTATCTATCTATCTATCTATCTATCTATCTATCTATCTACCTATCTCTCTATTATCTATCTATCTATCTATCTATATCTATCTATCTATCTATCATCATCTATATATCTATGTTCTATTATATATCTACCTACCTATCTATTATCTATATATCTATTTATCTGTCTCTCTACCTACCTACATACCTATCTATCTATTATCTATATATCTATTATCTATCAATCCATATATCTATTATTATCTATCTATCTATCTATCTATCTATCTATCTATCTATCTATCCTATCTACTTTCTATATATCTATTATCTATATGTCTATTATCTATCTAACTGTTATCTATATATCTACTATCTGTTATCTATCTTTCTATCTGTCTATCATCTATTATCAATCTATTATCTATATATCTATTATATGTCTATCAACCTATCTATCTATTATCTATCATATATCTATCTATCTATTATTTATCTATTTTTTGTCTATCTGTGTGTGTAATGGAGTGTGGGTTGGACAAATGTAAAAGAGGAGGTTGGACAAGAAATGACATCACAAACTTTTCTTTTGTTAAATAACATATCTTTATTTAGCTTACAAAAACGCATACAAATCCGCATGAAAAAAGCATGAATAACGCATCAAAAAAGCACCTGCGTTTTCAGCCAAGAGGTCCTGTTTTTGTGCAGAAAATTCAGCAGTCAAATCTGCAACGTGTGCACATACCCTCAGCCAATGAGCGTCACGGGATTCAAATTCCCCGCCAAAGCCACGAGGCACCGCTCATTGGCTCAGCCGCTGAAATCCCCCGCCAAAGCCACCCGGCACCCCTCATTAGCTGAGCCGCCCGCTGGCTGAGCCAATGAAAGGTGAAGCGTGGGATTTGAATCCCCCGCCAAGGCTGGCGACCAATCAGCTGCTAGCGATATTGGCGCCAGATTTGAAAACTGCTAGCAGCTGATGTGATTGGTCGCCTGCCGCCGGGTTTGCCGATTCTATCAGCACCTAACATAAGGATACACAGATGTTCATTTCACCGCACTCCAGATGCAATAGCATCGGGCCTATTTCTAGTGTATATATATATATATATATATGGATATATATATATATATATACGCACTGTTTTTGTATACATATACATGTACTGTGTATATATACTGTATTGTATACACACATATACAGTGTAAGTATAATAAGGGTAGAATTTATCTCCGATATATCTGGTAAGGAAAGTCCCATTATGGCAATATGTATGATGTGTCTAAATACAAATTTTTAGTGACCTGCGCTGTCGCTATCATTTATCATTTAACCCCTTCATGCTAAAGCCTGTTTTTTCACCTTCCTGATCAGGACAAATTTTACAATTCTGATCAGTGTCGCTTTATGAGATAATAACTCTGAAATGCTTCAGCATATTCCAATGTTTTTGAGATTGTTTTTTCATAGCACATTGTGCTTTATGTTACTGGTAAATTACTGGTAATTTTTTTTTAGTTTATTTGTGAAAATATTGCATTAACATATTTTTAAAGTTTATTTGATGAACTCCACTCAAAAAGATTTTGCACAAAGTGAAAAGCCAGGAAAAATGATAAGGAAGGTAATATAATCATCCATAAACCCTAAAAGGCAACAACTTGTGTGCCTCAAAAAAATTAAGAAAATATCGTTGTGGCTCTTCCACACTCATAAAGGCTTTGCATACAGTGCAAAGACAGGAAAAAATTATAAGTAGGGTCATCCAGTCATCCATAGACCCATGAAGGAAACAACTGGCAGGCCTCATTCAAATATAGAAGATTAAAAACTGTCATCTGGTGGTGTGGAAAAGTTGGGACTAATCCAGATTTATTTAATTGTTATCAGCATGAGGCGGTCAGTATTTTATGTTCAGTATCAAACGTATTATATTAAACTACTTACTTTGTTGCTTGAAAATGATATCCTTGTTTACATCTTGAAATCGGGTTGCGGAATCATAGCAAAAACCGCACCATCATTGGGCAATAGCTCACTCTTCAGTTGTTATGTGCGAAGGCTGTACAGAATACCTATGGGCGTGTTGGAGCTGGCATTCGAAAAACTGGTCTCTGCTGCTCACAAAGCGATGCCAGCATATGCAGGGACCAGAAGCTCTGGAAAATCTGGTAGATTTTCAGAAACTGCTGAACCACCAAGTTGAGCAAGTGGGCATTGTACCTGTGTGAAGCTTGCCAAGCTTCACCGCTGCCACCAGGTTACACTCATTATCACTCATGACCATGCCAGGTTGGAGGTTCAGTGGCGAGAGTGACAGATCTGTCTGGTCTATTATGTCTTTCAATAGCTCAGCTGCAGTGTGCGGTTTGTCTCCTAGACATACTAGCTTCAAAAGAGACTGCTGCCGCTTTGCTGAGGCAGTGCTGCAGAACTTTCAGATTCTGGCTGATGTGGATTACGTGCTCTGAGATAACAAACCAGAGATGGACAATGAAGAGGAAAATGAGCGATGCAGGAACTGGTGTAGGAGACGGAGGAAACCCTGATAGAAGCAGAGCCAGCAATCCTCGGTGTCGATTACACATTTGTTGTACCATGGTGTGACTCAGACCCAGCCTCCACAATTTTCACCCAGTGTGCTGTCAGGGAAGTGTAGCATCCCAGGTGACAAGTGCTTGTCCACAAGTTGGTAGTTATGTCTACAATCCTAGGAACTGCGTTCCTAAGGTCATGAGTGATGTTCCTGGACATGTGCTGGTACAAGGTGGGGATGGAGAAATAGTAGTGGCTGAGGACCAAGTAAAAAGGGACTGCTGCTGCCATGAATCGGGGAAAATTCTCCTTGTCTACAAGCCTAAACAGCAACATTTCCATTGCAAGCAGCCTGGAAATGGGCCTGTTTAGTCTTTGGGCCTGTGGGTGGCTGAGAACTTTCTTTTTCATTCCAAGGCTTTGGGTAGGGACAGCTGAACGCTGTGCTGGGACATATTTTTGGAAGTGCCTGATGATGGTGCCTCAGCATGTGCAAGGACAGGTGCAGGGCTGGAGGAATCTTCGCCAGTGTCATGGACAGGGATTTGGGAAGCACATAGCTCAAGGGAAAAGTCAGTGGTGTTACCCTATGGCAGTAATCGTGGACCCAGGCATTCAGCACACTGATTTGTGTGCTTAGATGACATGTGCCTGATCATGGTGGTGGTTAGAGTTGAGCATTCCGATACCGCAAGTATCGGGTATCGGCCGATATTAGCTGTATCGGAATTCCAATACTTAGTTCCGATATTTTCCATATATCGTATACCGGAATCGGAAGTTCCCATAATTCTTTGAGAGGCAATGTGATTTTAGTCAGCCAATGAGGAATCCTAAGAAGTGTGGGCACATCCTGTACTGCTGCGGTCATGTTAACTAATGGCATGGCTGTGATTGGATGCTGAAATGATGTCAAAATGCACTATAAAAGGCGCCGCCGCCATTTTAGCGTCACTGTGCTGTGAATTCAGTTAGGGACAAAACGCTGCTGTGCTGACTCTGAGGGACAGTTAGAGATTGCGATTTTGTGTACTGTGCTCTAGGCAGGCTAGTTTACCAACCGCTGTGTAAAGCTTCCTTTTGCCTTGCAGTGTTGTTTTAACAGCTCTGTGCAAGGTGTGTGTGTGAGAGTGCAGGTGACGCTGCAGTTTGCTCTGCATCCAACGCTGTTTGTAGGCATCTGCACGTGTCACTCACAGACTCTTTTTTTTTTTCTTTAGTGTAATTCTTGCTGCTACATTCAATTGAAATTATAGTGTGACGCGCTTCCATCCGTATACAATACATTGGTTGCAAACACTATAGAAGTACAGAAACTAGCCTTTCACAGATAGTGAACAGTTGTGTGCAGTGTTCACTCTAGTCTGTGAGGTTTTTTTTTTTTGAGTGCAGATCACGCTCCAGTTAGTTCTTCAAACACTGCTGCTTGTACTCTGCTGAGCGTGTCTCACTGCCTCATCCTTTACATTTTTCTCAAATTGTTGCTGCTACATTCTATTTAAAAAAAAATCAAATCTATTAGTGTGACGTGCTTCCATCCGTATCCAATACATTGGTTGCAAACAGTATAGAAGTCCACAAAGGAGCCTTTCAGAGATCGTGAACAGTTGTGTGCAGTGTTCACTGTAGTCTGTGAGGTTTTTTTTTTTTGAGTGCAGATCCCGCTCCATTTAGTTCTTCAACCACTGCTGCTTGTACTCTGCTGAGCGTGTCTCACTGCCTCATCCTTGACAGTTTTCTCAAATTGTTGCTGCTACATTCTATTTAAAAAAAAATCAAATCTATTAGTGTGACGTGCTTCCATCCGTATCCAATACATTGGTTGCAAACAGTATAGAAGTCCACAAAGGAGCCTTTCAGAGATAGTGAACAGTTGTGTGCAGTGTTCACTGTAGTCTGTGAGGTTTTATTTTTTTGAGTGCAGATCCCGCTCCATTTAGTTCTTCAACCACTGCTGCTTGTACTCTGCTGAGCGTGTCTCACTGCCTCATCCTTTGACATTTTTCTCAAATTGGTTCTGCTACATTCTATTTAAAAAAAATCCAATCTATTAGTGTGATGTGCTTCCATCCGTATCCAATACATTGGTTGCAAACAGTATAGAAGTCCACAAAGGAGCCTTTCAGAGATAGTGAACAGTTGTGTGCAGTGTTCACTGTAGTCTGTGAGGTTTTTTTTTTTTTGAGTGCAGATCCCGCTCCATTTAGTTCTTCAACCACTGCTGCTTGTACTCTGCTGAGCGTGTCTCACTGCCTCATCCTTTACATTTTTCTCTAATTGTTGCTGCTACATTATATTTCAAATAATTCAAATCTATTAGTGTGACGTGCTTCCATCATTATCCAATACATTGGTTGCAAACAATATAGAAGTACACAAACGGGCCTTTCACAGCTGCTGAACAGTTGTGTGCATTGTTTACTGTAGTCAGAGGGTTTCAATTTTTGAATTCTGATCCCGCTCAAGTTATTTCTTCAACCACCGCTGCTTGTACTCTGCTGAGCGTGTGTCACTGCCTCATCCTTGACATTTTCTCTAATTGTTGCTGCTACATTATATTTCAAATAATTCAAATCTATTAGTGTGACGTGCTTCCATCATTATCCCATATATTGGTTGCAAACAATATAGAAGTACACAAACGGGCCTTTCACAGCTGCTGAACAGTTGTGTGCATTGTTTACTGTAGTCAGAGGGTTTCAATTTTTGAATTCTGATCCCGCTAAAGTTATTTCTTCAACCACCGCTGCTTGTACTCTGCTGAGCGTGTGTCACTGCCTCATCCTTGACATTTTTCTCTAATTGTTGCTGCTACATTATATTTCAAATAATTCAAATCTATTAGTGTGACGTGCTTCCATCATTATCCCATATATTGGTTGCAAACAATATAGAAGTACACAAACGGGCCTTTCACAGCTGCTGAACAGTTGTGTGCATTGTTTACTGTAGTCAGAGGGTTTCAATTTTTGAATTCTGATCCCGCTCAAGTTATTTCTTCAACCACCGCTGCTTGTACTCTGCTGAGCGTGTGTCACTGCCTCATCCTTGACATTTTTCTCTAATTGTTGCTGCTACATTATATTTCAAATAATTCAAATCTATTAGTGTGACGTGCTTCCATCATTATCCAATACATTGGTTGCAAACAATATAGAAGTACACAAACGGGCCTTTCACAGCTGCTGAACAGTTGTGTGCATTGTTTACTGTAGTCAGAGGGTTTCAATTTTTGAATTCTGATCCCGCTCAAGTTATTTCTTCAACCACCGCTGCTTGTACTCTGCTGAGCGTGTGTCACTGCCTCATCCTTGACAGTTTTCTCTAATTGTTGCTGCTACATTATATTTCAAATAATTCAAATCTATTAGTGTGACGTGCTTCCATCATTATCCAATACATTGTGTTATGTTTCGGTAGCTGAGGAGTGCAGGTAAAAAAGGCAATACACCAGAGCAGTTGGAATCTATGAAATTGCAGTACCCTGACTAACCACCACAACTAGAGGCAGCCGTGGAGCGTTCCTACGTTGGTCCTAGACGCCTCGTCACAGCCTGAGAAACTAACTACACCTAAAGATAGATATAGGAAAACTATCTGCCCCGGAGCAGAACCCCAAAGATAATAGAAAGCCCCCAAACATGTAATGGCGGTTAGACAAGATGAAATACTGACACAGAAAGAAAATAGTACGAGCAAACGCTGGGGCCCAAACTAACTAAATAGAAAAGGATAGGAAGGGTACTTACTGCAATCCCAAAAAACCCTGCAAAGCACCAACTCTACTAATTTCAAAAACACCTGAGATCACACGACCTCTACCACCTAAATTAGTTCTCTGGTGTAACAAAATCAAAACAGCAGCCACTGAAAAAACTGGAAAAAGCAAAAGTACAAACATCAGTGGCTGAACAAAACTGAGAGGGCAGAAGCCCCCGGAGGGGACCCTGAAGGCCCCCACAGAAGTGCAGGACAAAATGCAAAAATATAGCACAAACACAAAAGAAGAAAATGTCTTATCTGTTAGCAGGAGAAGCAGACACGACACAGCAGGCTACAAGGGAAACTGGAATAAAGGATTCAGACCAGAACAATTGATCACCGGCAACCCTGATGGGAAGGTGACTCCCTTATATAAGACCAGTCAGTAACACCTGATTCCCAGTCCTCACAATCTTCACTGGACAGACTAGCACGCTTGTAACCACCAGAGGGAGCCTCTGCTCAGAACTCATCTCAAACCATTCACAACAGTACCCCCCCCCTTGAGGAGGGGTCACCGAACCCTCATTTGAGCAACCAGGTCGGTCAGGATGAGTTCTATGATACGCACGGATAAGTCTCCTAGCATGGATGTCCGAAGCAAACACCCAAGAATTGTCTTCCTGACCATAACCTCTCCATTTAACCAAATACTGGAGTTTCCGTCTAGAAAAACGAGAATCTAATATTTTCTCAACCACATACTCCAGATTGCCCTCAACCAAAACAGGGTCAGGAGGCACAGCAGCAGGGAAACCCCTGGCTCAACAAACCTCTTCAACAAGGACTTGTGGAACACGTTATGGATCTTAAATGTCCCTGGAAGAAGCAAACGAAAAGAAACAGGATTAATAATCTCCGTGATCTTATAAGGTCCAATGAACCTAGGCTTAAATTTAGGAGATGCTACTCTCATAGGAATATTCTTTGAGGACAACCAGACCAAGTTCCCCACTTTAAACCGAGGACCATCAGTCCTATGCCGGTTGGCAAACCGCTGGGCCCTCTCCTGAGAGAGGGACAACCTCTCCACTACCTGGTCCCAAATCAGTTGCATACGCTCCACAACAGAGTCAACACCTGGACAGACAGAAGCCTCCGTCTGTCCTGAAGAAAATCGAGGGTGAAACCCAGAATTACAGAAAAACGGAGACATCAAAGTGGCAGAGCTAGCCCTATTATTAAGAGCAAACTCAGCCAAAGGCAAAAAAGAGACCCAGTCATCCTGATCAGCAGACACAAAGCATCTTAGATAAGTCTCCAATGTCTGGTTTGTTCTCTCAGTTTGACCATTGGTCTGAGGATGAAATGCTGAGGAGAAAGACAATTGAACACCCAGTTTAGAACAAAAAGTCCTCCAAAATCTGGAAACAAACTGGACTCCTCTGTCAGACACAATGTTCTCAGGAATGCCGTGTAAACAAACCACGTGCTGAAGGAACAACGGCACCAATTCAGAGGAGGAAGGCAACTTAGGTAATGGCACAAGATGTATCATCTTGGAAAACCTATCACAAATTACCCAGATGGTGGTCATTCTCTGAGAAACAGGAAGGTCGGAAATGAAATCCATAGAGATATGGGTCCATGGTCTCTTGGGCACAGGCAATGGCATCAACAAACCACTAGAGCGAGAGCAAGGCTTGGAGCGAGAGCAAGTCCCGCAGGACTGCACAAATTCCCTGACATCACGAGACAAGGTAGGCCACCAAAAGGACCGACTAACCAAGTCTCTGGTACCAAAAATTCCGGGATGCCCAGCCAACGCGGAACAATGAATCTCAGACATCACACTCTTTTTCCACTGGTCCGGGACAAACAATTTTCCAACAGGGCAGCACTCGGGCCTATCCTCCTGACACCCCTCCAGAGCAAGTCTCAAATTGGGCGAGATGGCGGAAAGAACTACACCCTCTTTCAAAATAACAGAAGGATCAGATAACTCAGGAGAGTCGGCAAGGAAACTCCTGGAGAGGGCATCCACCTTAACATTCTTAGTGCCAGGAAGAAAGGAAACCACAAAATTAAAACGTGTGAAAAACAAGGCCCACCTGGCCTGTCTAGGATTGAGTCGCTTGGCAGATTCCAGATAGACCAGATTCTTATGGTCCGTAAGGACCACCACCTGATGTTTGGCTCCCTCCAGCCAATGTCTCCACTCTTCAAAAGCCCACTTCATGGCCAATAACTCCCGATTACCCATGTCATAATTACGTTCAGTAGGAGAAAATTTTCGAGAGAAAAAGGCACAAGGGTTACTTTTAGAGTTCTCTGAATCTTTTTGGGACAAAACGGCACCTGCCCCAATTTCAGAGGCATCAACCTCCACCTGAAATGGCAGAGAAACATCAGGCTGCCGTAGAACAGGAGCAGAAGTGAATCTCTGCTTAAATTCCTGAAATGCAGAGACTGCCTCAGGAGGCCAATTCACCACATCAGAACCTTTCTGGACAAATCAGTTAATGGTTTAACAATAACCGAGAAATTACCAATAAATTTACGATAAAAATTGGCAAAACCCAAAAATCTCTGAAGAGCCTTTAATGAAGTAGGTTGGACCCAATCACAGATGGCCTGAACCTTGACCGGGTCCATTTCAATAACAGATGGGGACAAAATGAATCCCAGAAATGAGATCCTCTGTACGCCAAAAAGACACTTTGATCCCTTCACATACAGAGCATTCTCTCTCAAAATCTGGAATACAGTTCGAACATGTTTCACATGAGAGTCCCAGTCATTAGAAAAAATCAAGATATCATCCAAATAAACAATCAGAAATTTGTTCACAAAATCCCTGAAAATGTCATTCATGAAGGACTGGAAGACGGAAGGAGCATTAGTGAGCCCAAAGGGCATCACCAGGTACTCAAAATGCCCTTCAGGGGTATTGAATGCCGTCTTCCATTCATCCCCGTGCTTAATGCGAATAAGGTTATACGCCCCCCTGAGGTCAAGCTTGGTAAACCAAGTAGCGTTTTTCACCCTGGAAAACAGGTCAGAAATCAAGGGTAACGGTATTGATATTTCACAGTAATATTGTTCAAGAGACGATAATCAATACACGGCCTTAATGAACCATCCTTTTTGGCCACAAAGAAAAAACCGGCACCTAAGGGTGAAGAGGATGGTCTGATATGACCCTTCTCCAATGATTCCTTGATATAAGACCGCATAGCGTCATGTTCAGGTACAGACAAGTTAAAAAGGCGACCTTTAGGGAATTTACTACCCGGCACTAATTCAATAGCGCAGTCATAGCTCCTATGGGGAGGCAAGGATGCAGATTTAATTTCGCTAAACACATCAGAAAAATCAATCAAAAAGTCAGGAACATCCTGAGCCTGGGGGGAGGCAGAAAAAACAGGAGTGTTGGTATTAACACATTGGCAGCCCCAACTGGTTACAGACACAGATTTCCAATCCAAAACAGGATTATGAGACTGTAACCAAGGAAAACCCAGCACGATAATGTCATGCAGATCATACAGAACCAAAAATTTGCAGCACTCCTGGTGATCAGGTTCAACCCTCATTATCACCTGAGTAGAAAACTGGGGTTTATTCTCAGCCAAAGGGGTAGAATCGATCCCCAGTAGGGGAATAGACTTCTGTAGGGTATCAAGGGAAATCCACAACGTTTAGCAAAATCATAATCCATCAGGTTAATAGCTGCTCCAGAATCAACGAAAGCCTGAGCAGAAAATGAGGACATAGAGCATATCAGAGTGACAGTTAATAAAAACTTAGTCTGAACACTACCCAAGACAATTGAGCGTGCAAAACGTCTTCCCCGCTTAGGGCAGACTGAAATAGCATGAGAAGCATCACCACAGTAGAAATATAACCCATTGCGCTTTCGAAACTCATGACGCTGTGCCCCAGACACCACTCTATCACACTGCATGGGTTCAGAAGCTGGTTCACAAGGCAACACCATTCCACGCATACTTCTCCGCTCACGTAAACGTCTGTCAATTTGAATCGCTAATGACATAGAATCATTGAGACCAGAGGGGACGGGAATCCCACCATAACATCCTTACATTATCTGACAGACCCTTCCGGAAAAGGGCTGCCAAGCGTCGTCATTCCATTTGGTCAGGACTGGCCCACCTACGGGAAACTCTGACAGTATAACTCAGCGTCATCAAGCCCCTGATTTAATGCCAACAAAGGGTTCTCAGCTTGATCAGTGACATTAGGCTCATCGTACAATAACCCCAAGGCCTGAAAAAATGCTCAACATCACTCAAAACAGGATCCCTAGGTATCAGGAAAAAGCCCAAATCCTGAGGATCGCCGCGCAGGAGAGAGAGATAATTTGAACCTGCTGCGCTGCGGTCCCTGAGGACTTAGATTTTAAGGCAAAAAAACAATTTACAATTATTTTTGAATTGAAACTTGCTCGATCCCCTAAAAAAAAATCTGCAT